>CAWTZC010002255.1:1800000-2138293 GCA_963919715.1 Microtus obscurus | reverse complement strand
CTGTTTAGAATAACTTTCTGAGAGTTTGTTCTCTATCTGCTTATAACATATTTTATTCTTTTTCTGCTGTTAAATAGTGCTGCATGGTATGAAAATATCCCAAAGTGTTAATTTGTTTTACACAGTGTAGACATTTAAATCATTTCTGGTTTAAGCTGTTTTAAATAAAAGCTGCTGTGACTCTTTCAGGTCCTCATCCTGTGTGGGTGGATATTTACATTTCCAAAAACCAAACCACATAGGAGCATATTCTCCAGTTTTATTGGTTCCAAGTTGGAATTGTGTACGAAGATAGTGGACCTTAAGTTTAAATGAATATAACCCTTATAAAATATAATTGGTGTTTTTGTAAATATTCTTGATTTGCCTGCAATGCTCTTATTCACATGGCTCTGACAATCTACATCAGCCCGGACTGAAGTGTGATGCATAAGGAAACACATTTTCTGATTTCTGGGAACATAATATACTACCTTGCTTGTCTAAGGTGTTTCTAGGCAGAAGTCCTGTGGCATTTGTCTGAGTAGACCATTATACTTTGCTATAATTTACCACAGATTCTTATCCCAATAGCGGCCTCCCTTGGATCTTGGCCAACCACTAAATTGCTTAGCAAACATTTTCTTGCAGAAAGTGTGAGCTAAACAATGGAGACATAACAGATTCTTGGCTGCTGAGGCCAATTAATAAAGCTGTAACTTTATGTGAATAGAATTTGGACCCCAGTGTCTCAGCCTATGAGGATCAGCAAGTCCCTAAGATGCTAAGTGAGCCCATGGGAGCAGAGGCTGATGTTCAGTGTCACAGCACCGAGTGACAGGCTTCTTCTAAGCACATGGCCCCTGGTAGAAGATTTTAAGGGCAAATGTTGCAGACAGGAAGGTCATGCTAAGCTAAAACAGTAAAAGCAAAAATCTTAGTTCTGAGCACACCAGCTGACCCTGGTGCTCAAACTCTACCTAAGGATTAGTCTCAGGAGATAGGAAAGTGGGGATACTGTTAAGTTAATCCTCCCAGATAAATAGAGTAGAAATTCTGTGCTTTATGGTCAACAAGACAAAACAGAAGCCTACAGAATGGGAAAAAGATCTTCACCAACCCCACATCAAACAGAGAACTTATCTCTAAAATAGTCAAAAAACTCAAAGCCGGGCGATGGTGGTGCACGCCTTTAATCCCAGCACTCGGGAGGCAGAGGCAGGCGGATCTCTGGGAGTTCGAGACCAGCCTGGTCTACAGAGCTAGTTCCAGGATAGGCTCCAAAGCCACAGAGAAACCCTGTCTCGAAAAACCAAAAAAAAAAAAAAAACTCAAAAGAACAAATAATCCAATGAAAAAAATGGGGTACAGACCTAAACAGGGAATTCTCAACAGAGGAATCTCAAATGGTTGAAAGACAAATAAGGAAATGCTCAAAATCCTTAGTCATCAGAGAAATGCAAATCAAAACAACTCTAAGATTCTATCTTACACCTATAAGAATGGCCAAGATCAAAACACTGATGACAACTTAAACTGGAGAGAATGTGGGTTAAAGGAGACACTCTTGCATTGCAGGTGGGAGTGCAAACTGGTATGGCCCCTTTGTATGTAAGTGTGGCAATTTCTCAGAAAATTAGCAAACAACCTATCTCAATACCCAACAATACCACTTTTGGGTATAAACCCAAAGGACGTTCAGTCATATCACAAGGATATGTGTTCAAATATATTCATAACAACATTATTTGTCATAGCCCAAACCTGGAAACAATCAAAATGTCCCTTGACCGAAGAATGGTTAAGGAATATTGGTACATTTAAACAATGGAGTAGTACACAGCAGAAAAAATAACGACATCTTGAAATTTGCAGGCACATGGAATGGATAGAAACATCATATTGAGTGAGGTCATCCAGACTCAGAATGACAAATATCATATATACTCACTCATAAGGGGCTTTTAGATATAATGAAAAGAAAACCAGCAATTCACAATCTCACAAAATCTAGACAGCAATGAGGACCCTTAGAGAAACATACATGGATCTAATATACATGGAAAGTAGAAAATGACAAGATCTCCTAAGTAATTGTGGAGCATGGGGAACCATGAGAGAGGGTATAAGGGCCAGGGAGAGGAAGGTAGGAGAGCTGAGAAAAAATATCATCCATTAAAAACAATTTTTAAAAAAACATATTCTAAAAAAAGGAAAAAAGAAAGAAATTGTGTTCTTTGCAACCTGCACCAAAGACAGAAAATGGAAGGACTGCATGGCTGTAGTTCGGTGTTTGGACAGCATCTTTTCCAGGTGTCTCAGCTGGTCTGAGCCTCTTTCAGGCATCTAACCTGGAGTTTGCTTCTTCCAGGCTGCTTGGCTTGTCTGAGAGTGACTCTCAGCACTCTTTACTGTTCATAGGCTTAGGGAAGGCGAGGTCTCGGGAATCAGGCCAGTTACAGGGACTTCCTGAAGCTATTTTGAGGTGATCAATTCCTATACTAACGAACTTCCCTGTAAGATGGAATGTGTCCACCTTGCAGGGAACTGATACACAGCACAAGTGTATAACTTCAATAAAGTTTTGTTTTTGAGGAGAAAGAAGTAGGGAGATTATTCTTTGCCATAGAGTCACTACAATTTTTTTTTTAAATAAACTAAGTGGTTTAAATCTTAAAAGAAAATTGCCATAAGTTTTGAGAAATCTTGGGGGCTAGGAACAAGGAGGTTGGGTGGATCAGGAAGGAGTTAGAGTTAGGGGTGACTACGGTCAAATACATTGTATGTTCCCAAACAAGTAAAGTATATTTTTTTAAAAAGATTATGGGAAACCAGTTACTCCAATCCTCATTGTTTTCAATAAGTTCCATCAACTTTATATCAAAATCTCATCAGCTCCCAAGTTCCACCTCACCCTCACCACCCTAGGTCTGACTCACCCTGGAGTAAGAGAATAATGACAGTTTCAAAGGGATGGTTATTGGCTGGGAAGCTGGCTTCACTCTTGACTATGGCTGTGGCCACCAAGGGCATAAAGCCTACAGACTACTTGGCATGGCTGTTAGCCTGTCCCACTTGGGATTCTTTGATGGATGGACAATGAATGCTAGGGATGCGGATGAGGTGACTGCTCTTGCTCATGTACATGAGATCTAGAAAGGGGAAGGGAACACGTGTTCACTGGGCTGGGTCCCAGTGCTCAGGCCTGCTGGTGAGCTGAGTTCAGTGTGGGAACAGCAATCTCTACTGAGTCACATGTCACACTCTTCTTGGGATCCACATTTGGGGTAGTGATCCACTTAAACATTTCATGATTTACAACCCATGGCAGAATCACCTGATTCTGCACCAGATTTTCCCTGAGCTTGTTAAAAACACACATGTATTCCCACCAAGACCTGATAAATTGCAGTTTCTACAGGGTAGAGGCCTGGGGTCTGTACTTCTTAAGGCCCCCTGGTGACTTTGTACTGTAGGAAGTCTTACAACAAGTGGTTACTTGCCCACTGGGGCGTGGCCTCCTATACTATATATGCCAATCCAGATCATGAGTCTGGCTCTTATCTGTTCCAGATTGTGGGATTTGTTTTTTGATCTCTATTTAAACAGAGGATTCTGATTTGTGAGTCTACCCCTAAATAAATAACCATCTATTTCTCAATTCTGAGCTAATGTGGTATTTTTTCAAGCATCCATCTACATTTGGTGCCCACATGGATTCAGACTCCACACTTAACACGTGGGCAGCCTAATAGTCTATCTGGTCCAAGACCCAGACAGTCTCCCAACCCTGGCCACGTGGCTTGCTTTTATCTAAGTGGTTTTTTTGTAGAATCCCCACAAGAGTGGAGTTTACTGCATGTGGCAACTTGAAAATTTTCCAAGCACATATATGACTGCTGCATTCCCTGGGATGGTTCCTTGCTAAATGGTGACTTGTGCAACTTCTTGTTTCTCCTCTCTGCCCATGAGTTCTGGGTTTCTTGCTTCTGTGTATGGAAGTGATTTAATTGCTTTTAATTTGTCAAGCAAAGCATATTTCTCAGTATTAACCAGTGCCAAGGCGGGAAAGTAAAGTGGCTTAGAAAGTAAAGCAGTTCAAGACTGTTCCTTTCAACACTGCGAGTCTACAACCACAACATCTCCTGGACTATAAAGATTATTACACCTAAAACAATTTACCAAATCTTGTAACAAGTTAATAAAGAGATTCATAAATTAACAGGGCAGACCACATTAATACTGAAACTTTTGGTAAATTTTTGGCTAATAATATGAATTGTATTATATGAGGCTTATATGGTTATGGTGATACTTTAATTTATTGTATATTGGGATTCAGTTTTCTTCTCCATATTCTATCATTAAGAAATAATATGGCACTTTTAGGAATGATACTGTCTTTACAGACTAATAATGAAAAGCTAGGTGACACGATTAATACCATGGAGAATCAAAAGTTCCATGAAAAAATTAATAATATTAAAAATGATAACATTATTTGATAGACAAAATTGATTCATATCTAAGGTACCAAGAAGTTATCTTAAAGAATTCATACTGTTAAATTTGAAAATCAAAATTTGTTAAAAATTATGATAAGTTAGCAGATAGACTGTCTCTCCAGGATGGCTCTCTGTATGCTGTTCAAGTAATGTCCAAGGATGCGATGTTTTCTTTAAGGGAAAACCTTCATACCTTGAAATTACATGTACAGAATGTGGACCATTGGCTAGGTGCCTCAATGAAATCACTAGAAATATACACAGGCCAGGAGATTCAGGCTTTACAAAAGACAATAATAAAAAGATTTGAAATAATTGAGGCAATTATTGGACCTGATGAACCGGAAAAGAAGGCACAAGGACAGGATTCAACATTGCCTGTAGCTGTTAGAGATGACTTATGAAGGTTTTAGCTTCCTACCCTGTAATCTACTCTGACAAAGCATCAAGTTCTAAAGGCCCAAACAGATCCAAAGAAGGTAGATGGATACGTATAGGAATAAATGTTCTAAAAGAAATTAAGCAAGCTGTTGTAACTTATGGCTTGCATTCTGTATTTGTTAAGTAGATGATAAAGACTGGGGCTTCTAGCATCAAAGCAACACCAAATGATTTCTTTCATTAGTTTCAGCAGTCCTGGATGATGGACCTCAATTAATGTTTAAAATTTATTTTAGAGAAGAGGCAAAAATTTTGAAATAAAAGGAAAAGCAAAGGGCTTTGAGACTTCCCAAGAAGTCTCAAATTCTTGGTGAAAGCCCTTATGCTGACCCACAGGTTCAAGCACTTTACAATGAAGAAATCTTGTCCTTATGCAACAAAGCAGCCTTTATGCTTGGGAAAAGATTCAAGAACTAGGAAAACAAATTAAATCATATACTAGGGTTAAACATGGCCAGAGAGAACACTTTAGTGACTTTCTACAAAGATTAACTAAGGCTGTACAAATATGAGTAACAGACCCAGATGCTAGATAAGTAAATATTGAATCTCTGGCTTTTCAAAATGTCAACATAGAATGCAAAATGATACCTGGGCCTTTAAAGGTTAGATCAGCACCTATGGATGAATGGATCCTGCATACAATGAACATTAAGACAATTGACTGTAATACTGAACCTTGGGTAGGAGAAGCAATTTCCAAAGGAATGAGGAGACATCAAAATGCCAAATGTTTTAATTGTGGTAGAATAGGACATCTGAGAAGGGATTATAGTCAAGAAATTCCTAGTAATAACATCTCCTCTGGGAATGGCAAAAATAGGAACACTCAACCTTCAGGTATATGTAGAAGGTGTGGGAAGGGCCCACATTGGAACAATGAATGAAGGTCAACAAAAGACAGACAAGGCAACCCAATACCATTGGTAAACTCCTTGAGGAGCTTCTCACAGGCACCCAAGCCAAAAGTGGCCCAGTCATTCCCAGTCACTGTGGAGGACATCTCTCACCAGGAAAATTAAAAAAAAAACAAAACCCAGAGAATTCTGTAAAAAACCATACTGTTGTAGATGATGGCATAAACATGAAGGATAAGTAAAAAAAATTACAACAGAAAATGAGAAATGTATATTCTGGCAGACTTCTATAAATGATCAAAGACCAAGCTAAGAGTACCTATTAGTGGCATTATAACTGTTAGTTTGACAGACACAGGTGCAGATGTCAGTCATTACTCCAGAATCTTGGCATGTAAATAGGTCTCCTAAAGAGGCAGATGTTCAATTCCTGGGCATTGGAACCATATCTCAAGTTAAATGAAGCACGGGATGGGTTGATTGTATTGGGCCAGAAGGTCAAAGAGGGAAGCTAAGGCCATATGTGGCTAATATTGTCGTAAATTTATTGGGTCCTGACACGCTACAGAAATGGAATACCCATATTTACTTTTTTGCAGTCCCAGGAACTCATAATTCTTGGAAGGATATTATAAGGTACTATGTACAAAGGTCACCAGCCATTCAGGCTGTACAAGAACATAAAGCAACTAGCAAACCTTTAGAGGTACCAACAACCCTACCTTTAAAAAGTTTAACTGAGAAGCCTGTATGGGTTAAGCAGTGGCCTCTAGCTGAAGATAAGTTGCAGGCTTTAGAACAGCCTGTAAAGGGCAACCAGATGCTTACCATATTGAAGAATCAACCAGCCCTTGGAATTCTCCTGAATTTGCTGTAAAAAAGAAATCTGACAATCAAGAATGGTGACAGATCTAAGAGCTGTCAACAATGTAATTCAACCTAAAGGCCCTCTACAATCTTGAATTCCTCTGCCTTCTCTATTACCAAAAGAATGGCCTCTTGTAGTTATTGATTTGCAAGATTATTTCTTCACTATACCCTTACAAGAAAAGGATAGAGAAAAAAATTTCCTTCACAGTACCTACTTGTAATAATTCTCAGCCTACTAGGAGACATCAATGGACTACCCTCACACAATGAATGCTCAATAGCCCCACTCTGTGACAATACTTTGTCAGCCAGCCATTGAAAATAATATGTAAGGAATTTCCTAAATCTATACTTAACCATTACATGGATGACATGTTGCTATCAGATTTGAACATGGATACTTTAGAAAAAATATTTGAAGAAGTAAAATAAGTTTTGCCAAAATGGAGATTACAAATTGCTCCTGAAAAAATACAGAGAGGAGATTCTGTCAATTACCAAGCTTAGAAAATAGGTTTGCAGAACTTAGGATACAAAAGGCACAAATTAGGAGAAACGAGTTGAGGACTCTTTCAAGATTGTTAGGAGACATTTCTAGTCTACGAACAGCTGTTGGGCTAACACCTGATCTAATAATTTGTTTAGACAAAACTTTAAATGGTGATAAAGACTTTAATAGTCCCAGAGAATTAACAGATGAAACAGAAAAGGAATTGATAATTGCTGAGGAGTAATTACAGGAGGCACATGTGGATAGGAGGAATAAAAATATTTTGTATTCTTGTCATATTGTCTTCCAGAATTTCTCCTACAGGAATTTTAATACATAGAGATGACATTACCTTAGAATGGATCTTCTTACCACATTAACCAAGTAAAAAATTAAAAACTTATGTTGAAAAATGTCTTTGAATTCATTGTAAAAGGTAAATTGAGACTTTGTCAACTAGCAGGTATAGATACAGCAGAGATGACAGTGCCTTTCATTACTGATGAAATAAAAAAGTTATGGGAAGGCAATGAACCATGGCCAAAAGTTTGTGCTAATATTCTGGAGAAATTAATAGCAATTATCCCAAAAGTGATAGATGTAACCTTATAAAGAGAATGTCTTGGATTCTTCTCTAAATTGTACGTGATGCTCCAATGACTGAGCTCATACCTTTTATACTGATGCAAACAAATCAGGAAAGGCAGGATACAAATCAAAAGAATTAAGTAAGGTGGAACAAAGCCCTTATAATTCAGCTTTCTGAACAGAAGCTATTCTCATGGTGCTAAGGGATATTAAAGAACCTCTCAATATAGTTACTGATTCATAATATGCAGAAAGAGTTAACTTGCATATTGAAACTGCTGAATTTATAGGAGATGATACAGAATTGACTTCATTATTTATCCAGGTGCTAAGACGTAATCAGGAAAAGGTTTTTTTCCTATATACATAACACAATCTTATCCCATATGAGTATGCCAGGTCCTCTAGCACAAGGTAATGCAGAAATTGATAAATTATTGACTGGAAGCATGTTGCAGGCCTCAGAATTTCATAAAAAATCATGTTAATAGCAAAGATTTAAAGAAAGAATTTTGTATAACACAGCAACAAGCTAAGGAGATTATAAATAGATGCCCTACTTGCTCTTTTTATAACCAAACACCGTAACTTGCAGGGGGTAACTTAAAGGGTGCTCAAAGGAATGAAATCTGGCAGTAGGATGTGTTCTGTAGGGCCTGAATGTACCCCTGCTCCTGATGTTTATCTTGAGGACAGTCTCTGGCCTGCTAGTATTTAAGTTTGAACCTGTGCTTGCTCTGCTCCTTGCCCCACCCCCCGAGATTAGCTATAGGCCATTGTTTAGGTATTTGAGGATTTCCCCATGGTTGAATAAATGGCTCCTTTCAAAATGACCCAGGTCTCTTGTGTGTTCTTTAAATCTCCAGGCCCTTGCCTGGCTCGCATATGGTACAGTGGCAAGCAAACTGTACTGAGAGGGTAACACAGAATGGGGTGTTACAATTGGAGGCACCGCTGGGATGATCAGGAATTACAGTCAGAGGCCCATCAGCAAGATTGGGAAGTAGGGGACCCCTGAGAGATTGCCCTTGGAAGGCTGGCCAGCAGGTAAGAAATTGAGTGGTGAGGGTAAATTGATAATGGGTGTAAGTAATTCAGTTCCAGTGTTAAGGTGCTGATTAACAGGCCAATTGTTAGTTCTTTTGGAAAAACAAGGCAGCGGTATTAAAATTAAGACAGTACAAGAGATCATTAAGGTGGTTTTAGAGTTTAGTCCCTGGTTTCTACATGCAGGGCGCTTTAATATTACTGACTGGGAGCAGGTAAAGGCTGGCCTTCTAAAAGCATTGAAAGAGCAAGGGCCAGAAGAATTCCCCATAGTGATATTTTCACTATGGCGCCTAGACAGAGATGCTTTTCTCGGTGATGATATAAAAGTAAAACAGCAATTAGAGAATAAAAGTAAAACCTTTGAGGAGATTTGAGGAGATTCAGGAAGTAGAATCTGTGAGTTCTATTAAAAGCTTTGAGGAGGGGGAAGTTAAGAGTATTAGAAGGGATATAGAAGAGGAAGAAGTTTTTTAGAAAAAGAGATTATATTGATAAAAAAAAGAAGTTAGAAAAAGAAGAAAGGAAGGAAACAAACAGAGATGTCTCCACAAGACCACCACCACAAAATCCATTCCCTGCCACTTCAAATCCTTCTGCTGCTGCTTCTGCACCTATAGATTTAGAATAAATCAAAGAATAACACAATCACCAAGGATTCCATACAAGGTTGTCCCCTGGACTGCATGAGTGTGCACACACACACACACACACACACACACACACAAAGGGCTAAGTGTATATGTATCCATATATAAAGCATTAAGTGTAATTTTAATTTAGTTCCTCAGCATGCAGTACCATCTGGCAGCAGAAGTAAAGTGCTACATTCCAACCTATGCATGTTTATGTTTGTCTGTAGTAGCCTTATAAAGCTAACTTGAAGAGTTTTATATGTAAAATGGGAAACAATTAATAATTCTCTAGATGAACCCTGTCAAGAACAAATGCTCCCTGGAGGGAAAAGCGACCATTATACTGAATCAGTGAACACACACTGATTTCAGATGTTGGAAATGACTTGACTCTCAGGTTCACCTCACTAATTACCATGTGTGGATTGAAAAATTACCAGATAAATAGTAGGACAGATAATTACAGATGACCAATGACTACCTAAGAGTGTCTCAAATCTCCAGAGAAGCAGCAAATAGATTTAGGGTAAATAGGTCTCAAACAATGTACAGAATGTATTTCTACTGAATATATTTGTTGCTAAACTGAAATTAAGACATTTCTAAATTATTTGTTTTTCTTTCTCCCAATTGTAGAAGCCTTGGTAAGTGATTCTCAGTAACTTACTTAAAACTAGAGAGTTTGTAAAGACAGTTCTGGAGGAAAAAACCAGCTCTTGCTTAGAATATTGTGGTATATATGGTCTCACCTGCCTTATCTCAGAAAGATGCAGTGTGTAGAGTCTTACCTGCTGTGTTTTAGAATGATGCAGTGTGTAGGGTCTCACCTGCCATGTCTTAGAATGATGAAGTATGTAGGGTCTCACCTAACTTGCCTCAAAATGATGCAATGGGTAGTGTCTCACCATCCCTGTCTCAGAATGAGGCAGTGTGTATGTTTCACCTGCCTTTTCTCAGAATGATGCACTAGTGTAGAGTCTCACTTACTGGTGTGGGACAATGGTCTGTATTCTGTCAATTATATTTTAAATAAATGTTGATTGGCCAGTAGCCAGGCAGAAAGTATAGGTGGGACAACCAGACAGAAAGTAGAGGAGGGTAAATGAGAACAGGAGAATTCTGGGAAGAGGAAAGATTGGTCTGCAGTCCTGGCCCAGCCACAGAAGAAGCAAAATGTGACTGCCTCGCTAAAAAGGTATTGAGCCATGTGGCTAACATAGACAAAAAATAATGGGTTAATATAAGTTTTAAGAGTTAATAAGAAGTCTGAGCTAATGGGCCAATCAGTTTATAACTAATGTAGACATCTTTGTGATTTCTTTGGGACTTAACATTTGTAGGGACTGGGCAAGACAGAAACCTCAGACAACAACATACCTTATCTCAGGATAATGCAGCGTGTAGGGTCTCACCTGCCATGTCTCGGAATGATGCAGTAAGAAGGGTATCACCTGCCTTGTCTCAGTATGATACAACGTGTACAGTCTCACCTGCTTTGTTTCAGAATGATGCTGTGTGTTTGGTCACAACTGCCTAGTTTCAATTTAATGATGCAGTGGGTATGGGCTCATGTGCCTTGACTCAGGATGAGGCAGTGTGTGGGGTCTTGTTGGGGGCCAGTCTCGACAAGATTACTTTTCTTTCAGAGTGGAGGCATAGGAATCTAGAAATATAGTAAAGAATACAAAGACACGAACAAAAATAATAAAACACAGAAACACATAGGATAGTATCAGGAGGGAATTTCAGTAAGTACTTAAAATTCATCCATGTTTAATTTCCAGCAGGTTAATATAACTCTGATTTCAGAAGGTAGAGTAGAACAAAAAGACTGCGTTAACATACAAATTGAAAGTCACAGGGTACATTCCTCACTCATGCCCTTGACTCTTGCCCTATACCTAACACTCTGTAGGCAAACCACTCCCTGGGTGGATTCCCAAGTTATTTTCATAAAGGGAACAAGAACCTAGTTGGTTCCTTAGACTTTTGTTTTAGGTAGGAACAGACTACTTCCCTATTTCAGGAACACAAGGTCTGACAACTAACCACACCTGTTTACAGTACCCTTGAGAGAGCAGAACTCTGATTTACACTGATTTACAACTAGATAGGACCTTTGTCTGAGTTAGAAGCACAATAATCTCGAACTAAAAGCAAGTCCCCAAACTCTCTGACCTTTGGCCTCTTTGGGCTCCACAGGGTCTTACTGTCTTGTTGTACCTGAAAATGATGTATTCTGTAGTGTCTCACCTGACTTGTTTCTGAATGATGCAGTGTGTATTATCTCGCCTCCCTTTTCTCAGGATGATGCAGTGTGCAGGGTCTCAATGGTGACCTTATTGTTTAAAGATGATGCAGTGTACAGTGTCTCACCTGCCTTGTCTTCGGGTGAGGCAGTTTTTACGGTCTCACTTGGCTTGTATAAGGATGAGGCACTAAGTACGGTCTCACATAAATTGTCTCAGCATGATGCGTGTGAAGGGTCTAACCTGCCTTGTATTCACAGGATGATGCGGTGTGTACAGTGTCATCTGCATTGTCTCAGAATAATGCAATGTGTAGGGTGTAACCTGCCTTTTCTCATAATGATGAAGTGTGAGGGGTCTCATCAGACTTGTTTCAGAATGATACAGTGTGCAAGGTCTCACCTACCTTGTTGTCTCAAGATGATGCAGTGTGTACGGGCTCACCTGCCTTATCTGTGAATGATACAGCCTGTGAGTTCTCAACTGTGTTGTCCCAGAATGATGTCATGTGTAGGGTCTAACCTGCCTTGTCTCTGAATGATGTATTCGTGTATAAACTCATCTGACTTATTTCAGGATGACACAGTGCGTAGGGTCTCACCTGTTTTTTTTTTCTCAAAATTATGAAATTTGTAGTGTCTCATCTGCCTTGTTTCAGAATGATGCAGTGTGTATTGTTTCACCTGCCTTGTCTCAGGATGATAAAGTTTGTAGTGTCTAACCAGACTTGATTCAGAGAGCTGCAGTGTGAAGGGTCTCACCTGCCACGTTGCAGAATGATGCAGGGTGTAGAGTCTCACATGCTTTGTCTCAGAACGATGCTGTATTTAGGGTTTCACCAGCCTGATGTGAGAATAATGTTCAGGGTTTCACCTGCCTTGTTATCTCAAGATGATGAAGTGAATACGGTCTCACTTGCCTTTTATAAGGATGAGGCACAGTGTATGGTCTCACATACCTTGTATCAGGATGAGGCCATGTGTAGGGTCACACCTGCATTGTTGCTGAGTGACTCATTGTGTAGATTCTCACATGTCTTTATTAGAATGATGCAATAGTGTAGGGTTTCACCTAGCTTGTCTCAGAATATCGCAGTATTTACGGTGTTACCTACCTTGTCTCAAGATAATACAGTGTGTATGGTGTCACCTGCCTTGTCACAAATGAGGCAATGTGTAGGGTGTCACATGCCTGGTGTCTGAATGATGCAGTGTGCAGGGTTTCAGAATAATGCAGTATGTAGTGCCTCACCTGTCTTCATTAAGAATGAAGCAGTGTGTAGCATCTTAACTGCTTTGTCTCAGAATGATGCAGTGTGTATGGTCTTACTTGCCTAGTTTCAGAATTATACAGTCTTTAGGGTCTCACCTGCTTTTTTCAGAATGATGCAGTACACAGTGTCTCACCTGTCTTCTCTCAGAATAAAGTGTTGCAGGTAAGGCTGCTTGTTCTTCCTGGACACCCAGCAAGCTCAGTCAGTAGAGCATGACACTCTTAATCTAAGGTTTATGGGTTTGAGCCTTACGTTGGGCATCAATTGCTGCAAGATGGGGCTACTTGTTTGTCCTGGCCACCCAGCTAGCTCAGCCTTGAAATAACCACACAGAAATTGTAGTAATTAAATTGCTGCTTGGCCCATTAGCTCTAGTTTTGTATTGGCTAATCTTATATTAATTTAACCAATTTCTATTAATCTCTATATATCACCATGTAGCAGTGGTTTACCAGGTAAAATTCCCAGCAACTGTCTCCAGTGGATCCATGGCATCTCTCCCTGATTCTGCTTTCTTCCTCCCAGAATTCTGTCTTTTCCACCTACCTAAGTTCTGCCCTCTAAATGGTTTCCAGTGGGTTTTAAAATATATGTAGGCTTGGGAGAAAAAAGAAAAAAGGTTAAAGTCCTTTAAAAAAAGAGAGTAGTTGTGTGTGGTAGCACATCCCTTTAATCCTAGCACTTGGGAAACAGAGGCAAGCAGATATCTGTGAGTTCAAGGACAAGGCTTACAAAACAAATTCCAGGACAGCAAAAGATATACAGAGAAACCCTATCTCAAAAAGCCAAAAGTTAAAAATAAAAGAAATGGAGGTTAAAATAGAGTTTCGTAAAGATGAAAAATACACAAAGAGTCTGGATACTGTATCTTATTATGCTCTCTTTGAATTGTTTGAATGCTGAGGGAGGAGCAATAGCTGCTAAAAGACATTTGTTTATAAATGTTGCCAAATTAATCTAAGATAGGTATTTTGAAAAGACCTTGACTTCAAAATTGAAGTCAAAAGGTATGTTACTTTGGAGAAGAGGCTTTGTTTTTGTTGCCACAGGAAATGAGAGGCTGTGAATTCTTTTTGAGTTAAGAAAAATCAGATTTGATCAAGGAAGACCACCTGAGAAACCTCCAGTAGGAACAGATGACCCAGACGTCTGAGTTCTACATCCAGAACAGATTCAAGACTGCTGCCTGAGATGATCAAGCCTTACAGGATACTCCAGTCAGGACTTGATCCTAATTCTAAATTTTCTTTAGGTCCCCATAAGATTAACAACACCCCCAACCAGCAGGAAGTAGCCAGGAAAACTACACCCATACTCCCAGAAAATGGACTATGGATACTTTCCTTTGTTTAGAATGTTGGTTACAAGATGTTATGGCTAATGGTGAGGAGAAAGGCTAAACAAAGGATATGAGATCCAGAGTTATTATTTTTTTTAAAGAGGGGGAAGTGCTATGGGACAATGGTTTGTACCCTGTCAATTGTATTTTAATAAAATGCTGATTTGTCAGTAGCCAGACAGGAAGTATAGGTGGGAAACCCATGCAGAAAGTAGAGGCGGGGTGATGAGAACAGGAGAATTCTGAAAAGTAGTAAGTCCTAGTCCGCAGTCATGACCCAGCCTCAGAGCAAGCAAGATGTGACTGCCTTGCCAATAAAACCACCAAGCCATGTGGCTAACATAGACAAGAATAATGGGCTAATATAAGTTATAAGAGTTAATAAGAAGCCTGAGCTAATGGACCAATCACCTTATAACTAATGTAGGCCTCTGTGTGATTTTTGGGAAGGACTAAATGACTGAGGGAACAGAGCAGGACAGAAACCCTGACAACAATGAAGCAGTGTGTAGTGTCTTACTTGTCTCTGAATGATGCAGTATGTAGTGTCTTACTTGCCTTTTCTTAGAATGAGGCAGTGTGAAGGGTCTTACCAGTTTTTCTGCAGGATTAGGCCGCGTATAGTATCTCACCTGCCTTGTTGCAGAATGATGCAGAGTGTAGTGTCTCATCTGTCTTGTTTCAGAATGATGCAGTAGTGTATGGTTTCACCTACCTTATATCAGGATAAAGCAGTGTTTAGGGTCTCACCTGCCTTATCATAGTCTTAGACAGTATGTAGGGTCTCACCTGCCTTGTCTCAGGATGAGGCAGTGTGTAGGGTTTCACTCTCTTGTCTCAAATTATGCAATATATAGGGTCTCACTAACATTTTCTAGGAAGGATGCTATGTATATGGTCACACCTGCTTTGTTTCAGAATGATGCTGTGCAGGGTCTCACCTGACTTGTCTCAGAATGATGCAGTAGTTTAGGATCTCATCTACCTTGACTCTGAATGATGCAGTGTGTTGGATTGCACCAGCCTTGTCTAAGAATAATGCAGTGTGTTGGGTCTCACCTGCCTAATCTCATAATGATGCACTGTGTATGGTCTCACCTGCTCTGTCTCAGAATGATGCATTTTGTAGAGTCTTACCTTGTTTCGCAGGATGAGGCAGTGTATGGTCTCATCTGACTTTTCTCAGGTAAGACAGTGGATAGGGGCACACGTGCCATGTTGTCACAAGATGATGCAGTATATAGGGTGTCTCCTGCCATGTCTCAGGATGAGGAAGTGTATAGCGTTTCACCTGCATTTTCTCAGAATGCTGCTGTGTATATAGTCTCTCCTGCTTTGTTTCTGAATGGAGAAGTGTGTATGGTCTCAACTGCCTTGTCTCAGAATGATGCAATGTATAGTGTCTCACTTGCTTTGTTTCAGAATCATGCAGTGTACATGGTCTCATCTTTCTTGTTGTCTCAAGATGATGAAGTCTGTAGGGTCTCACTTGCTTGTATAAGGATGAGGCACTGTTTAGGGTCTGAAATGCATTGTCTCTGGATGAGGCCATGTTTAGGGTCACGCCTGCCTTGTTGGAGAATGATGTAATAGTGTAGGGTTTCACCTTTCTTGTCTCAGAATGATATACTGTGTATGGTTTCAACCTGACTTGCCTCAGGATGATGCAGTGTGTAGGGTCTCACCTGCCTTGTCTTAGGGTGAAGTTGAGTGTAGGGTCTCACCTGCATTATTATGTCAAAATGATGCAGTGTATACTGGTTCACCTTTGTCTCAAGATGAAACATTGTGTAGGGTCCCACCTGCCTTGTCTCTGAATGATGCAGTGTGTAGTGTCTTACTTGCCTTTTCTTAGAATGATGCAGTGTGTAGGGTATTACCAGTGTTTCTGCAGGATGAGGCAGTGTATGATAAGGCAAGCAGGCCTGCTTTTTGTCCTGCCCAGATCCCACATGGTTAGCTTTACACCCGAAATAACAACACACAAACTGTAATCATTTAAACACTGCCTGGCCCATTATATCTAGCCTCTTCTTGGTTAACTCTCATATCTTGATTTAACTCATTTCTATTAATGTGTGTAGCACCACGAGGTGGTGGTTTACTGGGAAGATTCTAACCTACATCCATTTTGGGCCAGAGCTTCATGGCATCTGCCTGACTCTGTTTTCTTTCTTCCAGCATTCTGTTCAGTCTTCCCCGTCTACCTATGTTCTGACCTACGAGGCCAAGCAGTTTTCTTTATTAATTAACCAATGAAAGCAACAGATAGATAGAAGACCCTCCTACATCATTTCTCCCTTTTCTGTTTAAACAAAAAAGGAAGGCTTAACTTTCAGATAGCAAAATTACATATAACAAAACAGTTATCAAGCAAGAATTACAGTTACAATATTTATGTCTATTTTATCTTTTATCATAACTAAGGAAAACTATAACTATCCATTCTTCAACTCTATCAAAGACTCCAGAAGGATATATTGCCTAAGTGAACAAGAAATAAGCAACTTTCAAAACTCTAGGAATGACAGAGACATCTCACTGTTTGGACAGTCACCCAAAGTTTTTTGTACCGTTGGGGCATCCATCTTCAGCCTACAGGCCCATAGTATCCAGCAGACAATTCCATGAAGCAGAAAAATTCAAAGACAGTTCTGTCACTTTTTTTCTGTGTCCTGCAGAGTGTCATGTAGACTCTTTCATGAATCAGGAACCCCGAAACATTATCTCACCTTTAGGCAAGTTCAGCAGTCCTCTCTCTCTGGGTTCTTCATGTCCAGTTTATGCAACAGTCCAGGCAAGAGCAGTTTCTTGCCCAAATGGTTATCAAACTCCATAAGGATCCTCTTCAATGCCCATCTTCCTCTTGAATGCCGTGCTAAAACCAGCCACACTGACAATGAAGAATAACCCTCACATCTAGCTAGTGAAACAGAGCTGGGTCCAAGTGTGCTGACCATTTTCTGTTTTTCAGTCAGTATCCATAAAGAAAATGCAATGAACCTTAGAAACCCAGGGGCCTGGAGAGATGGCTCAGTGATCAAGAACCTAATGGGTAAAAATTACCTATCATGGTGCCAGGGATATAACTACAAGCCTGGAAGGGCGAATGCCTCAGTTTACAAAATTTAGGTGGACAACAGGTACAGCATCCAAAATGTTTAGATCTTGTTTGTTCACTGGTTTTTGTTGCTTTTAGTTTCTTTTTGCCACCTGAGAGAGGTGGTATTTTTTTATTGGGGGGGTATAGACTTTGGTTGGTTGGTTGGTAGGGTTGGATTTGGGGGTTGTTTTGCTTTTTTCAGATGGGGTTTTTCTCTTCACAACCCTGACTGTCCTAGAAATCATCAAGTAGACCAGGTTGGCCTTGAAGTCAGAGATATCTGCCTGCCACAGCCTCTGAGTATTGAGATTAAAGACGTGGCCCTCAGCGCCTGGCTGATGGTTAAACTGAACTGTCAGCTTGCACAGTCTAGATCACCTAGGAAGAATCTCAGTGAGCCATTGTCTAGATCAGGCTCACCAGTGGGTCTGTGTGGCGACTGCTGTCACAGTGGCTATTTGATGTTAGACGATCATCCTGTGTGGCTGGAGCCATCCCCTAAGCAGGGAATCCTGGACTACATATCAGTGAAGAAACCAAGCTGACTTTAAGTGTGAATATGTCCATTCTCTGCTCTCAATCATGGATATGAGCAGCCACCTCAAAGTTCCTGCCTTGGCTTCTCTACAAGGATGGATTGTTTTTTTGACCCTTACAGTTGCTTTTGTTGGGCTATTCTTTTTCACAGGAACAAAATAAAACAGCAGCCACATGTTTATGTTTAATACTTAAATTTAATCTCTGTCTGAAAGTCTCCTTGACCTCCTTCTAACAAAATATTCAACAACAGCAATTTAAACTAACCTTTGTTACCTCTGTGTGAACTCAGTCAACAAGTTTTGCTGCTTCAGGATTTTACTCCTCCATCTGCCTCAGACCCCAGGCAGCATCTAAAGACCCTGTGTCACAGATGGCATCTCCGTGTGATAAGGAGTCTGTGCTCAAGGGTTGGTACATGCTGGGATACACGTGCTTTCTAGGTCTTGCCCAGCATCACCCCAAAGTATCCATGTCCCTCTTCTCTCTGACACTTTAAGTGTAGATTCATTGGTGAAGGGACTGGGCTTTGGGGCCATTGACATGGCTCAGTGGGTAAAAATGTTTTCCACAGGGCTCGAGTGATAGCTCAGTGGGTAACAGCACTAGTTGCTCTGCCTGCAAATTCCAGATCAAGGCTGAGATCCTGCAAGGTGGCTCATAGCTGTCTGTAACTGCAGTTCCAGAAGATCTCTCACCCTCTTCTGGCCTCTGTGGGCAGTACATATATATGGTGCACAGACATGTAGGTAAAATGCCAACACATATAAAATAAAAATACGTAAATCTAAAAAAAACCCTGATGATATGAGTTTTCTTCCAGAACCTACAAAGATTAATGCACCATGGCATTTGTGTATCTCCCCCACCTCACACACATAATAATGTCATGTTTATTGCAATGTTTTTCACTTAAGGACATTTTAACTCATTTGGAAACACCACAGAGCAGTAGTACGGTTATACCTGGTGCATTCAGTCTTTGCCAACTGGTATACTCTGAGAACTAAGACCCAGTAGATAGCTTGGTACTGTGGTGCTCTTTGTGTGCTATCTGGGTAAGCACCAGCAGGTGGCACTGCAGGGCTACCCATTTGCAATCTCACCTTAATTCAGCCATTCCCCTCACTCAGCTGTGTTGTGTCTTTTACCCCTCCTCTCACTGCTAAGTCAGCAGTGGCCTCTCCCTTGGTTATGGGTATTATTCTACTCTCTTCTCTCATACCCTGTGACTCAGTGAAAGCCACATCGTCCTTCATGCTCTGACATTGGCTACCAGGACAATGTAGCTTTCTGCTCCCCCTGAATGCTGACAAACATCCTTAGAGCCTTTCTTGCCCAGTTGTTCTCAGGTTTGGGGAGCACAAAGTTGCGGATGGATCCTTAAAAGAAATCCCACACTAGCTCAGAATCGGGAAATAGATGGTTATTTAGGGGTAGACTCACAAAAAAAAATCTTTTTAGCAGAGAACAGAAAATGAATCCCGCAACTGGAACAAAGAGGCTGGAAAACAGGCATGCTCTACATCAGCATATATAGTATAAGAGGCCATGCCCCAGTGGATGGGTAACTACTAGCTATAAGACTTCCTATAGCACCTCCCCTTTTTGTTTAAATAAGAGAGTTCTAAGCCTAATACAATATTATATGCAATAAGAACAAATATATTCGATAATTATTCTATCCTAACTAGTTTAAGTCATGTGTAATAAATAACTTGGCCAAGTAACGAAAGGAAAGTAACTACAACTATCTGGTCTTCAACTCCATTGAAGATCCAAGAGGGGAGATAATATTACTTGAATAAGCAGGAAGTGGAATCAAGCCACTTCCAAAATGTGCAACAAATGACAGAGGCTACCTGGGTAATCACCAAAAGTCTCATTTGCAACGTTGATGCCACCAACTTTGGCTAAGGCCTAGAATAAAGGCATAAATCACAAAACAATCCCATACCAGTTTGGAATTACGATTAATAAAAGGGTTATTTATTTAAAAGGAAAACTTACAGATCACTGTCCTAGATAACAACCCTCTGTGTGACCAGGAAAGGAGTCTAGTAGCTGGAAGAAGAATCCAGAGCAAGAGAATGAGCACATGGCTACTGCTACTTTTTAAAGCAAAAGAGACTATGCCCAAGTTGACTGCTATCTTAAAGGCTAGACTGAAGGAGTGGAAAAAGCTCCCACAACACTAGAATAACTGACAGACAATTTTCAGAGGCAAGAAAATTTTCAAACTCTCTTATCCTGTCTTGGTAAGATTTGACAGTCCTGCTTATCCATTTCCGGATATCATGTATCTTGTCACTGGTTGAGACATGGACATTTCTTTGCCCAAAGACCAGTTTTGCCAAGAAGAAAATAAGCTCCAAGTGGAGTGTTGCAGTGCTCAATATTCTCTCTGGAATAGATTGGCGCTTCCAGGAGCGATTTTGTCTCACTTCAACAGTACCCTAAGTTATTTAAATGCCATATTCTACAGCTTTTTAAAGTGGTTGAATGTTACATATCTTTGCAGAATATAATCTGTATGTATCCAAAGAACCTATTAGTCTAATTATAAGTATGACAAATATAGATGACTATTGATCTATAATCCTTAATACTTATATAACTTAAAGACGAAGACTTTTTTCTTTTCTCATTTTTTTATTGAAAGAAAAAAAAGAAATTCCCACCTCCTCCCAGCCTCCCATTTCCCTTCCCCTCATCCCACTCCTCTCCCCCTCCCCCCACTCCTTTCCCCCTCCCTCTCCAGTCCAGTCCGAAGAGAAGTCAGGGTTCCCTGCCCTGTGGAAACTCCAAGGTCCCTGCCCCTCCATCCAGGTCTAGGAAGGTGAACATACAAACTGGCTGGGCTCCCACAAAGCCAGAACATAAAGTAGGATCAGAACCCCTTGCCATTGTTTCTGGTTTCTCATCAGCCCTCATTGTCCACCATGTGCAAAGAGTCCGGTCTTATCTCATGCCTCTTCAGCCACAATCCAGCTGGCCTTGGTGAGCTCCTACTAGATCAGCCCCACCGTCCCAGTGAGTGGGTGCACCCCTCGTGGTCCCGACTTCCTTGCTCATGTTCTCCCTCCTTCTGCTCCCCATTGGGACCTTGGGAGCTCAGTCTGGTGCTCCAGTGTGGGTCTCTGTCTCTATCTCCATCCATCGCCAGATGAAGGTTCTATGGTGATATGCAAGACATTCATCAGAATGGCTATAGGATAGGGTCATTTCAGGTTCCCTATCCTCGGCTGCCCAAGGAGCTAACTGGGGATATTGCCCTGGGTACCTGAGAGCCCCTCTAGGTTCAAGTCTTGTGCCAACCCTAAGATGACTGCCTTAATTAAGTTATGTGATTCCCTGCTCCTCTATCCAACCTTCCTTTCTCCCAATCATCCCGTTTCCCCAAGTTCCCCCCATTCTCCCCTTCTTACTATTCTCTCCACATCTCCCCTTACCCCCGTCCCACCCCACCCCTAAGTTCCCAATTTTTTGCCAGGCAATCTTTTCTACTTTCCATATCCAGGATAATAACTATATGTTTTTCTTTGGGTTCACCTTCTTATTTATCTTCTTTAGGATCACAGAATATAGAATCAATGACCATTATTTGTGACTAGAAACCAATTATGAGTAAGTACATCCCATGTTCCTCTTTTTGGGTCTGGGATACCTCACTCAGGATATTGCTTTCTATTTCCATCCATTTGCATGCAAAATTCGAGAAGTCATTGTTTTTTACCGCTGAGTATACTCTAATATGTATATATTCCACACTTTCTTCCCATTCTTCTATTGAAGGACATCTAGGTTGTTTCCAGGTTCTGGCTATAACAAATAATGCTGCTATGAACAAAGTTGAACAAATGCTTTTCTCATATGATAGGGTATCTCTTGGGTATATTCCCAAGAGTGGTATTGCTGGGTCCAGGGGTAGGTTGATCCCGAATTTCCTGAGAAACCGCCACACTGATTTCCAAAGTGGTTGCACAAGTTTGCATTCCCACCAGCAATGGATGAGGGTACGCTTTCCTCCACAACCTCTCCAGCAAAGGCTATCATTGGTGTTTTTGATTTTAGCCATTCTGAGAGGTGTAAGATGGTATCTCAAAGTTGTTTTGATTTGCATTTCCCTGATCACTAAGGAGGTTGAGCATGACCTTAAGTAAGATGAAGACATTTTATTAGAATATTTTCCCCCATGTCCCACTCCCTTCTCCCTCCCTCTCCAGTCCAAAGAGCAGTCAGGGTTCCTTGCCCTGTGGGCAGTCCAAGGTCCTCCCCCCTCCATCCAGGTCTAGGAAGGTGAGCATCCAAACAGGCTAGGCTCCCACAAATCCAGTACATGCAGTAAGATCAAAACCCGATGCCAGTGTCCTTGGCTTCTCAGCAGTCCTCATTGTCCACCATGTTCAGAGAGTCCAGTTTTATCCCATGCTTTTTCAGTCCCAGTCCAGCTGGCCTTGGTGAGCTCCCATTAAATCAGCCCCACTGTCTGAGTGGGTGGGTGCCCCCCCTCGCAGTCTTGACTTCCTTGCTCATGTTCTCCCTCCTTCTGCTCCTCATTTGGATGTTGGGAGCTCAGTCCAGTGCTCCAATGTGGGTCTCTATCTCTATCTCCATCCATCGCCAGATGAAGGTTCTTTAGTGATATGCAAGATATTCATTAGTATGGCTATAGGATCAGGCCATTTCAGGCTCTCTCTCCTCAGCTGCCCAAGGACCTAGTTGGGGACATCTCTCTGGACCCCTGGGAACCCATCTAGAGTCAAGGATCTTGCCAACCCTAAAATGGCTCCCATAATTAAGATATATACTTCCCTGCTCCCATATCCTTCCTTCCTTTATCCCAACCATCCCATTCCCCCAAGCTCTCCCCTTCTCACTTTTCTCTCCCCATCTCCCCTTTCCTCCATCCCACCCCACCCCCCAGTTCCCAATTTTTGCCCAGCAATCTTGTCTACTTCCAATATCCAGGAGGATAACTATATCTTTTTCTTTGGATTCACCTTCTTATTTAGCTTCTCTAGGATCGCAAATTATACGCTCAATGTCCTATATTTATGGCTAAAAACCAATTATGAGTGAGTACATTCCATGTTCATCTTTTTAGTCTGAGTCACTTCACTCAGGATAGTGTTTTCTATTTCCATCCATTTGCATGCAAAATTAAAGAAGTCATTGTTTTTTACCGCTGAGTAGTACTCTAATGTGTATATATTCCACACTTTCTTCATCCATTCTTCCATTGAGGGACATCTAGGTTGTTTCCAGGTTCTGGCTATTACAAATAATGCTGCTATGAACATAGTTGAACAAATAGCTTTGTAGTTTGATAGGGCATCTCTTGGGTATATTCCCAAGAGTGGTATTGCTGGGTCCTGGGGTAGGTTGATCCCAAATTTCCTGAGAAACCGCCTCACTGATTTCCAAAGTGGTGGCACAAGTTTGCATTCCCACCAGCAATGGATGAATGTACCCCTTACTCCTCATCCTCTCCAGCAATGGTTATCATTGGTGTTTTTTGATTTTAGCCATTCTGACAGGTGTAAGATGGTATCTCAAAGTTGTTTTGATTTGCATTTCCCTGATCACTAAGGAGACTGAGCATGACCTTAAGTGTCTTTTGGCCATTTGAACTTCTTCTGTTGAGAATTCTCTGTTCAGTTCAGTACCCCATTTTTTTTAATTGGGTTAATTAGCATTTTAAAATCTAGTTTCTTGAGTTCTTTATATATTTTGGAGATCAGACCTTTGTCTGTTGTGGGGTTGCAATTGTGCAACAAATGAGGACAATGACCTCAAAATGTAAACAATGTATAAGTATCTTGATCAGAGGTAGAAATGTACATTGCAATATAATAAATAAATATATATGTTAATATATATAAATGTTTTAATCAGAGGTAGAAACATGCATGCATACAATATTCAATGTAATTTAACTTTGTATCAATATACAAGAATCTATACCAATGTAAATGCCTATAAATAACAACTCACAAGTATTTACTCTATTACTCACCATTTTTATTATTAGTATGAGTAAGCTCACACTGATCTATTACCCCATCCAATTAACCTCCCCCCTATTTTCAGAATGATCCCCAAGCCTATAAAATTTCCTTCCCAATCCCCAACCCTATACCAATTATAACCAACCCCTAAATGATGTCCCTAACCTTGAGGACAAACTTTGTTGTGAGAGGGGACATAATCTTCTAGAATTACTTCCAGCTGTCATGGGGGTGGCAATGTTATTTCTATGGGATCCTGTGAAATTAAAATGATGGTTAAGTTCCAAGATTACTGTCTGGTAATATTGCAAGTAGTCTCTGAGCATTTGGTAGGTTTTTCCTGAGCCTCCTATTTGGAGTTCTGGCTGAACGTTGTAAAAAAAAAAGTGCACCAATTTAGCTAACCAAATGGGAAGGATCTCAAGTATCTGGTACCAAAAACAGGTCTTATAGGAGCGCTATCAGCATCACGATGTCATATCAACCAGGTGGAGTTGTTGTTGTGGGGCTCCATCTTCTTCCTGGCAACGTCAAAGATTACTGTAGGAATATTCATTGTTCATTGTAGAAACTTAAACATATGTCCACAAACATACACACACATATATGTTCAATTAAAGGTATGATAAAAACAAAACTAGATATAAAGAAATGTAAATTTTTTTCTAAATTCTTTTTTCTGTCTGTCCCATATCATGGCTTCTGACATGAGACAGAATCTCTGATTTTTTATTTTAACAACATGCTTGGATTTAGAAAGGGACAGAGCCAGTGTCCAACTCCAAAGCCAACTCTATATATTCATATACATATATATATATATACATATATATACACGCTTATATATCAATGTATATATTTCAACACTTGTACTTATGAATCATATTTGATTTTCTTGATGATCTTTATTGGGTAGTTATATTTCTATCTGTCAGCATTCAGATATCCAGGGTTTCTTAAATTTTTAAAGATGAGTATTTTTCTGTAAAGACAAGACAGAACTATGCGCCAACTCTTATGAGTTTTCCTTATCATCTGTATGGCTGTCACTATTCTAGATGAGCTGTTATTTCTCTTTTTCAAGAGGTTTCTCCTTTTCAAACTGAATATTTATTAATTTTGATGGTAACCATAGTTTTTCTTCTCCTGTGGAAACAAGAGCAAAACACCTTCCACAATATGGTTCATTTCCTGGCTTACATTGTGAGGTCAACACATCCTTGAAATAAACCGGTTGATTTAATTCAAAAGATTTTCTATTATCCAATGACTCTCTGCTGCTGTTTCCCCTTTCTCATTAGGGATAAGAAAATTCAAGGTTAATAAGGCATTATGTAATCTATTTCTGGGGCATTTTTCACCCCTTTCTGTTTGTTTAACATATCCTTTATAGTTTGATTTGATCTTTCTATAACTGCTTGAACTGTAGGATTATGTGGTATACCTGTAATATGCTTAATATTATAATAAGCAAAAACTGTTTCATTTTCCTAGAGATATATGCTGGACCATTATCTGTCTTTATTTGTTTAGGTATACCATGATGGTCATAACTTCTAATAAATGTGTGATTACTGAATCAGCCTTTACTGAGCTGAAAGCAGTTGCCCACTGAAAACCTGGACAAGTGTCAATGGTGTGGTATACATATTTTAATTTTCCAAATTCTGCAAAGTGGAACACATCTGTTTGCCAGATTTCATTCCTTTGAGTACCCTTTGGGTTACTCCCTGCAGGTTACAGTGTTTGGTTATAGAAAGTGCAAGTAGGGCATCTCTTTATAATCTTCTTAGCTTGTTGCTATGTTATAGAAAATTCTTTCATTAAAGATTTGCTATTGACATGGTGTTTTTATGAAATTCTGAGGCCTGTAACATGCTTCCAGTCAATAATTTATCAATTTCTGCATTACCTTGTGCTAGAGGACCTGGCAGACTCGTATGGGATAAGATTTGTGTTATGTATACAGGACAAAGCCTATTCCTGATTATGTCTTGCACCTGGATAATTAATGAAGTCAATTCCATATCACCTGCTTTAAATTCAGCGGTTTCAATATGTAAGTTAACTCTTTCTGTATATTGTGAATTGGTAACTGTATTGAAAGGTTCTATAAAATCCCTTAGCACCATGAGAATATCTTCTGTTCAGAAGGCAGAATTATAAGGGTTTGTTCCACCTTATTTAATTCTTCTGACTTGTATTCTGCCTTTCCTGATTTGTTTGCACCAGTATAAAAGGTACAGGATCCAGTTATTGGAGTGTCACATACAATTTGGGGAAGAATTCAAGAAGTTCTCTTTGTAAGGTTAAGTCTATTGCTTTTGGGATAATTGTTATTAATTTCTCCAAAAAAAATTAGCACAAGCTCTTTGCCATGGTCATTGCTTTCACATAACTTTTTTATTTCATCAGTAGTGAAAGGCACTATAATCTCTGCTGGGTCTATACCTGCTAGTTGATGAAGTCTCAATTTACCTTTTACAATTAATTCAGAGACATTTTTCCACATAAGTTTTCATTTTTTTACCTGGTTTATGTGGTAAAAAGATCCATTCTAAGATAATATTATCCCTATGTATTAAAATTCCTGTAGGAGAAATTCTAGAAGGCAATATGACTAGAATACAATTAATATTTTTATTCATCCTATCCATATGTGCCTCCTGTAATTTCTCCTCAACAATTGTCAATCCCTTGTCTGTTTCATCTGTAAATTTTCTGGGACCATTAAAGTCTTTATCACCATCTAAGGTTTTGTTTAAATGAATTATTAGATCAGGTATTATCCCAACATTTGTTCATAGACTTGAAATGTCTCCAAACAATCTTTGAAAGCCATTAAGGGTTGTCAACCAGTCTCTCCTAATGTGTGCCTTTTGTGTCCTAATGTTCTGCAAACCTATTTTCTAAGCTTGGTAATTGGCAGAATCTCTTCTCTTTATTTTTCAGGAGCAATTTTTAATCTCCATTTTGGCAAAACTTTCTTTACTTCTTCAAACATTCTTTATAAAGTATCTATGTTTGAATCTGGTAGCAACTTGTCATCCATGTAATGGTTAAGTATAAATTTAAGAAATTTCTTACATATTATTTTCAATGGCTGGCTGACCAAGTATTGGCACAGAGTGGGGCTATTGAACTTTCAATGTGGGAGGGTAGTTCATTGATGTCTCTTAGTAGCCTGAGAATTATTACAAGTAGGTACTGTGAAGGAAAATTTTTTTCTCTATCCTTTTCTTGTAAGGGTATAGTGAAGAAGTAATCTTGCAAATCAATAACTACAAGAGGCCATTCCTTTGGTAATAGAGAAGGCAGAAAAATTCAAGATTGTAGAGCACCTTTAGGTTGAATTACATTAGATCTGTCATCATTCTCCATTTATCAGATGTCTTTTTTTTTTTACAACAAATACGGGAGAATTCCAAGGGCTGTTTGATTCTTCAATATGGTTAGCATGTAGTTACTAGCTTCTCTAAAGCCTTCAATTTATCTTCAGTTAGAGGCCACCGCTTAACCCATATAGGCATCTCAGTTAACCATTTTAAAGGTGAGGCTGTTGGTACCTCTAAAGGTTTGCTAGTTGCTTTATATTCTTGTACAGCCTGGATGGCTGGTGACATTTGTACATAGTATCTTTTAATATCCTGCCAAGAATTAGTGTTCCTGAGACTTCAGGAATGTAAATCTGGGTATTCCATTTCTGTAGCATGTCACAACCCCATAAATTTTCTGCAATATTAGGCACATGTGGCCTCAACTTCCCTCTGTGACCTTCTGGCCCAATAAAATTAACCCATCTTGTGATTTGTTTAATTTGAGATATGGTTCCAATTCCTAGTAATTGAAGATCTGCCTCTGAGGAGGCCTATTTGCATGCTAAGATTCTGGAGTAATGACTCATATCTGTCTGTCAAACTAACAGTTATAATGATACTAATATGCTCTCTTAGCTTTGGTCTTTGATCATTTATAGAAGGCTGCCAGAATATACATTTCTCATTTCCTATAGTATTTTTTTTTTACTTATGCTCCATGTTTATGCCATCACCTAGAACAGTGTGGTCTTTTACAGAGGCTCTGGATTTTTAATTTTCCTGGTGAGACATGTTCTCCAGAGTTACTGGGAGTGAATGGGCCACTTTTGGCTTGGGTGCCTGTGAGAGGCCCCTCAAGGAGTTTCCCAGTGGTATTCGGTTGCTTTGTCTGTCTTTTGTTGACCTTCATTCATTGTTCCAATATTGGCCTTTGCCACACCTTCTACATATACATGAAAATTGAGTCATTCTATTTTGCTATTCCCAGAGGAGACATTATTCCTAGGAAATACTTGTGTACAATCCCTTCTCAGATGTCCTATTCTACCACAATTAAGACATTTGACATTTTGATGTTTCCTCATTCTTTTGGAAATTGCTTCTCCTACCAACGATTTAGTATTATAGTCAAATGTCTCGATGTTCATTGTATGCAGAGTCCATTCATCCATAGGTGCTAATCTAACCTTTAAAGGCCCAAGTATCATTTTGTATTCTATGTAGACATTTT
This sequence comes from Microtus obscurus, assembly GCA_963919715.1. Lineage (NCBI taxonomy): Eukaryota > Metazoa > Chordata > Mammalia > Rodentia > Cricetidae > Microtus > Microtus obscurus. Next base: position 2,109,821 of record CAWTZC010002255.1, on the reverse strand, counting down.
CAAAAGCCAGAGATTCAATGTTTACTCATCTAGCATCTGGGTCTGTTACTCCTATTTGTACAGCCTTAGGTAATCTTTGTAGAAAGTCACAAAAGTGTTCTCTCTGGCCATGTTTAACCCTGGTATATGATTTAATTTGTTTTCCTAGTTCTTGAATCATTTTTGCAAGCGTTAAAGGCTGCTTTGTTGAACAGGGACAAGATTTCTTCATTGTAAAGAGCCTGAACCTGTGGGTCAGCATAAGGGCTTTCACCAAGAATTGGGAAGTCTCAAGGCCTTTTGTTTTTCCTGTTGTTTCAAAATTTTGGCCTCTTCTCTAAAATAAATTTTAAACATTAATTGAGATCCATCATCCAGGACTGCTGAAACTAACTGAAAGAAATCATTTGATGTTGCTTTGATGCTAGAAGCCCCAGTCTTTATCATCTACTTAACAAATACAGAATGCAAGCCATAAGTTACAACAGCTTGCTTAATTTCTTTTAGATCATTTATTCCTATAGGTATCCATCTACCTTCTTTGGATCTGTTTGGGCCTTTAGAACTTGATGCTTTGTCAGAGTAGCTTACAGGGTAGGAAACTAAAACCTTCATAAGTCATCTCTAACAGCTACAGGCAATGTTGAATCCTGTCCTTGTGCCTTCTTTTCCTGCAGCTCCAATAATTGCCTCAATTATTTCAAATCTTTTTATTATTGTCTTTTGTAAAGTCTGAATCTCCTGTCCTGTATATATTTCTAGTGATTTCACTGAGGTGTCAAGCCTCTGACCCACATTCTGCACTTGTGATTTCAAGGTTTCAAGTTTTTCCTTTAGAGATAACATTTCATCCTTGGACATTACTTGAATAGCATGCAGCGTACCATCCTTGAGAGACAGTCTATCCCACAACCAGAACAGAGAGGCCAGAAAAGACCAGACACATGCTCTAGTCAGCATATATAGTATAGGAGGCCATGCCCCAGTGGGTGGGTAACCACTACCTGTAAGACTTCCTACAGTACAAAGTCACCAGGGGGTCTTAAAAAGTACAGACCCCAGGCCTCTACCCTGTAGAAACTGCAATTTATCAGGTGTTGATGGGAATATATGTGTGTTTTAACAAGCTCAGGGAAAATCTGGTGCAGAATCAGGTGATTCTGCCATGGGTTGTAAATCATGAAATGTTTTGTTGCGGGAGGTCTTTCCGCCCCTCCAACCAATAGCTGCTGAGATACCAGCCCATTGGGGCATGGTTGCTCTCCATTCAAAAAGCTTCTACTTCCTCCGCTCGCTCTTTTGACTTCCTGCTCCGCTGGCGACTAGACTCCCTTCCTGGTTGCGCAGAGGGCTGTTGTCTGGAATGGTGATCTGTAAGTTTTTCCTCTTTAAATAAATACTACCCTATTAATAATAATTCCAAACTGGTGTGGCATTGTTCGTGGCTTACGCCTTCAATGTTTAAGTGGATCACTACCCCAAATGTGGATCCCAAGAAGAGTGTGGCATATGACTCAGTAGAGATTGCTGCTCCCGTACTGAACTTAGCTCACCAGCATGCATGAGCACTGGGACCCAGCCCAGTGAGCACATGTTCCCTTCCCCTTTCTAGATCTCATGTACATGAGCAAGAGAGGTCATCTCATCTGCATCCTTAGCATTCATTGTCCACCCAAGAATCCCGAGTGGGACAGAATAACAGCCATGTCAAGTACTCTGTAGGCTTTACTGCCCATGGTGGCCACAGCTGTAGGCAAGAGTGCAGCCAGCTTCCTAGCCCTTTGAAACTGTCATTATTCTCTTACTCCAAGGTGAGTCAGACCTAGGGTGGTGAGGGTGGACTTGAACTTGGGAGCTGATGAGATTTTGATATAAAGTTGATGGAACTTATTGAAAACAATAGGGATTAGAGTAACTGATTTCCCATAATCTTCTTTTAAAAATATACTTTACTTGTTTTGGAACATACAATGTATTTGACCATAGTCACCCCTAGCTCTAACTCCTTCCAGATCCACCCAACCTCCCCATTTACAGTCCCCAAGATTTCTCAAAACTTATGGCAATTTTCTTCTAAGACTTAAACCATTTAGTTCATTTAAAAAAATTGTAGTGACTCCATGGCAAGGCATAATCACACTATTTCTTTCTTCTCAAAAACCAAACATTGCCGATGTATACATTGGTGCTGTGTATCAGTTTCTTCCAGGGTTGAAACATTCCATCTTAAAGGGAAGCTCATTAATACAGGAATTGATCACCTCAAAATGCTTCAGGAAGTCCCTGTAACTGACCTGATTCCCGAGGCCTTTTCTTCCCTAAGCCTGTGAGCAGTAAAGAGTGCTGAGAGTCACTCTCAGAGAGGTCAAGCAGCCTGGAAGAAGCAAGCTCCAGTTGAGATGCCTAAAAGAGTGGCTCAGACCAGCTGGGCCACCTGGAAAAGATGCTTTCCAATCTCTGAACTCCCCCAAAGTCCTGGCCAAGGCTCTTCAATTTTACCATTTTCTATCTTTGGTGCAGGTTGTAAAGCACACAATTTCTTTCTTTTTTACTTTTTTTAGATTATATTTTTAAAAAATTGCTTTTAATGAATGATATATTTTTGTCAACTCTCTTCCCTTCCTCTCCCCTGCCATTGCACCCTCTCCCATGGCCCACATGCTCCATATTTTCTTAGGATATCTTGTCATTTTCTATTTCCCATGTAGGTTAGATCCATGTATGTCTCTCTCAGGGGTTCTTGCTGTTGTCAAGGTTCTCTAGGATTGTGAAATGTAGGTTGGTTTTCTTTGTGTTATGTCTAAAAGCCACTTATACATGAGTATATATGATATTTGTCGTTCTGAGTCTGGGTGACCACACTCAATATGATGTTTTCTAGATCTATCCATTTGCCTGCAAATTTCAAGATGTTATTGTTTTTACTTCTGTGTAGTACTCCATTGCATAAATGTACCAATTTTCCTTATCCATTCTTCACTCGAGGGGCATTTAGGTTTTTTCCAGGTTTGGGCTATGACAAATAATGTTGCTATGAATGTAGTTGAACACACAACCTTGTGGGATGACAGAGCATCCTTTGGGTTTATACCCCAAAGTGGTATTGCTGGGTCTTGAGGTAGGTTGTTTCTTAATTTTCTGTGAAATCGCCATACTGATATACAAAGTGGGCTGTACCAGTTTGCACTTCCACCAGCAATGCAGGAGTGTTCCCTTTACACCACATTCTTTCCAGCATAAGTTGTCATCAGTGTTTTGATCTTGGCCATTCTTACAGGTGCAAGATGGAATCTGAGAGTTGTTTTGATTTGCATTTCTCTGATGACTAGAGATGTTGAACATTTCCTTGAGTGTCTTTCAGCCATTTTAGATTCCTCTGTTGAGAGTTCTCTGTTTAGTTCTGTACCCCATTTTTTCATTGGATTATTTGTACTTTTGATGACCAATTCTTGAGTTCTTTGAATATTTTGGAGATCAGTTTTCTGTTCGATGTGGGGTTGGTGAAGATCTTTCTCCCATACTGTAGGTTTCTGTTTTGTCTTGTGGACCATCAAGCACACAATTTCTACTCTATTTATCTGGGAAGATGAATTTAATAGTGTTCCCATTTTCCTCTCTCCTGAGACTAATTCTTAGGCAGTTAAGTTTGAGCACCAGCGTCAGCTGGTGTGCTCAGAACTAAGATTTCTGCTTTTATTGCTTTAGCTTAGCACACCCTTCCTGTCTGTGACATTTGTCTTTAAAATATCCTACCAGGGGCCGTGTGCTTAGAAGAAGCCTGTCACTCAGTGCTGTGACACTGAACATCAGCCTCTGCTCCCATGGGCTCACTTAGCATCTTAGGGACTTGCTGTTCCTCATGGACTGAGTTACTGGGGTCTGAATTCTATTTACATAAAGTCACAGCTTCATTAATTGGCCTCATCAGCCAAAAATCTGTTATGTCTCCATTGTCTAGCTCATACTTTCTGCAAGGAAATGTTTGCTAAGCAATTTAGTGGTTGGCCAAGATCCAAGGGAGGCTGCTAATGGGACAAGTGTTTGTGGTAAATTATAGCAATGTATAACGGTCTACTCAGACAAATGCCACAGGACTTCTGCCTAGAAACACCTTAGACAAACAAGGTAGCATATTATGTTCCCAGAAATCAGAAAATGTGTTTCCTCATGCATCACAACCTCAGTGAGATGTACATAGTCAGAGCCATGTGAATAAGAGCATTGCAGGCACTTCCAAGAATATTTACAAAAACACCAATTATATTTTATAAGGGTTATATTCATTTAATCTTAAGGTCCATTATCTTTGTACATAATTCCAACCCGGAAGTAATAAAACTGGATAATATGTCTCTATGAGGTTTGTTTTCTGAAATGTAAATATCCACCCACACAGGATGAGGACCTGAGTCACAGCAGCTTTTATTTAAAACAGCTTAAACAAGAAAAGACTTTCATGTCTACACTGTGGAAAACAAATTAACACTTTTGGATATTTTCATACCATGCAGCACTATTTAACAGCAGGAAAAGAATAAAATATGTTATATGCAGACAGAGAACAAACACTCAGAACATTATTTTAAACACAGGAACAAAGTGCTCACCAAATGTAACCCTGTCACATACTTGGGGCACTTCACCCTGGGCACTAGGGAGAAAACACAGGCCCACCCAGCACCTTGTAGTGCTGGGAAGTCATCCAATATTATGGGTGCAAGGGCAAGGGTTGATACAAAGAACAGGGAGATGGAAGAGATTGAGATGCATGATATGAAAGACACACAAAAAATACTTAAAAATTTAAAATAAAAAGATGACCACGTCTACACAAATCTATAGAAAAAATGGGCTCTTATCCCCAGGGTTTGAGTGGAACTGTGGCTGCTGTGGGTGGCCATGGGCATCTTTGGGGAGCTTGTGTTCAATCTACTGTAGCTCATTCTCCTAATGATTCATATACAGTCTGCGTACAAAGTTGTCACCACATCCAAAGACCCACATTCTCAAGCCGTTATAACCTCAGCCCTGTTTCACCATCTGACAGTCTCACGGGCACTATTATCCATCTGCCACACTGGCAGACCCTGAATTTCTGGAAATACCAGGTGAAGTGGGGTTTTCAGTAGGGAGACATCTCAGCTTCTCTTTTGGACCTGAATTAGTGTAACTCAGCTAGAAACAAAGCTGAAGCCTTATGTTGGTATTGAAAGTGTTTCTCCCAGCATCTCTGTACTAGGAATACAAGTGCAAACAAAGGAGTCAACTAAGACACCAGTGTCTCCCAGACACATTACAACTCATGCTTATAAACTCAAGAGACTGCAACCCTACACACAAGACCAGCACAAGTTCAAACCAGGCAAAATGTCAGCACCAAAAGGGGAAGTGAACATAAAGTCCCATCCCTAACCAGGAAGTTATTGCCACTGAGAGCTGCTGAGAAAGGGGAAATCTGTTTTCTTTAGTGGAGTGTCAGTGGCAACATCAACTCACTGCAGGGCATGCCCCATACCCAGTAGACGTTAATCAACACAAAACAGATCCCACGGTGTTTGTTGTTTGGTCTTATTGGGTTTCTTGTGTGTTTGTTTTGTTATTTGGTGTGTGTATGTGTGTGTGTGCGTGTGTCAGAGAGAAAAGATGAAATTGGTTAGTTAGGGAGATGGAGAGGAACTGGGAGGAGTTTGAAAAAGAAAATAATCTGATAAAAACATAGTGCATGAAAAAAATTCAATAACTTTTTAAAGAAAAGAATCACCAGAGAAACAGCAAGGAGTGTTCTCAGCACAGAGACACAAAGCACTGATCTATCCATCAGCAATGGGGAGTTCTCATTTTGATAGATTCAGAGTAGAATAGACTGTCTTTATGTTCTCTGTGGCTATTAAGCTAAAACAGAAAACCAGACAAAGGAGCTGTTCTGCTTGGAAACTCAGTCCAGGCCATACAACCTTAAAGCAAGACAAGGCACTGATTGTCAGATGTACATACTGAGTTTTCTTATAACTATTCAACAAATTACTTACACTTCACATTTCCTGTATATTTCACTTGTTTTGTGTGTGTGCAAAGTAGATCCAAAAACATGCTGCTAAAGTCAGTTTGAGGATAAATTAGCACACATTATATTTGTCAGTAGAAATAGAATCCAACAAATACCAGTTAAAGAATAGTTAATTCCCTTTTTAGAATGGCACAATTCAGAACACTGACAACACTGAGTTCTGGAGACTCTGTGGAGCAACACAACTGTTTCTCTGCAGCTGGTGGGGAGGTGAACGGCATGGCCACTTTGGAAGGCAATCTGCAGACCATTCTCAGAGCTGATGCACTTTTCCTTACAGTCCATCAGTGAGCTATGCTCTTACCCATTAACACAAAAAATTTAATTTCATACAACACAAAAGTATATGTGTTTATAGCAGCTGTATATTTGTAAAATCTGAGATGAATTGTATATCATCTAATAGATGAATAGAATCGTCTAGAAAATGGAAGACACTTCAGCACTAATAAAAGAAAGACATGAACTAGGATGGGTCTTTCCTCCCTTGAGTTGTTCACTCTGGGACTTTTCACCCAGATGCAAAAATAACAAATATAGTAGCTAAACCTCTGACTGCATAAGTAGAATGTCAGGAGAGAATGGCTAAGAAGCCGGGGTAATAATCAAGATGTCTTCTCCAGAAACACCCCTGTGTAATGAAATGACATTTTATTAAAGGACAGATTATCCCAGTAAGACTGTAGTGATGCTGAAAATGTATTTCCCAGAGACATCACACCAACACCACAACACATATAAGGTTCACAAACCTAAAGTGCTGTCTATTGTATAAACACACACAGAATCTGGTGGGTCTGATGAGATGACTCGGTGGGTAAAGGTCCTTGTCACCAAGCCCAATAATCTGAGTTCAATCCTTGGGACTCACATGGTGCAAAGAGAAAACAACCTCCATGAGTTATCCTTTGATTGCCACCACATGAGTGTTCCCCCTCACACACACACACATACACACACACACACACACACACATATGTGAAAGTATGTGACTAGTCCATGATTGTTGACTGAGGGTTTTCTGTCCAGTTTTCATAGTTGTTAATTCCCAAGGAATTACACAGACATCTACTTTCATTAGAAACTGATTTTTCCATTAGCTCAGGCTTCTTATTAACTCTTACAACTTATATTAGTCCATTATTCTTGTCTATGTTAGCCACGTGGCTTGGTACCTTATTCGGCAGGGCAGTCACCTCTTGCTTCTTCTGTGGCAGGGTCACAACTGTGGACCAAACTTTCTTCTTCCCAGAATTCTCCTGTTCTCATCACCCTGCCTCTACTTCCTGCCTGGTTGTCCCACCTAAACTTCCTGCCTGGCTACTGGTCAATCAGCATTTATTTCAAATATAATTGACAGGATACAAACCATTGTCCTACAGCACTCCCCCCTCTTTAAAAAAAAGAAAACAAGAACTCTGAATCTAATATTCTTTGTTTAGCTTTTCTCCTCACCATTAGCCATAACAACTTATAACCAACATTCTAAACAAAAGAAAACATCCATAGTCCATTTTTGGGAAATGTGCACATAGTTTTTCAGGCTACTCCCTGATAATCTTATAGGAACCTAAAGAAAATTTAGAATTATGATCAAGTCCTGACTGGAGTATCCTGTGAGGCTTGATCATCTTAGGCAGTAGTCTTGAATCTGTTATGGATGTAGAACTCAGACATCTGGGCCATCTGTTTCTACCAGAGATATCTCAGGAGGTCTTCCTTGATAAAACCTGATTTTTCTTAACTCAGAACAAATCTATAGCCTCTCATTTTCTGTGGAAACAAAAGCAAATCCTCTTCTCCAAAGTAACATATCTTTTGACATCAATTTTGAAATTAAGGTATTTTCAAAATACCTATCTTGGATTAATTAAGCAGCATTTTTAAACAAATATCTTTTAGTAGCTGTTGTTCCTTCCACAGCATTCAAACAATTCAAAGGGAGCATAATAACACACAGTATCCAGACTCTCTGTGTATTTTTCATCTTACATGGCTTTTATTCTTTAGTCTTCCAAGCATACATATATTTTTAAATACACTGTAACCTGTTTAGAGGCTTTTTCTTCTAAAATTATCTTTACTATATCTCTCTTTTTTTCTGACCACATAATTCTTTAATTTGCTAAGTGATATGGCTAAGGTTAAAGCCATGGCTTTGGAGGCTGGATCTAGTCCATTTCTTAGCTTTCTGAGATTCCAGCCTCATGGCGGAGGCACCAACTGTAGCCATGTTTATTGCCACAACTCTATGGAATTTCAAGGTCCCTGCCAGCAAGCAAGCTGCAGTTCTTTGCTCACAAACCACAGTCAAATGCTCTGTAGCCAGACCTCTTGCCTGAAAGAGTCAGAGTTTGCACTGGCAGTACTGCCCAGAAAGCTGGCATGTTAAAAGAGCACAGCTTTTTTTTCCTGCTATGGCTGAAAAGCAAAAGCATGCAGTCAACTTTTCATCAACACCACTTAAGTGTTTCATGGCAGGCCCTTTTAAAAGAGCTGCAAAATTTTACAGCTAAAGCTGAGTCAGGAAGCCTCTAGCAAACAAATCCCACCTGAGAAAATGCTGCTATCAATAAGCTGTGATTAACTCTATTCTTTTCTGTCTAGAATTACTTCCCAAGCTCTCTCAGGCTTTATGTGGATGCAGTTGTTCACGTGGGCACCATTTGTTGTTGGGGTTTCTGTCCTGCCCAGTTCCCACAATCCCTAAGTCCCAAAGAAATCACACAGGAGTCTACATTAATTATAAACTGATTTTCTAATTATCTCAGGCTTCTTATTAACTCTTACAACTTATATTAGCCCATTGTACTAGTCTATGTTAGTCACACAGCTTGGTACCTTGTTTGGCGAGGCAGTCACATCTTGCTTCTTCTGTGGCTGGGTCACAACTGTGGACCAAACTCTCTTCTTCCCTGAATTCTGTTCTCATTGACCAGAAGCCATGGAACCTCTGCCTGAGGTGGATGCTGAGTAAAATCTTGAGGATAAGCCATAGCCATGTGGCAATACACAGACTAATAGAAATGGATTAAATTAAGACATAAGAATTAGCCAATAAGAAATTAGAGCTAATGGGCCAAGCAGTGTTTTAATGAATACAGTTTCTGTGTGATTATTTCAGGCGTAAGCTAGCTGGGTGGATGGGATGAACAAGCAGGCAACACATGATACCTGACATCAATCATCCTTAAGCATGAACTGATCCTTCCATGTCCCTACTGCCTACACTGTCCTTGTCTTAGAGCCTACTCCTTCTTATAGAAGATGAGCACCATAAAAAGCTATGCCTTATCATGCCATAACATGTAATGCATGCAGTGTGAGCCACATTTCCCCACCATAGAAAAGTGGGAAGAAGCTGACCAACCCCATCATGGTAAGATCTCCTGACAGCACACATCTCAGAGCAGAGTCCTTGTTGGGGACATTAGTGTAAATGTCATAAACCCCAGCAGCAGCAGACAGGGCCCCAGCAGCATCAGGAAAGGAAGGGATAGGCTACTGTGGGCATTCCCTGTGGTTCTTAAAGCCCAAAGGCATTGAGTCTGTGTATGGGTAATATTTGGGTTAAACTCAAATTATTCCTTAAAAATTATTCCTGTAAGAAAATCGATATAAGCCTAAAAATCTACAACTCCGTCTGTGGGCATATAAACATTTCACACTCAAAGTCTTCAAGAGTGTTTTGCAGCCCAATTTCAGTGCTAATCATTTCCAGAAACCTCAGCAGATACCTCTTCAGAATGCAGTTATAAACCCTGGATAGCAAGCAATGCTATGACTCAATCTGGGACATTTTCTGAACACACTGAAAAGAAGTCCTGGCATTGTAAGAGCCTGACAGAGTTGGACTCATTTTCACTTATGGTAAGTCTGACAGAAATTGGACCATGCCATAGTTGGGGACCCATGGCCCCCAGTGTCACCTCAGCAGAGAAGAAGACAGAAAAGGCTCCAGTGACTCTCAGTTGCCTTCTGCCTTGGGTCACAGGACAGAAGGATTTGCTCCTGGACTAATTGTAGGGAATCCACAGGGAGTGCGGGGATCATTGGGCAGTCAGCAGAGCTGCTCTTATTCCTATCCTATGGAGTGTCCCACCGAAGGGCCTTAGTTTTTTCCTGCGTGGTCTGGATCCCAGGGCCCAGGGTTTGAGGCCATGCTGGAAAATGGGCATTCCTGCACACCCACTCCGCCAGACAAGTTCGGCTTCACTTGGTGAGTTTCCCTTTTAAACTGCATGTGGGTAGGGTTTGGGGGTGAGCCATTTGTTTTTCAGGCTTTTTTTGAAGTCACGGCCATGCAAAAGGCCTGACCGGCAGCGGCAGAGACAGGGTTTTCTGTTGAGATGGGATTTGGATGCTGGAAGATGTTCTCTCCCCATTTCTCATGTACCCCATATAGATTAGACGTATATTCCGACGGACTCGGTGCTGCCTCGCCAGTGGACGCACTGCGATGGGCCCGTGTCAGAGGCATGCTTTTAAAGTGGGTTTCTTACATTTCCTAGCTGATTTCAAACACCTTTAAGCGGGCACTTAAAACATTTTTAAATTGTAACAATCTAATTTAAAGCAAATTACACTCCAAGCCCGCGTTTTATTTTTTCCAAGTATGGTGACGGCACTCCACCACTGTGTACCCGCCTTGCCCGAAGCTGCGTGCCTCACTATGCCTGTAAAAGCAGTAAAGTCCCAACAAAGATGAGGGTCTTCCTGCTCTAAGAGCACACTTGCCCAAATGCGTTGCAGCCAGTTTGCAGAAGGGCACTTGGCCCCAAAGCGACGCTTTGCAGAGCCGCACTTTTCCATCAGTAACAGACGCAGCGCCATTTCCTGGAGTGCATTTGCCCATCAACTTCTGGGCCTAGCACCTGCCAGGCCCTGCCTTTCTCCAGCTGTTTCGCTGGTCTCTGCACTGCCCCGCCTTTCCCTATTGACAATAAATCCGCTTTTTCCTCCATCCTTCCACTCTCTCTTGCCTAATAAGCTTACACAGATCTCCAAGTGTGTTCTGTTTCCCTGTTAAAATAATGTGGCCACAATATGTGTAACTATGTTTTTGTGTTGTAAATGTTATATATGTATGTGCTTCCAGATTACAACAGCTTTAAAAATTTAACTTATATACCGAGTTTAAAATACCAGACAATAATCTTTTTTCTCAAGTACCTTCACAGACCTGAGACCATGGCATTTTAAAAATACAGAGCTTCTAATACAGAGACAAGCCAGCCTCTGCAGCATCCTGTGTGTGTCCTCTTAGAAGAAAAAGACCTACATTTCCAGGCTTCCTCTGGGTTGCAAAGCACCCACACAAAAGCAAAATAGGTCTTTTTTCTCAGGGAATCGATCTAAGCCTGATGTTCTCCAAGGACCAGGAGAGGACTTGTGATTGCCTGGCTGGCCAAAAGCTGCCTTGTTTTTTTGTTCATCTATTCCTCCCAGATCTGTCTAAGGCATTTGACATTTCAAGGTGGCTGTTCTTTAACAGTCCTCACAGTACAGGATTAACAGGTTTCAACCTTGAGAGGCTCAAAGTTCTCCATTTCCTCTAATAGCCTTCTGCCAGTTCTCTTACAGGATCCTAAAAGTTCCATTGCTACACCAAAATCAGGTCTGGTAAAAACCAAGGTTTTAATTTTCCAGTTCTAGGCATATTTTTCAGGTTACTCCTGCTGCCTAGCCAAGGCCAACCTACAAAATGCTCCCAGGACAACACCAACCAGCTCCTGGGACACCATTGGTAACAGCTCTCCTGATCACGGACACCCGCCAACTCAATCTGGTTTCACCTACTATTGTGTCTCATCCCAGGGGTAGACCTACTACAGAGGTCCAGTAATAACAATATTTTTTCTCCTAGACACCTGCCTTCTTACTTCCCTCAATAAAACAAATGCCTGGCATCTCCGGAATGACAGCTGACAGGATGCCTCTCCAGCCACACCACCAGCTAAAATGGATCCGCCCCCAGCCAGCTCTCCCCACCCCACATCGCCCCATGCCCGCAGGAAGTAGCCAGACTTGAGTCTATGCCCTTTTTCCAAAGGGAGCCTAAATGTCTGTCATAATTATCACTTCAATTTCCTGTCACCCCTATATCCAAAGACTCTGGAATGTTAAGTTGGGAGCGTAGCCCCAGCCCCTGGCCTGGGAGTTGCTTTGTTCTGGACTCCAAATCCCAGCATGCCAAGCCCTGACCCCTCCCTGGGGGGAGGGTCAGGACCAGTCCAACAGGTACTTAAGCCTCCTAGAAGAAGAACATGTGGTTTTTTGGGTCTGCATGGGCTCCCCCCCTGCCCTGTCTCCCTGCCATGCTCTCGGCCACTGGAGAGTGTCATCCTTAATACAACGATGGGCACTTTGATTTGTTTGATTTAACCTAATTGGATTTCTTGTGCCAGCAGAGGTGCTCTTTTTCTTATCAATGTTAGGTTGGGAGCATAGACCCCAGCCCCTTGCATCTATCCCAGCCTCCAGGCCTGAGAATTGTAATGATCTGGACTCCAAATCCCAGTAGGCCTGGTCATGACCTCTTCCTGGGGGCGGCGGGGGGGGGGGAGGTCAGGAGCACTCCCAAGAGTATTTAAATGAACTCCCAAAAGAGGAACAGGTGGTCTCCAGGCCACCAGAGAATGCAGAACTCCCATTAAACCTGTATATCTTTTAATCTGGCTTGTTTTGATTTGGATTGATTGAGGATTTGCGTTGGCAGAGAGCTCGTGTCAGAAAATATTCCTAACAGTCAGTCAATGACACTCGCTGCCAAAGCACAGCTCATAGCTGGTCAAGAGGCACCAAGGAGAAAAATCTGAGGGAAGAAAGGAAGGTCTCACAGGAAATCATACCCACTACCTGAGAGCATAGGGATCTTAACCTTATGCCTCATCTGAGACATGAGGCACAAAGGGAACAATGACTAACACACTGTTAATCACTGATGGTGTGCAAATGCGTACGTAAAGGAGAGGCTGTTCGCTGACATAAACTCGCTTGGTATAACTCTGCTTATTGTCAGTATATTGCCTTATTGCCTGGAGAAATTTTCCTTATCACGTTGTTTTCAAAGGTATTAACCTGAAGGTTGTAAACTGAGTGACTTAATATTGTAAAGGTAGCTCTGGAGAGGCAGTATCAGAAGGTTATCACCACAGAGGGGACCCACCTGTCATTACCCTCACTATAGGAAGGACTCCAGTTTCCCTGAGGCAAATGTCATCCCGTCTTTACTATTCTCCAGAGCTACAGGTGTAGATCCAGTTTCATTCATGTTTATCTTTGAAGTCATTCATATTTAGCAGTTGTGTTATTCGTAGTTAATAGCTCTAAGGGAGGAAAGGCCACACTGGAAGCACACACACACTGCTCTGACTGACAGGACATTACAGAAGAACTGCACAGGCTCTCATGTGCAGGGACTGCTGGCTTTTGCTCTCTCAGAGGGCAGCATTCCATAGTCCTCTGAGACCTAAGCCAGGTCCAACTGAAGCTCTAATGTATCAGCAAGGTGTCTCAAAAATCACCACCAAGGATATGAAGAAAAGACTTGGTGAGCGCACATATCCTGTGTGTTGTGCCCAGAAGGCATAGTGGAGTATGACCAATTTGGCTATAACTGATCACATGATCTTAATCCTAGTGCAAAGAAGGCTGGGGGATGTCATCTAATATACAGGAGTTAGGCGATGCTATTTCCTTGTGTTTGTATATTCATTTATGAATATGTATGCATGCTGACACCTGTGCATATATATGAACACACATGCAGAAGTCAGAGGACAATGCCAGGTGTGTTACTCCATCACTCTTTACCTTATTTATGAACCTGTAAATCATTAATTCAGCAACACTGGCCAGCCAGCAAGCCTCAGGGATCCTCCTGCCTCTGCTTGCCCAGGGCTGAGATTCCAAGCTCATGCCACCAAAGCCAGCTGGGGATGCTGGGTTCACACTCAAGTCCTCATGCTTGCACAACAGACACTCTTCTGACTGAGTCCCCTCGCCACCTCTCATGATGCCATCTGTTGTTAATACGTAATACAGAACCACCTGGGAACTGGCAGCCAGGGGTCCTAGGTGGATGTGAAGGGTTATTAGGAGAACTTCCTGGAAGAACTCCAGAGCCAAGGCTGTAAAGCAGACAGCTTGCACTACCTTGAGTGTGTCATGCTGTAAAGATACTTCTTGTGAGGTCCCATGACCACCTTTCAATCAGTCTCCTGAGGCCAGTTTCTCTTTTCTCTGCAGCATGCAAAAGCTCCATGGGCTCAGAAGAGCTGGGCATCATTCCCCCATCATGCTAATTTACTTGGAAACCTTAAAACAGACCAAAGGCTCTGACCCTCATTACAGAAGGAGAAACAGCTTTGTTGTCCACAGCTCAAAGGCTTCTGTGAGCTCGTTGACCATGGGCTCCATACTTCCCTTCACTGTTTATTACATATTTTTCCTTGAATATGAGCATTGTTTCAATATTTTGCTAAGGTAGGCAATGTTCCCGTTAACAGCCCTTTTGCATTAGCTCAGTGGTTTGTGAGACACCACTCTGGGGTCTTTAGCTCAAAGGATGACAAGTGTGTGTAAGAGTTTTGCTGGCTCTTGGTAATGCCCTACACAGTCTTCGTAGTAGAACACTTAGAGTGGTTTCCATTACACCATTTTGATCAAATAAGATCCATTTTTCCTATAATCTCTTTCTCTGTATGATTCCAAAGTAGAGTTGACAAACCCGGAATTTGCACAAAATTGGAAGAACAAACAGAACAGGACATTTGACTCCCTGAAGGTTGCCATGGCCACCAGAGGCAGTACAACCACAGACCACACAGTAGGTTCCCCCCCTCCAGCTTCTCCCCACTTCCTTCTCTCCCATTGTTAAACCCACTGCCTTAGCCACACATAGAGCTCCATAGCTGAAATGAAATGGCACCTACACCGCGGCTCTGGCTCTCCCTTGCAGCTGGACCACATGGCTCCTCAGTCTGGTGACTGCTGACCACCTCGGATCCACTAGTTCTGCCTCCTCTGCTCCTGCGAGGTGGGAGAGGACCTCTTCACCCACCTTGGGTCTGTCTCTCCCCAGAAAAGTGAAGTGTGTTATGAAAAATGACTCAGTGACTCAGCTCTCAGCTGCAGGAGGCTGGGCTGGTTCCTTGAAGCTTAGGAGTAAGACAACCTGTCAAACCATGACCTCTGACACTGTAAGCTCAGTTGGCCTTAACCTTCTCACTGCTGTGTATCAGCCAGCAGTGAGAAATCACCTGCACAAAGCAGAAATGTCTGCCTTGTCTGTCTACACTGGAGGTTGTGTGTATGTGTGTGTGTGTGTTTCTTCTTTTAACTCAGATCAAACAATTTTCTTTTTTAATATTTTATTTGTTATTGTTTTTTATGGAGCTATATATTTTTCTCTGTTCCCTTTCCATTCCTTCCCTCCATTTTATAGTATTCTGATGGGCCTTGCATTGAATCTGTAGATTGCTTTTGGTAAGATTGAAATTTTTACTATGCTAATTTTTTACCTACCCAAGAGCATTGGTGATCTTTTCATTTTCTGGTGTCTTCTTCAAGTTCTTTCTTCAAAGACTTAATGTTCTTGTCATCCATGTCTTTTACTTTTTATGATATTAGTGGCTATTGTGAAGGGTGATATTTCTCTGATTTCTGTCTCAGCCCATTTATCATCTTTGTAAAGGAGGGCTACTGATTTTTTTTTTTAGCTAATCTTGTATCCTGCTATATTACTGAAGGTGTTTATGAGTTGTAGAAGATTTTGGTAGAATTTTTGGGGCCACTTATGTAAACTATCATATCATCAACAAATAGTGAGAGTTTGACTTCTTTTCCAATTTATATCCCCTTGACCTCCTTCTGTTGTCTTATTGCTCTAGCTAAACCCTCAAGAATTATATTGAATAGATATGGAGAGAGTGGATAACCTTATCTTGTTCCTGATTTCAATGAGATCGCTTTGAGTTTCTCTTCATTTAGTTTGATGTTGGCTATTGGTTTGATGTATACCTGCTCTCTCCAATACCTTTATCATGAACAGATGCTGTATTTTGCCAAAGGTTTTTTTCAGCATCTAATAAGATGATCATGTGTTTGTTTTTTCAGTTTGTTTATATGGTGGATTACATTGACAGATTTTCATATGTTGATTCATCCCTGCATCTGTGGAATGAAGCCGACTTGATCATGGTGGATATTTCTGATGTGTTCTTGGATTCAGCTTTCCAGTGTTTTATTTAGTATTTTTGCATCAATGTTCATGAGTGAATTTGGTATGTAGTTCTCTTTCTTAGTAATGTCTTTATGTGTTTTGGTTATCAGGGTAATTGTAGCCTCATAAAAGGAGTTTGGCAATATTCCTTCTGTTTCTATTGTGTGGAACAATTTGAGGAGTATTGGTATTAGTTCGTTTAAAATCTTGTAGAAGTCTAAGCTGACACCATCTGGCCCTGGGATTTTCTTCATTTGGGAGAGTTTTAATGACTGTTTCCATTTCTTTAGCAGTCATAGTTCTATTTAATTTGGTTATCTAGTCTTGATTTAATTTGGTAAGTGATACTTGTCCAGAAAGTTGTCCATTTCCTTTAAATTTTCCAATTTTGTGGAGTACAGGTTTTCAAAATATGACCTAATGATTCTTTGGATTTCTTCAATGTCTGTTTTGTGTCCCCCCTTTTATTTCTGTTTTTGTTAATTTGGGTATTTTCTCTCTGCCTTTTGGTTAGTTTTGAAAAAGGTTTGTCTGTTCTGTTGGTTCTTCTTGAAGAACCAACTCTTTGTCTCATTGATTTTTCTATATTGTTTTCTTTGTTTCCATTTTGTTGATTTCAGGTCTCAACTTGATTATTTGGTGCCATCTTGTCCTCCTGGGTGAGTTTGCTACTTTTTGTTCTAGAGTTTTCAAATGTTCTGTGAACTTGCTAGTGTGAGATTTTTAGAACTTCTTTTACTGCTATGAACTTTCCTCTTAAACTTCTTTCATTGTGTCCCATAAATTTAGGTATGTTGTGAGGTCACTTTCATTGAATTTTAGGAAGTCTTTAACTGCTTCCTTTATTTCTTCTTTGACCCATTGCTGATTCAGGTGAAAACTGTTTAATTTTTATGTGTTTGTGGCCTTTCTCAAATTAGTGTTGCTCTTGAATTCTAATTTTAAGCCATGATTATCTGATAAGACACATGGGCTTATTCCAGTTTTTGTTTTTTACCTGTTGAGGTTTTCTTTGTTACCTAGTATGTGGTCAATTTTTTTTTCATTCAAATATGCTTTATTAATTTTAAAGGTAAAATAACAGTTACACATACCCCAGGATAGTTGCTACATTGCAAATAATTTTTTTTTTTTAGGGAGACTTTTTAGTTCACATTTGTAACTTACAATCCATCTCTTTTGGAGATGACAAGGCAACAGGATGTTAAAACAACTAGTCAGGTCCTAGACACAGTCAAGGGAGACAGGAATAAATAAAAACATACATGGTCTTTAGCTTGCATTCTCTAATCTTACATAGAACAAGAAGCAACACCAGGGAGTGGAACCACCCACTTCCATTTTCGGTCTCCTCAAATCAATTAAGTCAATGATGTTGAAGGAGGCCACTTGTTTGTCCTGGTCTCCCAGAACCGAAATAACAACACAGAAACTGTATTAATTAAATCACTGTTTGGTTCATTAGATCTAACTTCTTATTGGCTAATTCTTACATATTGATTTAGCCTATATCTATTTTTTTTTTGTCAAAGCCTCCGTTTATTAGGGACAGGGTAACAACTTATATACCCCCTGAATGAGGGCTTGGGGAGCAGGGCACAGGAGCATGGAATCTGGCCGCGTGGTCCCAGTCACGTAACCTACATCCGGTCAGGTAGGCCAAGAAGTCAGGAGTTGCCACACCTAGTTCCCTGGATAGCTGGAATTTAAGGCAGTTCCGCTATCAGATTAGGTTCGTTAGCAATTAGCGAATAGCTAATTGGGTGTGGGGCAGGTTTTGCCAATAGGACTATTCTTAACATAATTATGGGTTTGGGGTTCCCTGCAGGCTCCCCAAGGTGATGGTTTCTGTAACAATCTTTAGGGGGGGAAACGGCTCCCAACATATTCCTCCTTTCTTATATAAAGGCAAGTAGTTATAGGTGGAGGGCACCAAGACAGAGTCAACCATGGTGTCAGATCTAAAGGAGAAGGGACTGGGACAAGGAGAGACCCTCCTCTCGACTGGTGAAGCAATTTACCTCTCCTGGGAACAGAGGGGTGCCTTATGAGTAGCATTAGTTTCTTGGAGCTTCTCAAATAAAAGGTATCTAGTAGGATTAAAGTAAGCAGATCACAGGGCACCCTGTCTTAGGCTATGTGGGGAGCGCCCTCGTACCTAAAAACCATGCCATGTACTGAAATTGATCTAATGATATTTGTAACTGCTTATAGATGTTGGGAAAGGTTTGACACATGTGGTCAATTTTTGAGACCATTCCGTGAGATGTTGAGAAAAGGGTATATCATTTTATATTTGGATGGATATTCTATAGATGTCAGTTAAGCCCATTTGAATCATAAAATCTGTTAGTTACCTTATTTCTCTGTTAATTTTCTGTCTGACAGACCTGTTCAATGGTGAGAGCTGGATGTTGAAGTCTCTCACTATTAGTGTGTAGGGTTTAATGTGTGATTTAAGCTTTAGAAGTGTTTCTTTTACATATGCGGGTGCCCTTGTATTTGGGGCATAGACATTCAGTATTGCGATATCCTCTTGATGCATTTTCCCTGTGAAAATGTCCTTCTCTGTCTCTTTTGATTAATTTTAGTTTGAAGTGTATTTTGTTAGATATTAGGATAGCTATATCAGCTTGTTTCTTAGGTCCATTTAATTAGAATTTTTTTTTCCAAATCTTTTACTCTGAGGTGATGTCTGTCTTTGTGGTTGAAGTGTTTTTCTGGTATGTAGCAGAAGGATGGATTCTGTTTTCATATCCAATCTGTTAGCCTGTGCCTTTTTATCAGTGAGTTGAGTCAATTTATATTAAGGGATATAATGACCAGTGATTGCTAATTTCTGTTATTTTAGTTTTCGTTGTTGATGATGTTATTGTGTGTGTGTTTTTCCCTTCTTTGGGATTTGCTGCTCTGAGATCATCTATTGTATGTGTTTTTGTGGATGTAGCCATCTTCCTTGGGTTGGAGTTTTCCTTCTAGTACTTTGTGTAGTGCTGGTTTGTGACTAGGTATTAGTTAAAACAAGAGATTGGTGCCAACATGGCCAACTAAATCCACATAAAACCTGAAATGGTTTGAAAAGGAATTCTAGATTGAAAAAATACAGAGTTTAACACAGCTTCTTGATGTTTGCTGGTGGCATGCCACAGTTCCATTAAGAGAGGTTTTCCTATTCAGCCATAGCAGAAAAAAAGCTGTGCAGTTTTAAAACACCACTTCCTGGGCTGTTCTGCCGGCATGAACTCTGGCTATAAAGCATTTGAATGGTATTTGTTGGCTCGAGTGTTTGTGTGCCCACTTGGGGTTGGGCAGAAAGTAGCTGAGATCATGCCCATGGCTCAGCACTCCCTGCCTGGGCAGGCAGTGGGATCAGTCTAATAGGCTTGCACAAGTAGGAGAGCATGGCTGATTCCCATCACCATACACAGAGATGTTTTCACGATGTGCAGTGCTCTGCAAAGCAGATTTGGCTGTTACTCAGATAAAAAGGGTATATGTGCTGCAAGCTCACTCTCAGGGTTGGGGTGCTGAGCATGGCTCCTGCCTGGTAGCCCCAGAGCTAACAGTGGTGGTGCTTCTATCAGTTTAAAAGTGGAGAGAGGCGGAGCCAGCATCCAGAGCAGCTGCAATCAAGCTGCTTATCATTTTAAAAGTTCTCCTGGACAGTAAAGAATTACAGATATGCAATAAAGACAAATCCAGATGAGTCATAGTGTTGGGTAAATGTATATAAGCTTGGAAGAGAGAAGAAAAAGAATATAAAGAGTCATAAAATAAAATTCATGCTTAAAAAAACACATAAAGATGGACTATACACAGAGATCCTGGATTATGTATATTATGGATTATGTATATTGACAGTAAATGAGCTAAGTACAGAGACACATTTCACTGTATGGGCTGCTAAGCTAAATCAGTATGTATATTATAAAGGTATCATGACTTCCAAATTTGGGTCTAAGGATATTTTGGAAAGAGGTTCTTCTCTTATTTCCACAAAAGATAAGAACGTGTGGATTGCTTCCAGACCAATATGGTTTTATGGAACAAGACCCCGTGAAATGTTGCTGTGAAAACCACCACAAAGAAAGTACTTTGCTCAGCTGATGACTGAGATGAACCTAGCTCACAGGATACACCATTAAAGACCTGATTAACAGTGCCCCCAAACATCTGTATGGACAGAACTACACCCATATTCCCAAATATTGTTTATAATTGTTTGTTTACATTTAAAGGGGGATATGATATAGATATGAATAATTTGCATTGGTATGGATCTTGGTTTATTGATTGAAATTTAAGGTAAATTTTGTTATAGTGTATATGTATATTTCAGCCCTTAATTAAGGTATTGTGATTGTGTAGTTCATTTAAAAATGCAATATATAATTAAGAAATATAGGTTAATAGATAGACATCTATAATAGTCAAGCTTGTAGTCATATTAGTTAGGTTTTCTGGATATATAGAGATATATTTCAGTTAGTTATTCATCAGATCTTTCAGAGACCTTCAGAATATGGCATTTAAATGCTTTAAAAATTTAGGACTTTTCATAACAGTGAGACACATCTGCTCCTGGCAGCACCAGCTACTTCAAGAGGAAGATGGGCATTGAAGGGGCTCCACGGAGTTTGCTAGCCATTTGCGCAAAAACTGCTCTTGCCTGGACTACTTAACTGGACATGCAGGATCTACAGAGAAATGACTGCTGAACTTGCCTAAAAGTGTGATGATCCTTCAATGTTCCTGCTTCATGAGAGAGTCTGCTAGACATTGTGCAAGATACAGAAGAAAGTGACTGGCAAACTGCCAATATAGGCGGAACTGTCTTTGAAATTTTCTGCTTTGTGGAATGTCTGCTGGATACTGTGGGCCTGTAGGCTGAAGATTGATGCCCCAACTGTACAGAAGAACTTTGGGTGACTGTCCAGGCAGCGAGATGTCTCTGTCAATTCTAGAGTTTGTGTTTACAATGTACTTCCTGCTTACTTAGGTAATATTATATCCTTTGGGAGTGTTTGATGGAATTGAAGAATTTATAGTTATAGTTTTCCGCAGTTATGATAAAAATAAAATAGATATAATTGTAATTCTTGCTTGATAACTGTTTTTGTATGTAATTTTACTATGTTAAAGTTAAAACCTTAATTTTTATTGAAACAGAAAAGGGGAAGTGATGTGGGAGTCCCCTCTGTGTGCTGTGATTGCTATTAATGAATAAAGAAACTACCTTTGCCTGTTGATGGGGCAGAACATAGGTAGGCGGGGAAGACGGAACTGAATGCTGGAAGGAAGGTGGAGGGAGATGCCATGGATCCACCACCAGAGTAAGACATGTGGAAACTTTGCTGGTAAGCCATGGCCATGTGGCGATACACAGATTAATGGAGATGGGTTAAATTAAGATGTAAGAGTTAGCCAATAAGAAGCTAGAGCTAATGGGCCAAGCAGTAATTTAATTAATACAGTTCCTCTGTGATTATTTCAGGCCTAAGCTATCTAGGAAGCCAGGATGAACCTGTGGCCTCCTTCCATGCAACGATTGTCTGTGTTTTTGTGGATGTATCCATCTTCTTTGGGTTGGAGTTTTCCTTCTAGTACTTAGTGTAGTGCTGGTTTGTGGATAGGTATTGGTTAAATCTGGTTCTGTCATAGGATATCTTGTTTTGTCTGTCTGTGGTGATTGAAAGTTTTGTTGGTATAGTAGTCTGGGTTGGCATCCATAGTCTCTTAATGTCTGCATAATGCTTAACCAGGACCTTCTGGCTTTCATTGTTTCCATTGAAAAGTCAGGGTATGTAATTCTGATAGGTCTGCCTTTATATGTCAGTTGACCCTTTTTATTTTCAGCTCTTAATATTCTTTCTTTATTCTGTATCTTTAGTGTTTTGATTATTATGTGGTAAGGGGACTTTTTTGATGCAGTCTCTTTGGTTACTGCAAGCTTCCTTTATCTTCATATGCATATCTTTCTTTAATTTGGGAAAGTTATCTTCTATGATTTTGTTGAATATATTTTCTACCCCTTTGAGCTTGAGTTCCTCTTCTTCTTCTATCCCTATTATTCTTATGTTTGGTCTTTTAATGGTGTTCCAGATTTCCTGGATATCTTGTGTTAAGCTTTTGTTAGATTTAATGTTTTCTTTGACTGATGAGTCTATTTCCTCTATTTTATCTTCAGCACTTGAGATTCTCTCTTCCATCTCTTGTACTCTGTTGAAACAACTCATTTCTGAAGGTATGAACACCGTGCCTATAAACACATTGGGCTGTGTTTTTAAGGTGCCCAAATAAAACCTTGTGAGAACTAGAGAGAAGGTAATACCTAATGTTATATGCAATAAAGCCCATGAGGCTTCAACCATAAAAAACCACAGGCATCTAAAGCATCTCGAGAGCAGGAGAGATAGTCATCCCCAGGAAGGGAGCACCATTTGATTATCTAACACAAAATAGTCAGCCCTGAAATCATAAGATACAAGTAATACTATATGAAATGAGCAGGATGTATATTTTTGTTTTTAAGAATTATGTATGTATGTGTGTATATACACATTCAATAGAAGAAAAAGGCTGTGAATTTGAAAGCAAACAGGAGAAAGACGGGAGATATGATAGAATCATAAGATTTTAAAAATACAGCAGACAGAGATATGAGACATAGAAAATCTGGAACCATTAATCCTACAACTCCTCCCTCAACCTCTTCCAGCTTTAGTTGCCATCTGTCTGAGCATCCACAAACATCTGCCTCTGTGAAATTAAATCTCATTCTTTGCCCTTTCAGTCCTCTGTTTGATGACAACCACTTACATTAGATAAGGTGTCTTGGTAGGTGGTAAGGGGAACTCTGGCAACCAATGTTTTCTGTGGGTCTAGCTAACTCACATGCTGGTACACACAGATATCTCACTGATCACAGCTACTTTCTCTGTGGGGTCACACCTATGCTCCTGGCTCTTAAGTGATTCCCCTCCCTGAATAGGGTCTCTGTCTATGGTTTGTTGCTGAGCAGAATCCCAGCTGTCACTTTAGAGATGCAGGGTGCAAAGGACTGTGGTTCAGACCTTGCTTGGGCTCCGCAGTAGTTGAGGTCAGTGGACCCTTTTGAAGGTGGGATTCTGGCCTTTCCCCATGAGGTCTGATTTTTGCTGTAGGCTTTCTGTACACACTAATTAGGGTTTCTGTTGAAATGGGGGTGGTGTGGTTGCGTCCCCAACACCGCGGCTGCCTGGCTAGCTTATGCCCGAAATAACAACACACAAACTGTATTCATTTAAACACTGCTTGGCCCACTAGCTCTAGCCTCTTACAGGCTAACTCTCGGACCTGGACTAGCCCATTTCTTATATTCTGCGTAGCACCCCAAGGTGTGCTTACCAGGAAGATTCTAGCCTACATCCATTTTGGGTCGGAGCTTCATCCTGAGTGTGCCTCAAAGCGCAGAGCTATCCCATCCACCCGGGAGAGCGGAGCATGGCGTCTCTGAGCTGAGCTGAATGATTTCTGAGCTCACTTCCTCTTCCTGTAAGCATACTATTCTGTTTACTCCACCCACCTATGTTCTAACCTATCAGGACCAAGGCAGTTTATTGAACCAATGACATCAACAGATTGATATATGACACTCCCACATCACTTCCCCTTTTTCTGTTTAAACGAAAAGGAAAGGCTTTAACTTTAACATAGCAAAATTACATAAAACAGTTATCAAATAAAAATTACAATAATCTTTATCATAACTAAAGAAAGAAAAGTATAACTATAACTAACTATTCTTAACTCCATCAAAGACTCCAGAAAGATACAATATCACCTAAGCAAACAAGAAATAAGCAACGTTCAAACTCTAGAAATGACAGAGACATCTCTCTGCCTGTACAGTCACCCAAAGTTTTTCTGTACCGTTGGGGCATCCATCTTCAGCCTACAGGCCCATAGTTTCCAGCAGACATTTCAGAAAGCAGGAAATTTCAAAGGCAGTCACTATCTGCTTGTCCTGAAGAATGTCTTGCAGACTCTTTCATGAATCAGGAACCCAGAAAGATCATCTCACCTTTAGGCAAGTTCAGTAGTCCTCTCTCTGTGTGTTCTCTGTGTCCAGTTTATGCAATAGCCCAGGCAAGAGCAGTTTCTTGCCCAAATGGCTATCAAACTCCATAAGGATCCTCTTCGATGCCCATCTTTTTCTTGAAGTAGATTGGTGCTGCCAAGAGCAGAGTGTCTCATTGTCATGAAAAACTGTAAGTTATCAAAACATTTAAAATGCCATATTCTATAATCTTTGAAAGATATGAAGAATGCCCATCTAAAATATATCCATGTACATCTAGAAAATCTAACATGACTACAAACTTGACTATTATAGATGATTATTAACAGCCTATATACATTACATTTTTAAGTGAACTACACAATCACAATACCTTAATCAAGATCAGAAATACAGATGCATATAACAAAATTGAACTTAAATTTAAATCACTAAAGCAAAATCCATATCAATGCAAATTATTCATACCTATATCATATCCCCCTTTAAATGTAAAAGAACGTTTATAAGCCATATTTGGGAACATGAGCGCAGTTTTCTCTCCAAACTGCTTCCTGCTGAATGGGGGTGTCGTTAATTAGGTCTTTCATGTTATAACCTGTGTGCTAGTTTTCTCTCAGTTGGCAGTTGAGCGAAGCAATTTTCTGAAGATGTTTACAGCAACCCTTCAGGAGGACGTGGTCCATCATACCATATCAGGATAGAAGAAATGAACAGGGTCTCATCCTCTGTGAAAACAAAATAAGAAACTCCTTTCCAAAGTATCATGTCCTTAGATTCAAATTTCAAAGTCAAGGCATTTTCACAATATCTATGTTGGGTTAGTTCAGCAGCATTTATAAACAAATATCTTTTAGTAGCTTTTGCTCCTTCCTCAGCATTCAAACGATTCAAACAGAGCATAATAGCATACAGTATCAAAATTCTCTTTGTATTTTCCATCTTTGTACAGCTTTGTTTTAACCTCTATTTTGTTTATTTTTACTTTTAACATTTTGTTTTTTGAGCATATATCTTAGACCTGGAATATCTCTGTAGACCAGGCTGTTCTTGAACTCTCAGAGATCCACCTGTCTCTGCCTCCCAGGCATTGGGATTAAAGGCGTATACTACTACACCTTGAACTCAGAGATCTGTCTCTGCCTTCTAGGCACTGAGATTAAAGGCGTGTGCTACCACACTTTGAAGTCACAGAGGTCAATCTCCCTCTGCATCCCAAGTGTTGGGATTAAAGGCGTGTACTACCACAGCCAACTTCTCTTTTTTCCTCATTTTTGTTTTTTACTTTAAAAACTTTAACTTTTAGTCTTCATATATTTTTAACATACAGTAAAACATTTAAACATTTTCTTTGTCTTTGACACTCTCTTTACTGTATCTCTCTCTGTTTTTCTGACCACATGAGTCTTTAAATTACTGAGCAATATGGGTAGGATTAAAGCCGTGGCTTTGCCAGCTAGATCCAGTCCATTCCTTAGCTTTCCAGCCTCATGGTGGATATACAGGCTCTAGCCATGTTTATAGCCACAACTCTATGGCATTTCAAGGTCCCTGCCAGCCAGCGAGCTACAACAGACAACACTCAAGTCCTCTCTCTGTAGCCGGCCCTCCTGCCTCAAACAGTCAGAGTTGCCCTGGCAGGATGGCCCAGAAAGCCGGCATATTTAAACGGCGCAGCTTTTTTCCTGCTACGGCTGAAAACTGAAAAGCATGCATTCAGCTTTTCGTCAACACCATTTAAGTGTTTCGTGGCAAGACCTCTTAATGAGCTGCAGGGTTTTGCAGCTAAAGCTGAGTCAGGAAAGCCTCTCTTAGGTGAGAGAGCTTGCTTGCTTCTAGCAAGCAGAGTAGACCCGAGAAACTGCTGCTACCAAGAAAACAAACATGCTTTACTCTTTCCCAAGCTTTCTTGGGCTTTCAGTGGATTCAGTTGTCCCCACGTCTGGGTGCCATCTGTTGAAATGGGGGCGGTGGGGTTGTGTCCCCAACACTGCGGCCGCCTGGCTAGCTTATGCCCGAAATAACAACACACAAACTGTATTCATTTAAACATTGCTTGGCCCACTAGCTTTAGCCTCTTACGGGCTAACTCTCGCACCTGGACTAGCCCATTTCTTATATTCTGTGTAGCACCCCAAGGTGTGCTTACCGGGAAGATTCTAGCCTACATCCATCTTGGGTCGGAGCTTCATCCTGAGTGTGCCTCAAAGCACAGAGCTATCCTGTCCATCCAGGAGAGTGGAGCATGGCGTCTCTGAGCTGAGCTGCATGATTTCTGAGCTCACTTCCTCTTCCTGTCAGCATACTATTCTGTTTACTCCACCCACCTATGTTCTAACCTATCAGGACCAAGGCAGTTTATTGAACCAATGAAATCAACAGATTGATATATGACACTCCCACATCAGGTTTCCAGTTACAGTCAACAGAAATCGACTTCCATTACACTCACAACATCCCCACAGCAGCAGAGCAGTATCCGGTGGCAGAGAATCAATGCTCAGCCTGACAGAATGGCTCAGAGTGGACCTAAGTCAGTAGAGTCCACAACTAAGCCCAGAGAACAAGGAACATTCCAGAATATCCAAGGAAAAATAGTAGAAGATGCTTCTGCCCCTGCAGTCAGAGATAGCCCCAGACCTGACTGTTACTTTGTGTAGCCCACCAGGACAAACTCAGGGTTTGTATCAGGTTGATGAGGCGCAGGTCACTGGTTGACCAGAAGCCTGACAAGTCCTTGTTCTTGGGCTGCTTGGTATTTATAACTATAAGAAATGCATATCTGTTCTTTTTAAATGTCCCAGCCTTGGGTATTTTGGTATAGCAACACAAGAGGACTAAGACACATCTCCTAGAAACTTTTGCCCCAGATAAACCAGGTGACAGAGTTCAGATTACTATCCTTGGAGAGAAGAGAGGGCGGTTCATCTGATCAGTTTGAGTTTCTGGCTTATGGGAACATTTTTTTTTGTCTTTTTCTATTGCCATTTTCTTGATTTCCAGGTTCTCATTCGCTGTCCTGTTTTTTTTATATATATATTACTATTATTCTCTTTATGTTGCTTCTTCTGTTCCTGTCTCTAAGAGTATTAACTCCTTTCTATTTTCCGAGGTTTTAGTGTTTTATTTATTATTATTGTGTGTGTTTGATGTATGAGAGTGTGAGGACAGGTGTGCCACAGCACACATTTGGAAGTCAGAGGACAACTTCTGTTACTCACTTCCCCTCCCTCCATTGTTGGGTCCCAGGAATCAAACTCAAGGGTCAGGCTCATGTGCCAAGCGCCCTTACCCACTGGGCCACATTGCCAGCCCTAATTCTCATTCCTAAGCATGTCCTCTACTCCCACTGTCCAGATCCTTCCATCACTGTGATGAACACCATGACCAAAAGCAACCTGGGAAGGGTTTGTTTCAGCTTACAACTCTCAGGTCGCACTCCATCACTGGGAGACATCAGGGCAAGGAACTGGGGACAGGAACTGAAGCAGAGGCTGCAGAGCAGTGCTGCTTACTGGCTTGCTCCTCACAGTGTGCTCAGTTTGCTTTCTTACACGACTCAAGATCACCTTCCAGGGTTCGTGCTGCCCACAGTGAGCTGAACCCTCCCATGTCAATCATTAATAAAAGACCACAAGGATTTTCCCATAGGCAAATCTGATGAAGTTAATTTCTCAGTTCCTTCAAGATGACCTAACTTGTGCCAGGTTGACAAAAAACTCAGAGGCACAATTGACCCCTTGTCAACACACAAATACATCCCTCTTAAACCATAGCCTTTCTTTTTGATTTATCCCCAAGGTCTCTTATATATGACACAATATAAAACAAGTGTATGTTTAAAACTCTCATAGGCTTTAAATTTTTCCACAGTGTTAAAGTCCAATCTCTTAAAAAAAAGTCTTTTTAAATGTTCAAAATATCTCAACTACAGACTAAAATCCAAAGTAAATTAAAAGCTAGAGAAATATCTCAGAAGTTAAAACACTAGCTGCTCTTGCAGAGGACCCAAGTTCAGTTCTCAGCACCTATACGGCAGCTCATATCTGTTTGTGACTCCAGTTCTAAGGATTCTAGGCTTTGCCAGCCTCTGCAGGCAGTGCACACATGTGGTACACATAGATGTATGCTGGCAAATATAAAATACATCTCTAAGAAGCATATAAGGGAGTCAGAGAAATATCTCAGTGCTTAAGAGAACTTCCTGCTCCTCTAGAGGACCTGAGTTCAGTTTCCAGAATCCATAAAACATGGCTTTATCACTTCCTATAACTCCAGCTTCACATGCTCTTCAGGCCTCAGAGGGTGCACACTTAGACACCAATTAGCTATATATTTCTCATTTTAACCATGCCAAAGCAAAACCAAAACTGAGCAGTATAAATACCTTAGTCCCTGACTCAGTGCTTCGCTCATGGTCTCCTGGGTTCCAAAAATCTTGGGACTTCACCTTGCTGAATCTGCCACCTGCAGCACCCACAGCTTGCCTTCCAAGGTCAGGCCAGTTCCCCTCCACACCTTCTGCCATTCTTGGTGGGCACCCCATGGTCCTGGCATCTCCAGTGTGCTGGGGCCTCTACTGACTGCACCTTCATGAATGAATTCCTTTTCCCTCTTTGGGGACCAAGTGTCAGCTTCTCCCCATGACCCCTTCAATCCTGCGGTTTTCACTGCTACTGAGGCTGCACCTTCATGAGTGGCATCTCCTGTCCTCTCACCATGCCAACCCTCAGCTGCTCTCCGTGATCTCTTCAGCGCCTCAGCTCTCATACTGCTAAAACCAGCACCACATGGAAGACTCATGCACATAACCAGCTGCCAGCATCAGATGCAGCTTTGCCTCCCTCTGGACTGCAGCTTCTGTGTGCTGACCCCGAGGATGTATTTCCAGAAGACTTTATTTCATGCTGGTCTCCTCTGAATCACATCTGAATTTTCAGCCTCAAACAGGCACAACAGGTTCTTAATTCACATGAATGATGCTGATAGAATCTTTGAGAAACTCTCAAATTTGCCTGAAACTCTCAAATTTCAAGTAAGGCCTCCAATGCCTGCACTGGTCTCAGTGGTCTCACCTCCCAAACTCTTACAGAAGATCAGGGTAAGTTCTGAGTACTCAGTGGTTTTGCTAGTGCAGAGCTCAAACATTTCCACAATCATCCCAACTGTGTTTAGATGTGTCACAGCCATAGTCTACTTTCTGGTGCTAATTTCTACTCTAATTTACTTTCTATTGCTGTGATAAAATACTGAGCAAAGGCAATCTGGGAGGAAATCAACTTACCACCCTCAGGTTCCACCCCATCACAAGGGAAATCAGGGCAGGAACCTGGAGGCAGGAACTGAAGCAGAGGCTAAGAAGAAGGGCCGCTTAATGCTTGCTTTATATGGCTTGCTCAGTGTGTTTCTCATACAGTCCAGGTGTCCAAGGATTGTCCACCCATAGCAGACTGTCCCTCCCACATCAATAATCAATCAAGAAAATGCCCCCAAAACATGCCCATAGGCCAATAGGTTTAATTAATTCCACGGTGGAAATTTGCTCTTCCCAGACATCTCTAGCTTGTGTAAGGCCAACATTAAAAACTAACCACCACATTGTGCAACGAATTAGAGTGAACATTAGACACCTGCTTGCTACCTTGCAGTTCTGAAGGCAGGAGGCCTGCCACGCTTGTCAAGGAATTGCAAATGGTATTGTGCAATCATTTCCTGGCCTCCCCAACCTGAATAATCACACAAAACTCTATTAATTACAACAGTGTTTGGCCAATGGCTCAGGTATATTTCTAGGTAGCTCTTACATCTTCAATTAACCCATTTCTATTAGTCTATGTATCACCCTACTGGCAAGGTTTCAGCACCTTTCTCCTTCAGCAGCTACATGGTATCTACCTGACTCTGCCTTCTATCTCCCTACATTCAGATTAGTGTTCCCTGCCTAGCTCTATTGAGCCCTGCCACAGGTGAAAACATCATCCGTATTAACCAAGGGTAATAAAACATATTCACAGCATACAGATGTTGAAATAGGGGCGATGGGGTTGCGTCCCGAACACCCCGGCCGCCTGGCTAGCTTATGCCCGAAATAACAACACACAAACTGTATTCATTTAAACACTGCTTGGCCCATTAACTTCAACCTCTTAACCCATTTCTTATCATCTATGTAGCACCATGAGGTGCGCTTACCAGGAAGATTCTAGCCTACGTCCATCCTGGGTCTGAGCTTCATGCCTCTGCCTCAGAGAGCAGAGCTATCGTGAGGGGAGCATGGCATCTCTGTCTGAGGCCTCTGGCTCTGAGCAGAGCTGCATGCTTTCTGAGCTCACTTCCTCTTCCTGTCAGCATACTATTCTGTTTACTCCACCCACCTGTGTTCTAACCTATCAGGGCCAAGGCAGTTTATTGAACCAATGACATCAACAGATTGATATATGACACTCCCACATCACTTCCCCTTTTTCTGTTTAAACAAAAAGGAAAGGCTTTAACTTTAACATAGCAAAATTACATAAAACAGTTATCAAGTAAAAATTACAATAATCTTTATCATAACTAAGGAAAAGTATAACTATAACTAACTATTCTTAACTCCATCAAAGACTCCAGGAAGATACAATATTACCTAAGCAAACAAGAAAAAAGCAACATTCAAACTCTAGAAATGACAGAGGCATCTTGCTGCCTGGACAGTCACCCAAAGTTCCTCTGTACCATTGGGGCATCTATCTTCGGCCTACAGGCCCATAGTTTCCAGCAGACATTTCACAAAGCAGGAAATTTCAAAGGCAGTCACTATCTGCTTGTCCTGAAGAATGTCTCGCAGACTCTTTCATGAATCAGGAACCCCGAAAGATCATCTCACCTTTAGGCAAGTTCAGTAGTCCTCTCTCTGCGGGTTCTCTGTGTCCAGTTTATGTAATAGTCCAGGCAAGAACAGTTTCTTGCCCAAATGGCTATCAATCTCCATAAGGATCCTCTTCGATGCCCATCTTCTTCTTGAAGTAGATTGGTGCTGCCAGGAGCAGAGTGTCTCATTGTCATGAAAGGTCCTAAGTTATTAAAACATTTAAAATGCCATATTCTATAATCTTTGAAAAATATGGAGAATGCCTATCTAAAATTTATCTATGTACATCTAGAAAATCTTAACTAACATGACTACAAACTTGACTATTATGATTATCTATTAACAACCTATATACATTACATTTTTAAGTGAACTACAGAATCACAATACCTTAATCAAGATCAGAAATACAGATACATATTGTTGCGGGAGGTCCTTCTGCCCCTCCAACCAATAGCTGCTGAGATACCAGCCCATTGGGGCATGGTTTCTCTCCCTTTAAAAAACTGCTACTTCCTTCTGCTCACTCTCTTCACTTCCTGCCCCACCGGAGACTGGACTCCCTTCCTGGTTGCACAGAGGGCTATTGTCTGGGACGGTGATCTGTAAGTTTTTTTCCTCTTTAAATAAATACCACCCTATTAATCATAATTCCAAACTGGTGTGGCATTGTTCGTGACTTACGCCTTCAACATATAACAAAATTGACCTTAAATTTAAATCACTAAAGCAAAATCCATATAAATGTAAATTATTCATACCTATATCATATCCCCCGTTAAATGTAAAAGAACATTTATAAACCATATTTGGGAACATGGGCGCAGTTTTTTCTCTCCAAACTGCTTCCTGCTGAATAGGGGCGTCGTTAATTAGGTCTTTCATGGTATAACCTGTGTGCTAGTTTTCTCTCAGTTGGCAGTTGAATGAAGCAAATTTCTGAAGATGTTTATAGCAACCCTTCAGGAGGACGTGGTCCATCATACCATATCGGGATAGAAGAAATGAACAGGGTCTCATCCTCTGTGAAAACAAAATAAGAAACTCCTTTCCAAAGTATCATGTCCTTAGATCCAAATTTCAAAGTCAAGGCATTTTTAGAATATCTATGTTGGGTTAGTTCAGCAACATTTATAAACAAATATCTTTTAGCAGCTGTTGCTCCTTCCCCAGCATTCAAACAATTCAAAGAAAGCATAATAGCATACAGTATCAAGATTCTCTGTGTATTTTCCATCTTTGTACAGCTTTATTTTAACTCTATTTCGTTTATTTTTACTTTTATTTTATATTCTCTTTATCTTTGTCCTGAAATAACTCTGTGGACCAGTCTGTCCTTGAACTCTCAGAGATCCTCCTGTCTCTGCCTCCCAGGCATTGGGATTAAAGGCATTTGCTACTACACCTTGAACTCACAGAGATCTGTTTGTCTCTGCCTTCTAGGCACTGGGATTAAAGGCGTGTGCTACCACACCTTGAAGCGCAGAGCTATCCTGTCCGCCCGCGAGAGAGGAGTCTGGCGTCTCTGAGCGGAGCTGCATGATTTCTGACCTCACTTCCTCTTCCTCTCAGCATTTTCTTCTGTTTACTCCACCCACCTATGTTCTAACCAATCAGGCCAAGCAGTTTATTTATTGCTTATCCAATGAAATCAACAGATTGATATATGACACTCCCACATCATACAGAGGGGAATCGTACACCAGCAGAAAAAGAGCACCATGGATGCTTTTTGTCTGTACTTATGCTACATGAAACCATGTCCAGAGTGGGCCGGTATCTTAAAGGCTGTTAGCTGAAGGAGTTCTCACAGCAAGGCTATCCCAGGAGGAACTGGGTAAATGCTAGCAGCTTCAGCTCTGCAGGCTTTGCAGGATTGAGGTTCCATCTCCTCCCTGGATGTTAGCTGAGGCCCCCCATTCCTAGTACACACCCATCAACAGCTATGACATGGCTCTTTCCCCACCCTGGAAGCTCGGTGCAATCCAGAGTAATCTCCTCTTCAAAAGGCTCCCAGTCTGCACCCATTCAAGCCATGCCCCTTTAATGGACTCAAAGTCAGCTGATCCTGAATTTAATTACATCCACAAAATCTTTTTTGCCATGCAATATGGCATAGCCACAGCTGTGCTGTCTCACTCGACTCTGTCCTGGAGAATAGGGCAGAAAATCACAAGGAAACATAGCAAAATTCCACATTATAAAGACAGCTATCCTCTAATCCCAAATTATCTAGTCTTGTTTTATTCATTTGGGCTTCCTGAACAGATATCTTCTATGTCAGCTTAAATATTCAGGCAGTTCTAGAAGTCAGAGGTCAAAGTATTGGTCAAGTCAGTTCCTTCTAAAAACATTCTTCTTGTTATACAAACAGATAGGGTTTTTTTTATCCCCTATACTGTACCTTCTGTGGCAGAGAGACCATCTCTCTAATCTCCTGTCATGAAAGTGTTGAGCCATCCGTTCTGTTGAGTTCTGTAGCTTTGCCTCCAAAATATGAGTGAAACAAGAAGTCCCCTTATATTTCAAACATAAACAAGACTGTTCAGCAATACTTTTCTAAGCATACAAAATCAAAGCCAAATAAAAAAATTCCATACACAAACATCAATGAAAAAAAAGATAAATTTAGACCATACAGATATGGATAACTTCAGAGGAGCTGTAAGTTAGAACCACCCACACACACTATGCTGCTCTTAATTTAACTTTTATTAAAGATAAATATCATTATTAACAAATCAAAAATACATATACCCACTCCCCAAACAGAGTATCAGTCTGTAGAACCTCCTCAATGTACAGGCAAATGACTATTTCAAACACCATTCAGTGACATAGACATTTAAATTTTATCCTTTAGGAAATCAGATTTGACCACAAAGTGTCCATAGTTTCAGATGAGTGGCTTCCAATCACAGGGGGTATTTTTTGTCTTCTTAGACTGGGTGAAATGAGTCCACTCTCCCCCTCTGATATTTCCTGAAGCAGAATGTAAGAAGGGTATCACAGCTCTCTGGACTCACCTCTGTTTGGAACAGAGGGAGAGCACTGGTGATGACATTCGGGACATGGTGGGGTGAGAAGGGTCTGAGACCCCGTGTGGGTAACGTCCTGAGCATCTGTTTTAGCTTCATTTCTGTTACTGTGATAGATACCCTGACTAAAAGCAGCTCTGGGAAGAAGGGTTTCATTGGCTCACAACTCCAGGTACAGTCTGTTATTGCAAGGGAAGTCAAGGCAGGAACTTAAAGCAGTGGGGCACATCCATGGTCCCAACAGAGACGGGAAAACACATGGATCCTTGTTTGCCCTCAGCTGGCTTCCTCCTCTCATACTGCTCAGGACACTGCCTAGGGAACAGTGTCACCCACAGTGGGCTGCGTCTTCCTACATCAATGGACACTAAAGAAATATTTCTCATTAAAACCCTCTGTAGTGTGATTGTAGGTTGTGTCAAGATAACAGTCATAACCTCCCAACACAGTATTCGAACTGCAGGCATCAGGAGCTGATCCCCATGACCCCTGCATGGAGGTAGTAGAACGCATGATGCAAAACACTCACCAGGGGCTGGGGAGAGCTTGTATGCAGCCATGGGCATCATCCTCAATACCAAAACTCCAAAATGATACCACACATACTCACACACAAATGACATTTATCCATAGAATTCATTTTTCTTCTTGTATTTAAGATGACTATGCCTGGTCATTAGAGAATGCTGCTTTTAATAGATTAAAACCTTTTGCTATTGTTATTATGCTTCATTCCAATTCGTTCATTTCAGGCTCATACAGCCCGTCTCAACTCTGAGCTTGGGCAGTTTAATCTTCACCTCCAGGAACAATCTAAAGCCATCTTTGAGGATCTGTCTAGTTAGGCTAAAAGGCAGGAGACACATGAGGCAAGCCCCAATAAATTTTCCTATCAAATTCTCAGCCAAATGAAAGTACCACGCAAATCCTAGAGGTGTGATTGAGAGTTTACTTCTAATTCATCTGTGCTAGTGTTCACACACAGGGTTTGCATAATGAAGAGCCAGAGAAATAAAAAATAAGCAAAGAGCCTGGGAGGTCAGTGTTTGCAGGAACCTTTCCAAAGATTATTTTTGTTTGCATTTCATTTATTTATGTGTGTGCATGCACATGTGCACAGGCCCACCATGGGCTTGTGAAGCTCAATTGTCTCAAGGACTGAGTTGCATTTGCTAGAGTAATTTGGCAGCAAACACCTTAACCCACTGAACCATCTTACCCAGGTCAGAAGGGACTCCCAGGCTAGCACCCTCACAGAATGCAGCAGCTTGGCTGGTATCAGACACCTCCTTTACGAAGTCCCCTCAGGACCTGTGGATAATTACAAGATTCTCCTCCCCAACTATACCAAGCCAAAGTCCCAGCCAGAGAGGAGTAAGCATCCTGTCTACCAGGAGACCCAGCCTAGAGAAGGCTCAGATGCCAGTCCTAATGTGATGAATACAGGAAATTACTTCTTAATTTTAAAAAATGTGGTATGAGAAAGCAAATGCTTCCAAAAGGAGGGATGGAGAAGATCTAAGCAACATCTCATTTATTTTTTTAAGTGATGCCCAGCAGCTACCATATTAAATTCGGCTTGTGAATTATTCAGTCTGCCATGAGGCTGCAGACTCAGTGGGGAAACCAGACGGTGTCTTAAGCCTGGCTTTGTTCTTTCAAAACAGCATCCTGAGGCCAGCGATGGACATTCTAGTGTGACCACTGGTGCAGCTGTGATGGTAAAAGCTATGCTCCCTCAGCAGGCTGGTGGGTGTGTTTCACTTCTGCCTGGAGGCTGGAGGTCAATAACCGTCTGGGTGTGCAACTGTGAGCCACTCCTTTAGCTCATGTCCCCACCATAGCACACCTGGCCTCGTGACAAGCTTGCAGCTGATTGTGCAAGGGAGAGATCAAGGCAACCTCACACTCTAAAGAGAAGATCGTAGGCACTTGCTATGTCTCATCCCAAGTAATAAAAGTAACCTGGATCCTTCATGTAGACACCTGGATCTGCTGTGTTTGCATATGTGAAATGCATATGACCTCATGATAAAGCTTAAAGGGGAGGTTTGTGAGAATTCCACGGAGGACCCCAGGGCCAAGTGAGAATCAGAGAGAACCATAAAGAAGTAAACCAACACAACACCCAGGACAGAGGTGGCAGTGTGCGGGCAAAGGGAGATGCTGGTGACTCCTTGGGTAGCACCAGCCCCAGGCTTCTGAGAGAAGTAAGCATGTAGGAAGGTATGTTAATGGTGTGCCAATGGAGAAGGCTGAGGGCTGGGCCTCCACCACATCTCAGACCCTGGGTGAGTCACTGAATCACCTCAGTTGCCTCTGCTGACAACCAGTTTGATTGTAAGAATGAAGTGCAGCTACCTGCAAAGAATGCCTACATCTTCAATGCAAGAGCAAGTCTGGGCCCAGGTGATGACACCTGCTTATGCTCCCATGCACTGTGCATAGATCAAGAGACCCTGTGCCTGACCAGCTTCTCTGCACTGAGTGCTCACTCAGGTCTGCTGTCTGGAGACCCTCACCTTGACCTTGCTTGTGATGTGTGTGAATGCAGTGAGCAAACATGGCTAATGAAGGAATGAATAAAGGGAAGGTTTGTTGCAGAGCGGCTGGTGCCAGGTCCTAATGCCAGCTCTTCTACCCTCTAGATGGCAAAGCCATCATATTGTTACAAGCCTTGGCTTCCCTCTCTGTCAAGAGAAGATCTGGTTTTGTTGTGATGGTGTATATAGTCCCTAGTACACACGCAGGAACAATCACCCTTTCTCTTTCCCCAGCTCAGATTTTCACATATTCTGAACTAAGGGTCTAGAACCTAGTGCTGTAGGATTTTGAAGAATGTCACAAAGAGAACAATTTTCCCCCAAGAGTTATGGGAGAGACTCAGAGGAGTAACAGGAATAAGTATGGAAATGAGGCCCTGGAGGTAGGTTCCAGCCTCCTCCAACTGGAGGAGTAATGGTTCTAACTTGAGTAAGTTTTCCTTTGTTCAGAGAGCATATTGCGACGTTACAGTCACACAGTCACATGAAGCCTTGGCTCCAAGCACACAGTAAAATCTAGTAAAATAAAAAGCAGGGGAAAAATAATTCCCACAATACAGACATGATTACGTGTCTGGTGACAGTGACTGAAGGGCCATGAGCCCCTGCTGTTTTTACCCAGTTTTGAAAACCATCAAGGTTAAATTCCAAACCAAAACACTCAGCAGATCTATGACCATGTGATAATCCAGTGTGAAGACCTGGGGTCAGAAAGATCAGATGCAGGGAGAGCCCTTCCACTAGGCCTGTCTCCATGCTCTGCATCTTAGAAGCTTGGACCAGTTCAGGTTCCAGCAAAGTTCTTAGATACCCATACAGACAATGCCTGTGCCTGGCTGCCCCTGAGTTTGAGATCTGAAGAGTTCCAGTACTGCAACTGGTCACCACCATCAATACATCAAGACATCCTCAACAGAGACAAGGTGTCTCAAAAGGCTCAGAGGAGATGTCACCCTTGCTAGGATTTCAGCAGTGTTATCAGCCTATACAGAAAGACCCAGCTATGGTTTCTCAGTCTGATTTATATGGTCATACAACCCAGTTTGTTTCCTTCTAGCTAGCATGGAGGTGAGCTAGTGTCTGCAGGCATGCATGTCTCATGTTGAAGATGCATTGGGTACCAAGTGGCTAACATACTCAGTACCTAGCTACATCATTCAAGTGAGGGGAGAGGAATGAGAAAGCTGGTTCATCCCAGACTGAGCATTTAAAAATAGAAGGATTGGGAAGTGAGAAGCAGGGGACTCAGGAAAGAGACTAAATGATGCTAGTTAACTTTAAAACACCCTAATCCTAAGTTTCTTCTACTACCACCCTCTCACAAAGAACGGGACACTCAGTGGGAGGCCACCAACTTAATTCTAATAGCACTTGATTCTCATTCCTGCTCTGTTTACAGACTGGGAGTCTTTGGACAAGTAAGTGGCCATGGCTCCTGGTTCCTAACCTGTAAAATGGGAATGATCACATCCACAGCTTCATATGTATACTGAGACCTGAAATGAGTAGATGAAGGCATGTCTCAAACATTGAGAATATAGTGCAAAAGCCTGGTAGATGAGATCTGTTATTGCTCTGGGTTCCAAGTGGGAACAAGTCTTGACTCTGTGTGTACATCCACTCTAGTGTATGCAGGGCATTGAGAACAGCACTCTTTGCCTTCCTTCTCCTTCTCTCTATATCCCTGACAGTTCCCAGCAAGGCCATTCCAGACCTTCCCAAAGTATCACCAAAGGTTATTATAAGTTTGTGCCACAGGCTCCCCTCAGACATCAGAGCAATTCTGTTCCTGAGAGTTCTCCAGTATCTGCCAGTAAGTGAGTAAGTTCTGGGGTGACACGTAGTGGCAGGTCACAATTTTTTGAAAGCGGCACACAGAGAAGCGTAAGCCACCTGGGAAAAAGGTCTGTTTGGAGTGGAGTTCCTCAGGCCGGATCTTCAGCTTGGCCAGGCAGAGCCCGACAAACACATCCTCCAGCTTGAGGAATGGAACACTCTCAGAGACATCGTACACTTGGCTGGCCACGTCACTAGAAACGATGTAACCTGTTCCAGAACAAAAAGGTGGGTAGCTGTCCCAGGGATATTCAAATTTACTCACAAACCACTTGTTTAAGTTATGCCTGAAGGGCAGTTGATGGTACCTTATGTGGCCCGTGAAGAACCTGGAGGTTTTGTTTTTCTTCAGCAGCAGTTCAGTCAGATAGCCAACATTCACAAACATGTCTGAGTCTGTTTTCATCACAAAAGCTGCCTGCGGACAAAAGTGGTGGACCCATTCCATGCCCATCAATGTCTTTAGGGTCAAGTTGAAATAGACATCCTTGAAATCCTTCTGGATGATGTCACGGTGCTGCTTGCCCTCGTGGGCTGTGTCATTCATCTCATCGGTGCTGTCTGAGGCCCCCAGGAGGAAGAGGGTCTTCACATTCCTCCCATGAATCTCTGCCTCTCTACCCCATGTCTTGCGGATGGCCATCCGAGCCTCCAGCTGCTTGTGGGACGAAGTCACCAGCAGCACAAGGAAAGGTGGCTTCTGCTTGCAGTCTATATCTGGAAGCTGGAGAAACTGCCCGTGACCTTTCTTGAGAACAAATGGTGGTTCCTCGAAAAGTTCCATGCTGAAGTACAAGCAAAGAGCACCCATTGTCAGAATGAAAGCATAAACCAGCCTCATCTTCCTGAAGTCCATCTGAAAGAACAAAAACAATCTGCCAGGTCTCCAAATCGAGAGGGTGGAGTAAGAGATAACCAAACACAAGGAGATCAGAGGGCTCTGTTCTGGTGTTCCAATCCTAGCACCAGGGCCAGAATTTATAGTTTATAAGGAACTAACAGAGAAGTATTTGAAAGTTCATAACACAGGGCTCAGTAGTTAGGAGCACTTCCTGCAATCAACCACCTTTATTTGCTGTTCCAGTGGATCTGATGCCCTCTTCTGGCCTCTGTGGGCACTGCACACAAGTGGTACACAGATAAACATGCAGGCAAAAATTCCCTAATATATAAACTAAAAACTTTTAAATTTTACCCCAAATGTATCAAAACAAAGGAAAAAGTAGATGTTTAAGGAAATGGAACTGTGAATCTGTGTAAACAGTACACATTATATATGCATACTGCATTATACCAAACCCCACATATACACAATTTAAAAATGAACTTTTAAAAATATGAGTATGTTGTGTTCCCAGAAACCACATGGTGGCTCACAGCCATCTATAATAAGATCTGATGCCCCCCTCTGGCAGTCAGGCACACATGTAGAACACCCATACATAATATATTAAAAAAAAAGAAAGAAAACTCTGTAATCTTTCAAGACACATAAATGGAGGACATTCCTCTACAGTGAAGCACACAGGACAGCCTGCCATGCTGTTCTCCAGTGCCACACTGACAGCCTTGGGATTCTAGATGCTGGTCCCAGCTCTGGGAACTGCCAGCACTTCACTGATGAGGTATTCAGACTACTGTCTTTCAGTATATGGGACTAGATCCCCCAAGAGATTTCAGCTCTGACCTCTGGTGAATCCATGACCAAAAAATGTTATAATGCAACTAGACATCCTGTAGGTCTGACAGCTGTGCAATCAGGGTGAAAACACAGGACTGGTCACAGACTTCTCATGCTAATAAAGCAACTCTTCACATTATGAGTTCCTGACAACTCATGTGTCTGAACTCTTGGTCTGTAACTGATGGTGCTGTTGGAAAAGGTTGTAGAACCCTTTATGAGAAGGGGCCGAGCTACAAGAAGTGGCTCCTGGGGGATGAGTGTTGAGTTTATGGCACCATCTACTTCATGTCCTCTCTCTGCCTCACAAGTTATGAGCAATAACCTCATACCCTGCTACCACAGCTACAAACCGCTCCCAGTGGTATGAATGTATTCCTGCCACAAAAGAGAATAACCTCAAATCAAGCTCCAAAGTAAATGTTCCCACCCCATAAGTCATTTCTCTTTAGGTATTTGTCATAGCAAGAAGAAAAGTAATGGACACAAAAGCACCTCTATTCGCCAATCCACATCATAGAGAAGTCTGATCTCCAAAATATACAAAGAATTCAAGAAATTGGTCATCAAAAGAACACATAATCCAATAAAAAATGGAGTATAGACCTAAACAGATAACTCTCAACAGAGGAATCTAAAATGGCTGAAAGACACTTAAGGAAATGTTCAACATCCTTAGTCATCAGAGAAATGCAAATGAAAACAACTCTGAGATTCCATCTCACACCTGTAAAAATGGCCCAGATGAAAAACACTGATGACAACTTATGCTGGACAGGATGTGGGGTAAAGGAAACACTCCTCTATTGCTGGTGTTCAGACACTTTGGAGATCAGTAGGGCGGTTTCTCAGTAAACTGGGAATCATTCTACCTCAAAACCCAGCAATACCACTCTTTGGCATATATCAAAAAGATTCTCACTCATACCACAAAGACATTTGCTCATTATTACAAACATTATTTGTAATAGTCAGAACCTAGAAACAACCTAGGTGACTCTTAATCAAAGAATGGATTTTTAAAAAATGCGGTACATTTAAACAATGGAGTACTACTTAGCAGTAAAAAACAATGACATCTTGGAATTTTCATGCAAATGGATGGAACTAGAATAAAACATCCTGAATGAGGTAACCCAAACCCAGAAAGACAAACATGGTATGTTCTCACTCATAAGTGGATATTAGACATAAAGCAAAGGATAAACAGATTACATTCCATGTCTCCAGAGAAGCTAGGTAACAAGAAAAACCCTAA
The DNA here is from genome assembly GCA_963919715.1 of Microtus obscurus. Classification (NCBI taxonomy): domain Eukaryota; kingdom Metazoa; phylum Chordata; class Mammalia; order Rodentia; family Cricetidae; genus Microtus; species Microtus obscurus. The sequence goes on along the minus strand of CAWTZC010002255.1, from coordinate 2,068,282 downwards.
GAGAGACATACATGGATCTGCCTGGAAAGGGGAATGAAACAAGATCTCCTGAGAAAGTTGGGAGTCAGGTGGAGAGAAAGGCGATCAGAAGGAGAGGGGGAGGGGAAAAAGGGAGGAGGAGAACATGAGGAAATGGAATGGTTGAGATGGGGGAAGGACAGAGAAAGAGATCAAGGAAAGAGATATCTTGATTGAAGGAGCCATTATGGTGCTAGCAGGAAACCTGGCACTAGGAAAATTCTCAGGAATTTATAAGAATGACCTCAGCTAAGACTCTAAGCTATAGTGGAAAGGGTGTCTGAACTGGTATTCCTCTGTAATCCAATTGATGACTACCTTAATTGTCATCATAGAACCCTTATTTAGCAACTGATGGAAGAATATGAAGAGATCCACAGCTAAGTACTGGGCTGAGCTCCTAGAGACCAGAGAGAGGAAGGAGCGATAATATGAGCAAAGGGGTCGTGACTATAATTGGGAATACCCCCAGAAACAGCTAACCTGAGCTAGTGAGAGATCGCTGACTCTGGACTGACACCAGGGGAACCTGCATAGGATCAAATTAGGTTCTCTGAATGTGGGTGACAGTTGTGTGGCTTGGGCAGTCTCTGGGGCCACTGTCAGTGGACTAGGGTTTATCCCTAGTGCTTGAGTTGGTGTTTTTGGACCCCATTCTTTTTGGAGGGATTCTTTGTTCAGCCTAGATATGAAAGCAGGGCCTTGGTCCTGTCTCAAAGGATGCTCCAGACTTTGTTGACTCCACTTGTGAAGCCTCACTTTCTCTGAGGAGTGGATGGGCGGTGGGAAAAAGGGAAGGTGGGGAAAAAGGGACTGGGAACTGGGTATTTAAATGAGAAAAGATTGTTTTAAAACAATTTGATAATAATTTAATGATAAAAATGACTCTTATAGGTTCATATATTTGAATGCTTGATCATTAGGGCTAGTCCTACCTGAGTGATTAGGAGGTGTGGCCATGTTGGAGTAGGTATGGCCCAGTTGGAGGAAGTGTGTCTAAGGGTGGGCTTTGGGGCTCTACCTGTTGCTTGTAGATCTGGATGTAGAACTCTCAGTGACCATGTCTGTCTGTGTGCTGCCATGCCCCATGCCATGAGGATAATGGACTAAGCTTCTGAAACTGTAAGCAAGCACCAATTAAATGTTTTCTTTTGTAAGGGTTGCTGTGGTAATGGTACCACTTCATAGCAATAGAACACTGACTGAGACAACTATTCATTAGGAAATGAAACAAAACTCATAATGAAACACCATGAGTGTAATCAGGACACATGCAGCAACAACAAGCCCTGCCAAGAATGAGAAGAATTGGAAGTTTCAAACCTTCTAGTCAGTGTGTGTTATAAGAAACACTTAGAAGTCATTGAGAAGTCATGGTTCACCATCGATGGGGAAAACAAGATATTCCATGACTAAAACAGTTTTAAACAATATGTATCCAGAAACCCAGCCTCACAGAAAGTACTAGAAGGAAAACCACAACCCAAGGAAGCTAACAACACCCACAATAACACAGACATCTAATAACCCTCTACCAACACAGCCCAAAGAAGGGAAATACACAAACACTACCACCAAAAATAGTCAGAGCTAATGACCATTGGTCATTAATATCACTTAATATCAATGAACTCAATTCACCTATAAAAAGGCATAGGTTAAGAGAATGGATATAAAAACAGGATCCAGCACTCTTCTGTTTACAAGAAACACACTTCAATCTCAATGACAGGCACTACCTCAGAGTAAAGTGTTGGGAAAAGGTTTTCAATCAAATGGACCTAAGACAAGCAGATGTGCTTATCCTAATATCCAACAAAATTGATTTCAAACTAAAATCAATCAGAAGAGATGGATAAGGGCACTTTATACTCATAACAGGAACAATTCATCAAGATGAAGTCTCAATCCTGAATATCTATGCCCCTAATATAAGAGCATCTACATATGTAAAAGAAACATTACTAAAACTTAAATGGCACATCGAACCCTATACACTAATAGTAGGAGATTTCAACACTCCTCTCTCACAAATGGACAGGCCCCCCAGACAGAAACTTAACAGAGAAATAAGAGAACTAACAGATATAATGAAACAAATGGACTTAACAGACATCTATAGAACATTCCACACAAACAGAAAAGACCTTCTCGAAAATTGATCACATACTTGGCAACAAAGCAAACACCCACAGATACAAAAAAAAAATTGAGTAACTACCTGTGGCTTATCAGATCACCATGGAGTAAAGTTAGAATTTAACAACAATACTACCCAGAGAAAGCCGACAAACTCATGGAAATTGAACAGTCAACTACTGAACCACCCCTAGATCAAGGAAGAAATACAGAAAGAAATTTAAGTCTTCCTTGAATTCAACGAAAATGAAAGTACAACATATCCAAACCTATAAGACACTATGAAAGCAGTGCTAAGAGGAAAGTTCATAGCACTAAGTGCTCACATAAAGAGAATGCACAAAGCTCACATTAGCGACTTAATATCCACACCTGAAAACTTTAGGAAAAAAAAAGTAGACTCACCCAGAAGGAGTAGAAGACTGGAAATAATCAAACTGAGGGCTGAAATCAACAAAATAGAAACACAGAAAACAATAAAAAGAATCAATGAAACAAAGAGCTGGTTCTTTGAGGAAATCAACAAGATTGGCAAACCCTTATCCAAACTAATCAAAAGGCAGGGAGAGAACACCCAAATGAACAAAATCAGAAATCAAAAGGGGGACATAACAACAGACTCTGAGGAAATTCAGAGAATCATTAGGTCTTACTACAAAAACCTGTACTCCACGAAATTGGAAAATGTAAAAGAAATGGACAATTTTTTAGATAGATACTATATACCAAAATTAAATCAAGACCAGGTGAGCAATTTAAATAGACCTATAAGTCACTAGGAAATAGAAGCTGTCATCACAAAACTCTCAACCAAAAAAAGCCCAGCGCAAGATTGTTTTAGTCCAGAATTCTACCAGAACTTCCAAGAAGAGCTAATACCTATATTCCTCAATGTGTTCCACATAATAGAAACAGAAGGGTCATTGCCAAACTCTTTTTATGAAGCTACAGTTACCCTGATACCAAAAGTGCACAAAGACTCAACCAAGAAAGAGAATTACAGACCAATCTCACTCATGAACATGGATGCAAAAATTCTCAATAAAATATCAGCAAACTGGATCCAAGAACACATTAAAAAAACCTATCCATTATGATCAAGTAGACCTCATCCCAGAGATGGAGAGCTGGTTCAACATATGAAAATCTATCAGTGTAATTTATCACATAAATAAACTGAAGGAAAAAAAAACATATATCATTTCATTAGATTCCAAAAATGTATTTGACAAAATTCAAAACCCCTTCATGATAAAGGTCTTGGAGAGATCATGGATACAAGGATCATTTCTAAATATAATAAAAGCAATATACACTAAGTTGACAACTAACATCAAATTAAATGGAGAGAAACTCAAAGTAATTCCACTAAAATTAGGAACAAGACAAGGCTGTCCACTCTCCCCATATCTCTTAAAAGATAGTGCTTGAAGTTCTAGCAATAGCAATAAGACAACATAAGGAGATCAAGGAAATTCAGATTGGAAAGGAAAAAGTCAAATTTTCGTTATTTGCAGATGATATGACAGAGTGTGTAAGCAATCCCAAAAACTCTACCAAAGAACTCCTACAGCTGCTAAACACCTTTAGTAATATGGCAGGATACATGATAAACTCAAAAAAATCAGTAGCCCTCCTATACACAAATGATAAAGAAGCTGAGGGAAATCAGAGAAACATCACCTTTCACAATAGCCACAAATAGCATAAAGTATCTCGGTGGTAACATTAACCAAAGAAGTGAAAGACCTATTTGACAAGAACTTTAAGTTTTTAAAGAAAAAACTGAAGAAGATACTAGAAATGGAAAGATCTCCCATGCTCTTAGATTGGTAGGATCAACATAGTAAAAATGGCAATTCTACCAAAGGCAATCTATAGATTCAATGAAATCCCCATCAAAATCCCAGCACAATTCTTCACAGACCTTGAAAGAACAATGATCAACTTAAGTGGAAAACCAAAAAACTCAGGATAGCCAAAAAAATCCTATACAATAAAGGAACTTCCAGATGCATTACCATCCCTGACATCAAACTCTATTACAGAGCTACAGTAATGAACACAGCTTGGTACTGGCATAAAAACAAGGACGTTGACCAATGGAATCGAATAGAAGACCCGAATATTAATCCACACACCTATGATTACCTGATTTTTGACAAAGAAGCTAAAGTTATACAATGGAAGAAAGAAAGCATCTTTAACAAATGGTGCTGGCATAACTGGTTGTCAACCTGTAGAAGAATGAAAAGAGATCCATATCTATTGCCATGCACCAAACTCAAGTTGAAGTGTATTAAAGACCTCAATATAAATCTGACCACAATGAACCTGATAGAAAAGAAAGTGGGAAGTAGTCTTCAATACAAGGGCACAGGCGATCACTTCCTAAATATAACCCCAGTAGCACAGACACCGAGAGCAACAATAAATTAATAGGACCTCCTGAAATTGAGACGCTCCATAATGCAAAGGACACAGTCAATAAGACAAAAAGACAGCCTACCGAATGGGAAAAGATCGTTACCAACCGCACATGAGATAGAGGACTGATCTCCAAAATATATAAAGAACTCAAGAAATTAGATATCAAAATTTCAAATAATTCAACTAAAAATGGGGTACAGAGCTAAACAGAGAATTCTCAACAGAAGAATCCCAAATGGCTGAAAAACACTTAAAGAAATGTTCAAAATGTTTAGCCATCAGGGAAATACAAATCAAAACAGCTCTGAGATAGCCTCTTACACCTTTCAGAATGGCTAAGATCAAAAACACCAATGATAGCTTATGCTGGAGAGGATGTGGAGTAAGGGGAATACTCTTCCATTGCTGGTAGAAAAGCAAACTTAACAATCACTTTGGAAATCAGTATGGTGGTTTCTCAGAATATTGGAAATCAACCTAACTTAGGATCCAGCAATACCACTCTTGTGCATATACTCAAAAGATGTTCAATCATACTTCAAAGACATTTGTTCAATTATTTTCAAAGCAACATTATTTGTAATAGCCAGAACCTGGAAACAACCTAGATGCCCCTCAACGAAAGAATGGATAAAGAAAGTGTGGCACATCTACACAATAGAGTACTACACAGTGCTAAAAAACCAATGACATCTTGAATTTGGCATGCAAATGAATGAAATTAGAAAATACTATCCTGAGTGAGATAACCCAGGCCCAAAAATATGAATATGGTATGTACTCACTCATTAGTGGATAATATCCATAAACAAAGGACATTGAGCCTATAGTTCTTGATTCTAGAGAAGCTAAGTAATAAGGTGAACTCAAAGAAAAACATATATTAATGTTTATATATGGAAATTGGAACCTGGAAATTGGAAGCAGACAAGATTGCCTGACAAAATTTGGGAGCATGGGGGTGGCGGATAGAAGGAAGGGGAGAAAGGAAAGAGGAGTGGAGAAGGGGAGGGTTGGGGAGAGTTTGAGGGAATGGGATAGTTGAGGAGGAAGGACAGATGTGAGAGCAAGGAAAAAAATATCTTGATATCTTGATTGAGGGAGCCATTTGGGGGTTAGCAAAAAGCCTGGCTCTAGAAAAATTCCCAGAAATCCACAAGAATAACCCCAGCTAAGACCCTAAAGAAATAAGAGAGGGTGCCTGAACTGGCCTTGCCCTGTAGTCAGACTGATGATTATCTTAAATATCACCATAAAAACCTTCATCTAACAACAGATGGAAACAGAGACAAAAACCCACATCGGAGCACTGGACTGAGCTCCCAAGGTCCAGTTGAAGAGTGGAAAGAGGGAGAGTATGAGCAAGGAAGTCAAAACCATGAAGGGGTTCACCCACTGAGACAATGTGCCTGAGCTAATGGAAGCTCACTAACTCCAACTGGACTGTGAATGAACGAGTATGGGATCAAACCTGTCCCTCTGAATGTGGTTCACAGTTGGGGAAGACTGAGAAGCCAATGGAACTGGGATTTGTCTCTACTGCATGTACTGGCTTTTTAGGAATCCTATTCTTTTTGGATGTATACCTTGCTCAACCTGGATGTAGTGGGGAGGGACTTGGACTTCCCACAGTGCAGGGTGCCTTGCCCTCTCTTAAGATTGGAGGGGGTAGGAGGAGAGTGTGTGGAGGGAGTGGGAGGAAAGAGGAGGAGGGGGAGGAAATAGGAATTTGGAAGGGTATTTTTAAGTAATATAATAAAATAATAATAATAATAATAAGTGATAATGATAAGAATAAGAAGGAGAAGGAGAAGAAACATATAGAAAAGGCCCGCCTGCCTTGGCAGCATCCACCTAAGCAGGACACACATGTCATGACTCAGCAAACATCTCCTGATCATACCCAACAGAAATGACTACTGGTGGACACCAAGAGACACAGCCCAGTAAATTTATAGTAGCATGGCCTAGAACTCCCAAAAATGCCTCTGGATCCAAACAAGAGAGAGAAGTCACTGAGTTATTTGCAAACAGGAAATTAATACAAAAGAAATTGCTGCATTTGGGGCAGATGTGAACAGTGCAAGATTAACCAGAGGAAGAAGAGAACTCTGGAGGACTGAGAATAGTCACTGCTCATCCCAGACTGAGATGCACAGCCAAGGCAAAACCTCACAGTCCCAGGCTGAGATCTGGACCATGGGGGAAAGGCAGAGCCATGCAGTTGCACTTCACAGGAACATGTTTTAACACACACACACATACACACACATGCATGTGCACATGAGAGAGACAAAGAGAGCTGAAGACCTCTGGTTTGCCTGGGGAAGCTATTTGCAATTTACCTCACAGCCGCACTGTGCTTGAAACCCGGAGGATGTGTCCTCAGTGAAGCTGCTTTCTGCTGGGTGCTATGATGCTATAGGAGCCTGCACTGCCAGCTGGGCTGACCTGTTAGGAAAATGCTTCCCCTCCAAGGCTTCTCCAGCTTCACCCTCTGCTGACAAGCTTTAAGAGCTGAATTGTGAGGAACAGTGTTCAAAAGGTCCAGATCTACTTTCACAGCCTTTGAGAAAGGGCAAATTGGGAGCCCAGCAGGAATACACTGATACCTAAAACAGCTGCTGTCAGGATATACGCATTAAGAGAAAGACAAATAAGTGAACTCCCACACAGTTGTGAAATACAAACAACATATGCACTGTGTGCTAACACAACAGACACTGTGTTGTAGAAAGGAACTACACAAGAATGGACACATTTATATGGAACAGGAAAGACCTTTCCACGGTAGAGGAAGACAGAATAGTGATTATCTTTGGTGAGGACTTATTGACTGGGAGGGACACAAGGAACATTTTGGAGAGCTAAATACATTCTATTCTTGATCAGAATGGTGGCTATAAGGAAATGATTTTATGTTAAGATTTGTTGGACCAGACAGCTAAGACCTGTGCCTTTTGTTCTAGGCACACACTATGTAATGTGGTTTGAATGAGAAATGTCCCCAAAGGCTAATGTGCTTGAACACTTAGTCCTCAGTTGATGATGATGTTTGGGGAGGCTATGAAACCTTCAGGAGGTGGAGATTTGCTGGAGAACTTACATTACTGGGGACAGGCATTGGGGATTTATCTCCTACTCCAACCTCTCTCTCTCTCTCTCTCTCTCTCTCTCTCGCCTGTCTGAAGAGTTGATCTCTAAGCTCCCCTACTCCTGCACTCATCCTTGCTGGCATGCCTCCCATAAGGAGCTCTTATCCCCCTGGAACCATCAGTTGAAATAAACTCCTTCCATCAGTCACTTTTGCAGAGTGTTTTATCAAACCTACAAAAATGATGTAATATATGCTAATACCTGATGGAGGAGGGCCATCTGTCTATCTGTTACTTTCATTGTTTAATAACGAAACTGCTTTGGCCTTTTGATAGGACAGAAAATTAGGTAGGCGGAATAAACAGAACTGAATGCTGGGAGGAAGAAGGCGGTGAGGCAGATGCTATAGCTCTCCTCTCTAAGATGGACGCAGGTTAAGATCCTTCCCGGTAAGCCACCACTTCACGGTGCTACACAGATTATTAGAAACGGGTTAATCAAGATGTGAGAATTAGCCAATAAGAGGCTAGAACTAACGGGCCAGGCAGTGTTTAAAAGAATACAATTTGTGTGTTGTTATTTCGGGTGTAAAGCTAGCCATGTGGGAGCTGGGTGGGAAAGCAGCCTGCTGCTCCTTCTACAAATACCTATATCACAATTAGAAATAAATCTCTGAAATTTTGGTATCTTCTCCAGAACTACCCAAATTTATTTGGCCACAGATTTGATTTTTCCTCCCACAATGCAGTTCATGTTTCTGTGTGTCACAACACAGGCTGCAGGAAGAAAACTGGGTTTGCTCTTTCAGTCCAATCCAAACCTCACATCAGTTGGTGTTAGACTAGAGCCTGGCAGGACCCTTGATCCCTGAGAGTTTGCACAATGGCTCTTGCAATATTTTATAACTTACAGAGTCAGTCAGTTGCATGCAAAAGGCTATTTGATTTCCATTATGAATGGGCATTGAGGCAGCAGACTCAGGTACAGGAATCCCAGTATACAACTAGGATAGAGGGAATCAGGAACTTGGAATCAGAAGACTGCTCACAAGGCTGGTTCAGCTGGTGCAAGCACAGAACCTGAGTTCTATCTTCAGAAGAAAGTTGGGCACAGTGGCATACACGTCTGATTCAAACACCAGACAAGTGCAGACAGCAAATGCTTGGAGCTAGCTGGCTAACCAGCCTAGGCCATTTGGCAAGTTCCAGCAGTGAAGAATGACACCTGGAGTTGACCTCCAGTCTCCATATGCACACACACACACACACACACACACACACACACACACACACACACACACACAGAAAGCTGTTCTCATTCCAGCTCAATCCCAGCATGGTGTGTCATGCTCCACATCTCTGTCCTGAATCCCTCATCACATGGAAAACAGGGTAACTGACTTTTTCCAACTATAATGCGGTAGCATCCACATAGGGTACTCAGGGATGCCAGCTTGGTTCTGCCCCTTGTGCCCCACCTTTTCAAGTGCCTTTGTGGGTGCCAGCCTTCCTGTTTATAGATGGAAATTTCCTCTCCATGGATAACTGGAGAGTCTAAAGAATAAGAGCCTTGCTCCAAGCTCTTGCTTACATTCCAAGCCTCTTCTCTAGGACAAAGAACACAGCCAAGGACATGCCCTCAGAGGTCAATGACTTTCTCTTAAGGAGCAGGGTAAGCACACATCTGATCTCCATGACTGGATGGGCCAAGGAGTTTTATCTAAAGACAGTGGGTAGGGCCCAGGCCAGTGAGGTCTCACATGGGATGTTCCTACTCCAGGAAGTCAATGAGTAGAGATGGGGCATCCAAGAATGCCTGGTGGGTAACAGTGCAGTGTGTGGAGGGAAAGCTGCAGCCGAGGGAAGACCTAGGGAGGCTGTTCCACATGGCCTTGTCATGACCAGTCTCAGAACCAAGAAATCAAAGAAGATGGTCATTTAGGAGGCTTCTCCAATTGCTCAGCTACGGTGGAAAAACACGCTAATGGCCAAACTCACAGATGTATCATCCCACCGTTCTGAAGTTGAAGGCCCCAAGCAGAGAATCAGCTGCTTAGGGAGGACCCTCTCTCCCTACCTTGCTGTGTCTTTGCACAGCAGAGATAATTTTAATGTTCCTTCCCACTCTGGTTTTTTAAGGCAGGGTCTCTCTACACAACCCTGACTATCCTGGAACTCATTCTATGACAAAACTGGCCTTGAACTCAGAGATTCACCTGCCTGTGCCTCCAGGGTGCTGCAGCTAAATGCATCTGTCAACTTTCCCAGCTGTCTCTTCCTACTCTTATGGGGGGCACTATTCCCTTTGCTAGGACTTCACAGTGCTGATCTCACCTAAACCTGCTCACCTCCTGAAGGCCCCATGTCTTTTGGGCCAGTGCTCTGGAGGCTAGCTAAGCCTCTGCCTATGAATCAGAGGATGCTAATACAGTCCACAGCAGGAATCATCGCCAACAGTCATGGGGCACCTCTCTCAATCCCATAGGGGTAGGGCTGTTTCACTTTTCTGGCCTAGCAGGGGGTCTCCTGCTGGGAAATTACACTTGACCTCAAATTTTTCCTTCTCAGACATGGAAAATGTTATCATATATTGGTTGAAAACACAGATTTGGAGACAGTGTGCCAGTGCAGAGGGTGGGGGTATCTGTGTTGTATTCAAGCTCTGTCCCTCAGGCTGCAATCTGATCCCTGTTAAAGCTGCCACAATCTTATATAAATCAGCTTTTTTAAAGAACCAACTAGTGAGCAACATGCTGGATTTTCACCCTGTATGGCACAAGCATGGGACTTCTGCTCTATTCCTTTCTTAGGAAAACCCCAGACGATACTGAAAATTTTATTGAGCACAATTTATCCACAGTGACAAAAAGGAACAAAAAAAATGTTTACAGATTTAAGAAGGTTGAGTTGTTTTGTTTGTTTTAGGAAAATAAGTTGGTGATGTCAATACACCAAAAAAAAATCAAAGCAACAAGTTTTTCTTCTTAGCAAAAATCAAACGAAACTAATTGAAAGCTATATATGGTCTCTTCTGACTGTGTAGTAATTTGGGCCAATCATCTAACAAAGAAGGGAGCTATGAACTGCTCATCTTCTTAGCTCATGGCTGTTCTGGTGGAGAGAGCTAGTGCGGCCTAGCCTGCTTCATGGGAAAACTATTTGGATATTTAAAATGATGCAGAAATGTCTCTGTGGAGCAGAATTGTCCTTCCACCTTCAAGACAATGCAAGTCACTACAAGAGAGTATAGAGAAAACCCTTGTGTTTTTACCATGTTCAAGGAGAGAGAGGGAGCTACATTTACTAATTTCTTGCTGTATTCCATGAACATTATATCATCTAATTAGTACACCAGCCTTCAGATTAAATCTTTTAAAAATAAAAAGACAGGGAGGAGGTTAAAGAAAAGGCCCAGTGATTCAGAGTCCTTGACGCTCCTGCAGAGGATCTTAGTCTGGTTCCTAGTATAGACATAGTAACTCATTCCAGAGGATTCATTCTTTCTTTCCAGCTATCATGCTCTTTTACACAGAACTTGTATACACACTCATGCTCACACACACACACACACACACACACGTAAAATAAATTTTGAAAATTGAGAGAAGAAGTTGAGTGAGAAAAGGTTTTTTGTTAAGGTCATCCAGGAAGAAGCTGGAGGAAGGAAAGCAAGTGAACTTGAGAAGAGGGCCAGCTAGAACTTGATTCCTATAAAACAACTCAATTGGCAACAGCCAACTCAAAAGGGAGGAGTTCTGGGTTAGTGACATTCCACTGATTATAAACCACAAGGCCTTGGCTGCAGCCTGTGGCCTGAAGAAGGGCAGTGATTTGGAGCATGTGCCAAGAGGGAACAAGAATTGGCTTGAACTCCAGGGTGCAGGCATAGAGCTCATGTTCTTCTGTCTAACACAGAGATCTCCAACAAGCTGTTAGACTTAAGGAACCCAAATTCCTCATCCATTGGAAGGAAATGTCCCAGAAGCAACCTACTTAGGGATGAAGTTATCTTTAGCCACACAAAATGCTTTGACACACAACACAGGATCTACCATAACAAGCTTTGGAAATTGTTTAACACTGCAGGGACACATTCCTTCACGCATGGCTATGGTAAGCCTCCTGCAAGCTCTGCATCTTCAGGGCAGCTGTGGGAACCACAGCAGGATGGAAATCAAGTACTATCTCCAACCAATAGGCAGGAAAATGCAGGCTGACTGAGCCACACTTTCCAGAGTGGCAGTCACTTTTTCAGAACACTGGTACCAATTTATCTTGCATGTCAAGTGGTCAGCTGACATAAAGGATGATGGGTGATACTTTGCAAGCAGGTGTAGGAAAAGCTTGAGCTCACTCCTACTAGGGTTGAGACTAGTGGTGGGGTGGTGTTAAGGCTATCACTAGGGTGGAGTGGTGTTAAGGCTAGCCCTAGGTTTAGGGATGAGTTAGGGTGAGGATTATGGTTGAGACTAGGCTTTCAAGTATAGTTTCCTTTCCACCTCCCCTTCTTCCCCTTCTCCCTCTTCTTCTCTCTGTGCCTTCTCTTGAACTAAGTTTAGAACCAGGACCAGGGCTGGGGTTAAACTTAGAGCCAGAGCTACAGTTACAGATGAACTAGGTCGAAGATTAGTGTTTTGAGTGGGATTTGGATATGGGATTAGCATTAGCATTAGAGCTAAGGATATGGTTAGTGTCATGCTCACGATTAGGGTTAGGCTTAAATTTGGGCTTAGTCTTCGGTTTGGATAGAGTTGAGTTAGGTGTTGCAGGAGGTCTTTCCGCCCCTCCAACCAATAGCTGCTGAGATACCAGCCCATTGGGGCGTAATTTCTCTCCATTCATAAAGCCTCTATTTCCTTCGGCTCGCTCTCTCTTGGCTTCCTGCTCGTCTGGCGACTAGACTCTTTTTCTAGTTGTGCAGAGAGCTGTTGTCTAGGATCGTGATCTGTAAGTTTTCCCTCTTTAAATAAATACTACCCTAATAGTAATAACTCCAAACTGGTGTGGCATTGTTTGTTGTTTACGCTTTTAGTTAGGGTTGTCTTTTACATTAGGACTGGAAAAAGAGACTTGGTTAAAGTTAGAGTTAGCTCGGGTTCTGGTCATGGAAGCCTTCTGTAATATAGGAATTCACCTTGGGTTTTCATTCTAGATGCTCTGAGGGCAAGTCTATTTGGACAGCTCTCCAGACCCTCCTCATTTCAATTCTCATTGTTCACCCTCAATTTCTCATTGCTTCCCCTTCACCTACATGACCACCCCCTTGGCACATGACTCTTTGATGCCTACAGCAGAATAAGTTCACAGCCTGCCATAATGTTCCCTGTGTCCAAGAACAACAAGAAATCAGCCTCTGACTCTAGCCTCTAGTCTGGTAAGGAGGACTTTCTCTGCTGTACCCCAATGGCTAATCTGCTCTGACACGTCCCTGAAAAGCTAGATCGGCCTCTTGTAGACAACTATATATTTCTTCATGCCAAACTTTTTACTCAAAAAAAAAAAACTCATTTAGCTTTTAGTATTTTTCAGTCCTTCAGGAAGAAAAGATCTTCACATATTGCTTCCCTGGGGGAAAGACCATGTACAAAGAGATTGTCTTTAGTGATTCTATTGAAGATTATTAAGTCTTTTAACAAGAGTCTGTACCAAGCATGGACTCGAGGAAGGAAGAAGGAAAAGCTACAGTCAGAGGACACACAGCAATAAATGTGCTGGGAAGTAAAAGGGAATCCAAGTATGCTTCATACAGTTGCTTCAAAATGGGGACTTGGAGAGGGTGGTCAGTTCATGACAAGATTCTACGCAAGGGTTTTACACTGCACAAGATGTGTCTGCATGTTAGATGACTTCTCTCCCCACCTGCTGCCCTCTGGAGGATTTCTACTGATCAGTGTCCTTTAGGTCTGGACAGTGGTGAGCAACAGCAAACTTACAGGTCAAAAGTCAGAATACCAGACATCAGGATTCCTATCTGGCCACTTCTGACCAAAGGCTTATTCTTTAAGGGGCTCCTCTGCCAGATGGCCCCCTCAGTGTGGCTGAAGTTCCCACCTGATGCTGGGTTCCAAGCCTTCTTCCACCTCTCTAGGACATGGTTTGATCTGTTAACATTGTTGTGTCTGAAGTACTTGTGATCTGAATGAGATTGGCTTCCATAGGTTTATATGTTTGAATGCCTAGTCTCTAGTTAGTAGAACTGTTTGGGAAGGATTAGGAGGTGTGTCACTGAAGGTACGCTTTGAAGTTTCAAAAGCCCACCTGAGGCCTAGTGTCCCTCTCTCTTTCTCTTGACCTATCTGTCTGTCTATCCATCCATCATCCATATCTATTTCTATCTCTCTCTCTGCCTCCAACTTGAGGGCAGGATGTAAGGTATTGGCTATTAAAATTTTAAAACTTCCTTTTTATTTAGACAGAAAAGAGGAGTTGATATGGGATTCTCCTCTCTATTCTGTGAATGTTTTATTACACTAGATTAACAAAGAAGCTGCTTTATCCTACGGCAGGGTGGAATACAGCAAGGAGGAAATACAAGCCGAGATAGAGGAAGAATGTGAGGTCAGGGAGACTTCATGTAGCTGCCAAAGAAGAAAGACACCAGAACATTATCAGTAAGTCACAGCCTCGTGATGATACACAGATGAATAGAAATGGATTAATTTAAGATATAAGAGCTAGCTATAAATTTTCCTAAGCTGTTGGCTAAGCAGTGTTGTAATTAATATAGTTTTTGTGTGATTTTTTTGAGTATGGGTGGTAAGGTAAATGAAATCCCATTCTTTGTTTATACTCTGCTACTGCTCCAGTACCATGCCTGCCTGCCTACTTCCATGCTCACTCCACCATGGTGGTCATGGATTCACCTTTGAAAGTATAAGTACTCACTCAAGTAAATGCTTTGATCATGGCACCTCTTCACAGCAATAAAAAAAGTAATCAAGATAATCCTTTATTATTTTATTAAGCATTTAAGGAGGGAGGGAGGGAGGGAGAGAGAGAGAGAGAGAGAGAGAGAGAGAGAGAGAGAGAGAATGTTTGTACAGGTACATTATTTACTCATTCACAAATAAAGGCTAGGAGAATCAGAAGGCTCTCTGATGGGACTCAAGTTCTGGGCTTGACAGAAGCCAAAAGACGTCACTCAATCTTCTGCAACTGTGAGCATCCAAAGAGAATTAGGAACAGGGAGAAAAGGATGAGCAGACTAAGCAAAGACAACAGCTAGCCAAGTCAACTAAGAGCAAGGGAAAATAAGCAGAGTGAAGTTATGTCCTAAACCATTCTACCCACTGCCCAACTTCCCAAATCTGCTGACAACAGGTCACATGACTACCCCTTCCTTCCTGTCCAACCCCGAAAACATGCACATCTCTTTCTTTCTCTCCTCCATCTCCAATCTTCCTCTACTTCACAAAGAAACAACTGAATACAAGTTTTATCCAAACTGTATCATGGTCTATGTTTGTACCATGAGGTCACCTTAATGTGACAGGATACTAAAAGGAAGATATAATTGAATAACTAAATTAGCAACCACAGGAATAGCAGAAGTAAGTGATGTGTGAAGGATCTTATATTTTCTGGCTAGATTTGTTGTTGTTGTTGTATAGTTTGTTTTATTTTGTTGTCAGCTTGACACAAGGTCAACTAAGAAGAAGGAACCTTGATGGTGCACTATCTTGATTGATGATTGATGTGAGAGGGCATGACCCACTGTGGATGGTACTACCCCATAGCCAGATGGTCCTGTATTATATAAGAAAACAAATGAAGCAACACACAGAGAACAAGCCATATACTGCATTTCCCAATGATCTCTGCTTCAGTTCCTGCTTCCAGGATTCTGCTCTACTTGAGTTTCTACCTAGGTTTCCTCTGATGATAAACTGCAACGTATAAGATTAAATAAAAAAAAACCTTTTCTCCCCAAGTTCCTTATGGTCATGGTGTTTATCATAGCAATAGAAGGCGAACTAAGATACTATGTGTGAACCAAGTCAGCTAGTGGCAGGGACTTATTATGGCTCAAGAGAGTTGGAAAAACAGCAGTATAATGACAACCCAAGGTAGTCACCCCATACAGGAGATTATAAAGCCTCTCCCAGTGCCTGAGGTTCCTCCAAATATTCCATAGTGTTTGATTTTAAACAAGTTTCTTAAAACTTTGAGCTTCCATATCTTCAAGCAAGGAAGAAGATATTGGATTACAAGAATGCATTCACAGAATAAAGCAAATATGCAGAAGGGATTTATAAACTAAGAAGAATGTTACAAATGTGAGTAACTATCACCTTAATGCAAAGACCCTGAATATTTTGAAGTTTGATTTATAATCACAAGCTTTGCTCACTGCAAACAACATGTCTAGTGTTATAATATGGAAAACCCAGGGCCACTGCCAGGTTCTTCATTGATGCACAAGAATGCAATGACTGTGTACAACAGGGAAATAGCCTGGCCGTGTAGTGCTTACCTGTTAAACACAAGGCCCAGTGTTTGGTCTCTAGAGCTGAAGAAAAGAAGACAGGATTGCAGAAAAGCTTAAAATGAAATCCTTAAGTATGTCTCAAGACCATCTAAGAAAACAAACTATAATAGAATATTCTATAATCATATTTTAAGTTGTATTTGTACATGGATACTATGTGGGTTACATCGATTTGTGCAAAGATCACAGTTTAAGATTGCTCAAGGTGCCCCATAGTAATATCCTCTTAACTAGTTTGAACTGGTTTCAACAGAAACCAGGAACATCAGTGTCACAGTGTAGCATGAAGTCACCCTTTTAAACTGACCTTTCCCCTTCATCTTGGGGCTGCTTTATCACAATGGAAACAAAGACTGTTGAATCATCTCTGCTCTCATGATTCACTCAATATATTTGGATCTAAATACAGGAAATCTGGCCAGAACAAACCCTTGTAGAGTCCAGTGTGTGGGAATGCCAGTCTATTCCATTCATTCTCTGATGAGCCAAGGTGACCATTCCCCTGCCTCCAACAGTCCATTACTCAGCCTTCTAATGTCAAAGCAGGGTAGCTGCATTCCAGTGGCAATCCCTGGGTCAGGAAAGTTGGTACAGATGGACATTTCCTTAGAATGCTGTTTTCAGGCCCTCTTAGCGAGATAGGCCACAGCAGCCTTCGGTGAAATTCTACCCACAGAACTATCACGCCGCCTTCTGTCCCTGTGTGCTTTTTCCTTTCCTCACTAGACCTTCATTTTCTTCAACCTTTATTTTATGTCTGTGTGGTTTTTCTGCACTATGTCTGTGTGTTTCATATGTGAGTAGTATCCACAGAGGCCAGAAGAAGTTGGGGGAGCCCCTGAATCTGGAGTTCCAGATCATTGTGAATGTGAATCATGGGGTATATACTGGGAATCAAACCTGGGTCCTCTGAAAGGGCAGCCAGTGTTATTAACAGCTGAGCCATCACTCAGGCCCTAGATCTTCATTTCTCTGAGGAGGCCATGCTGCATATAGTGACGTTACCAGAAGACAGGTGGTCATAGAGGTCTAAAGACAGCAGGGACCTGTTTTCAGAATTGGATCCCACTCTTAAGCTGGTGTCTGCCTCACCTTAGCTCTCAGAGGTGGGAATGACAGGAAACCACTTGTCAAAGAGAGTTTAGACAAAATTCAAGATTCTGGGGTTGCCCACTCCAGCGTCTGGGTTACTTGTGGAATCTGATTTTAGCTTCTCACACTCACATAACTCCAAGTCTGACTGCAAACACATGGCTTGCAGTGAAGAAGACTTTGCCAGGAAGTCTACAGATTTTACTGTAAAATGATTCACAGCTTACACACAGCACATTTTACAACCTTGTTAAAATTGTTAAACATTGATAGGTTTGTTAGAAATTCTTCCTGTTTGGTAGAATGAAGCCTCCTAAGTGTTAACAGGTGTCTGTCTTTTCATATTTGCTGTAATGGAACAGGCTAAAGCAGTTTTCCCATTAAAACCCAAAGTAGTAATTCTGTCTACAAATTTTATTGATAATATATATTTTACCTGTTTAAAAACCTGTTGAGTGAGGAACCATGGAGGTAGCTCAGTGGATAAAAACCTTGCTGAAAAAGTGTGATTATCTGAGCTCAGATTTCTAAAACTTGGTAGGCATAGTGACTCTCCTGTAATCCCAACAACATTAGAGAGGCAGAGACACGGGATCCCTAACTAGCTAGAGGGCAGTGGATCCCCTGGTAATGAAGTTACAAATGATTGTGAATCACCATGTGTCTTTGGGAAGCCAAACTTCGGTCTCCTGAAACAGCAGCCAAATTCTTAAGGTCTAAGTTCAACAAGAAACCTCAGTCAACTAAAATAAAATGGATAGGGATTGAGAAAACTGTCCTCTTCTGTTATCTACGTGCATCCACCCGCATGTAAACACACACACACACACACACACACACCCTTAATTTTATACTAAGATCATGACTTGTGAGTATGAGTTCCATATTCTAGTTGCCTTCCTGTTAAATCAGTATCGCTGTCATTGTGTAAACATCCACACGTCAATACAACCACGTCGAATTTAAGAAGTAGCCTATATCCTGGTCACAAGGCATCAATTAACAGCAAACTTCATAAAGATCAAAACTTCCAAGTACTTAGAATCAAAGAAAAGTAGTACCAGCCATGGTGGCATGATGCCAGCATTCAGGAGACTGGCGAAGGGAGATTTTGAGTTTGAAATCAGCCTCACTAGGTAGCAAAACTTTGTCAGAAGGAAGAAAGGAAAATAGAAAAGGAAAAGGAAGGGGTAGGGATTTGAAGTCATGTCGAATGAAAAACTAAATATGCAACAGTAGACTACTCGACAAATCAAGTAAGAATTTAAGGTACAATCTCTTAGGTGTATTTACAATTGCTTTCACGGGTAAATTCATACATAGCCTTAGGAATTTCTATTATTAAGCCAAGCTTGGTGGCACATGCCTGAAATCCCAACAGCTCAGGAGCCTGAAGCAGAAGAGTCACAAATTTCCAACAGCCTTAACTATATAGTGAGATCTTATCTTGTTCTTCCAGTGCTGGATGAGTAGAGACAGGAGGATCTCTACAGTTTGCTGATCAGCAAGTCTAGATGAATCATCAAGTTCCAGGACAGTTAAAAAATAATATGGACATCTTCTAAAGAACTTCACCCATGACTGACATCTTGCTCCCAAGTATATGCACACACAAATGGGAACACTGACGGTCTCTTTGACCTATCTTTGTGTCAGATCATTTCAGCAACTACTGTTACTCTCAATGTGTAGTAGAGCATGGAACTTGTGTTTCTCTGCTGTTCACACTAAAATAAAAACCAAATTCAAGTCAGGCATTGTGATTCATACATGAAACCACACACTTAGGAGACTGGAGCATGAGGATCACCATGAGTTCAACACTTAAACGGTGTTGATGAAAAGCTGAACACATGCTTTTCTGTTTTCAGCTGTAGCAGGAAAAAAGCTGCACTATTTTAAAATGCCAGCTTTCTGGGCTATCATGCCAGAGAAAACTCTGACTCAGGCAGGCAGTCCGACTGAGTGTGGTCTGTAAGCAGAATGCTGCAGCTTGCTTGCTGGCAGGGACCTTGAAAAGCCACAGAGTTGCGGCAATAAAAATGGCTAGAGCCGGTAACTCTGCCATGAGGCTGGAAAGCTAAGGAATGGGCTGGATCTAGCTGTCAAAGCCATGGCTTTAATCCTCTCCATACTTCTTAGCAAATAAAAGACTCTTGTAGTCAGAGAAAGACAGATATGCAGTAAAGAGAAATTCAAAGACAAAAAAAACCCTCTAAATGGTTTATAGTGTGTTAAAAATATATGTAGGCTAAAGGTTAAAGTTCTTAAAGTTAAAAAAAGAGTAGTTGGGTGTGGTAGTACACACCTTTAATCCCAACACTTGGGAGGCAGAGGTAGATTGACCTCTGAGACTTCAAGGGGCAGAAGTAGATTGACCTCTGAGTCTCCAAGGTGTGGCAGGACACACCTTTAATCCCAATGCCTGGGAGGCAGAGATGGGTTGATCTCTGAGAGTTCAAGGACAGCCTGGTCTACAAAGTTATTCCAGGACAAAGATATACAGAGAACCTGTATCAAAAAGTAAAAGTAAAAATAAAAGAAATAGAGGTTAAAACAAAGCCACACAAAGATGGAATGAAAGACTTTGAGGCACCTTAGCACTACTGCACCCCCCTTCCTGGGAACCAGGACCCTGGTAACCAACCACGCGTGCATGGGAGCTTTGAGTACTTTCCATCCCCATTGTAGTCTTTCTTCAATAGACCTGGACCCTGGAACTGGAGTGAGACGACCTGCAGGTGTTCCTCCTTGTAACCGCCATAACATTGATCAAGTAGAGTTAGCTGACCATTGTATGAACTAGTCAAAATTGTTGACAAATGATTTTTGGACTTTCCCTTTGATTCTGTACTACCCCCTCCCTGATTTTGTGGTTTTTTCCTTTAAAAGAGCTTGTAATAGACAAAGCAGGCGTCTTTCTCCCCTCGAGGCTGGGGGACCTCTGCTGCAGCAGAGTAAAAATTCCTCTTGCTATTGCATCAACAGTGCTGTGAGTGTCTCTTGGGGCGACCTCCTCCTTCGTGGGGCTTTAGGGTCCAACATTTGGTGCATTGGCCGGGAAGTGCTGGTCGCCCTCAGACCTATTCCTGACCCGGTTGGAGGTAAGAACGTGCTCGTCTGAATGTTTTGTGTTTGTCTATTTCTGTTATTGTGCTTTATGTTTATGAAATTTGAAGGAATATTGTACCTGCTCAGGGCTAGTATTTGAAGGGGACCAGGCAGTGGAACAGACATGTCCGGGAACACTCACTGGCCCAGCCGTGGAGGAGGCTTCACTGGCAATTTGTGAAACTAGGAGCAACTAGGTCATCTTAGTTTCTAGGGAGTGTGGCCCTTATCGCCCACTCCCTTCTAGGTTCATATCAGTTTGTTGCTGTGCGGCTCTCGGTCTTGAGTCTGTGTCTGTCATTTTGTATTGTTGTTTTTGTATTTGTGTTCGTTTTTGAGTTGGAATCTAGTACAATGGGACAACAAATAACTACCCCCTTAACTTTGACTTTAGACCACTGGAAAGAGGTTGAGGACAGAGCTTGCAACCAGTCTATGGTAATCCGAAAGAAATGCTGGCAAGCGTTCTGTTCCGTGGAGTGGCCCACTTTCGGAGTGGGCTGGCCACAGGATGGAACATTTAATCTGAATACTATTTTGCAGGTTAAGACAAGAGGCTTTCAGCCTGGCCAGCAGGGCCATCCTGATCAAGTTCCTTACATTGTAACTTGGGAGAGCTTGTCCAGAGACCCTCCGCCCTGGGTCAAATCGTTTGTCCTGCCTGCGGGAGCCGGAAACCCAGTACCAGCTCCCTGGCCCTCCACCACCCCTTTGACTCCGAGAACAGCAGCAACCCCAACTGCCCCTCCCCTGGACCTGTTGTCCTCTCTCTTCCCCATGCAGGAGCGACCGAAATGGAAGTCCTAGACCCAGACACCACCAATCCTCTCTGACAATCAGTCAGACCTCCTGCTTTTTGACCCCCCTCCTCCCTATCCCCAGTGTCTTCTGCCCTCGTGCCTGTTCCTGAGGAACCTGCTGAACCTGATATAGATCCTGGACGGGCCCCCTAGCCCTGACAGGATTGATACTGCTGCGGGGGGGGGGGGGGGATCTAACTCGCAGCCAGCAGGCCGGCTGCATCTCCTTCGCGGGACATCTGCAAGGGAAAGGTGGACTTCCCAAGCACTCCCCCTCCGCTCAATGGCTGACCAATTTCAATACTGTCCTTTTTCAGCCTCTGATCTTTATAATTGGAAACTTCATAACCCTTCCTTTTCCCAGGACCCCCAGGCCCTGACTGCCCTTATAGAATCTGTTCTGATTACTCACCAACCCACTTGGGATGATTGCCAACAGCTTTTGCAGATACTTCTCACTACAGAGGAAAAACAGCGTGTTTTCCTTGAAGCTCGGAAGAATGTCCTGGGAGCTGACGGAAGGCCAACCCAGTTGCCAAATGAGATAGAGGATGCCTTCCCTTTGACCCGACCCAATTGGGACTTCAATACTCCAGCTGGTAGGGAGCGACTTCCGTCTCTACCGCCAGATTCTGTTAGCGGGTCTCCAAGGGGCTGGCAGATGGCCCACTAATTTGGCTAAGGTAAGAGCAATAATACAGGGGCCTGAGGAAACACCTGCAGGAATTTTAGAAAGGCTATTGGAGGGGTACAGAATGTACACCCCTTTTGATCCCATGGCAGACGATCGCCAGGCTGATATAGTAATGTCTTTTATAAGTCAGTCAGCACCTAACATTCGTAGCAAGCTGCAGAGGATGGAGGGACTGCAAGGTTACTTCCTCCAAGATTTAGTAAAGGAGGCAGATAGAATTTTTAACAAAAGAGACACCAGAGGAAAAGGAAGAAAGAAGACGCAAGGAACAGGAAGAGAGAGAGAACAAGCGAGATAAAAGCGTAGCCGTGAGTTAAGTAAGATCTTGGCCACAACAGTACGCACTGTAGAGCAACCTAAGAAGCACCAGGACAAGGATAGGGGAGACAAAGGCGGCCACGAGTGCACCGAGATCAGTGTGCCTATTGCAAAGAGAGAGGACATTGGATCAAGGACTGCCCAAAATGTCCAGCTAAACCCAAGAAAAAGCCGGTTCCTGTCCTGACCTTGGAAGACAGTTATTAGGATGGTCAGGGCTCAGAGCTCCCCCCTGAGCCCCGGGTAACCCTTCTAGTGGGGGGGGGCACCCTACCACCTTTTTGGTAGATACTGGAGCCCAGCATTTGGTCCTCACACAAGCAAATGGACCTTTGAGTTCAAAAACCTCTTGGGTTCAGGGGGCCACCGGGGGAAAGATATACCGATGGACCACAGAAAGAAAAGTTAATTTAAACACTGGTCAGGTGACTCATTCCTTCCTCATGGTGCCAGAATGCCCCTACCCACTGCTGGGCAGAGACCTCCTGTCCAAAGTTGGGGCACAAATTCACTTCTCAGAAAATGGGGCCTCAGTCACTGACAATACCGGCCAGGCTCTTCAAATTCTCACTTTAAGATTAGAGGACGAACATAGACTGTTTGATCTGCCTCCTTCCTCGGAGCTGCCCATTGATGACAAATGGCTTCGCGATTTCCCCCAGGCCTGGGCGGAAACCACAGGTATGGGGCTGGCAAGCAATCAGCCTCCTTTGATAATAGAGTTAAAACCATCAGCCACTCCAGTTTCCATAAGACAATACCCCATGAGCCGTGAGGCCCGAGAAGGAATCAGGCCCCACATTCAGAGACTTTTAACACTGGGCATCTTAAAGGCCTGCCATTCCCCCTGGAACACACCTCTTCTCCCAGTGAAGAAGCCAGGCACAGGGGACTACAGACCAGTCCAAGATTTAAGGGAAGTTAATCGCCACACTCTAGACATTCATCCTACGGTGCCCAATCCTTATAATCTCTTAAGTACCCTGCCTCCAACCCATGTATGGTACTCAGTACTTGATTTAAAAGATGCTTTTTTCTGTCTGAGACTTAGCCCTCAGAGCCAGCCATTGTTTGCCTTTGAATGGAAGCATTATTCATTGCCCAGGACATCAGAAGGGCAATGATCCTATTGCTAAAGGAAACCAGATGGCAGATGAGATGGCTAAAAAGGCTGCGCTTAACTCAGAAATATTATCCTTGGCAGAGGCACCCCCCTCCACAGAAGATCATTTCCAATATTCAACCCAGGATCTAGAGACTATTCAGAAACTTAATGCAGACTTTGATGAACAACAAAAAGCTTGGAAATATCAGGGCAAAACCGTGTTGCCCAAGAAAGATGCTTTTGAGCTGGTCACTCAAATGCATCGATGGACTCATTTAGGACATAAAAAGATTAAATCTCTTATGGAAAAGACAGATTTTTATATTCCAGGTCTTAACTCACTCATACAGCAAGTGACATCAACTTGTGTCCCCTGTGCCAAGGTAAACGCAAAATGGCAAAGTGCCCCGGAGGGCATAAGAATAAGGGGAGACCGACCTGGTACTCATTGGGAAGTGGACTTTACTGAAATAAGGCCAGGAAAATATGGTAATAAATATCTCCTAGTTTTTATAGACACCTTCTCCGGTTGGACTGAAGCTTTTCCCACCAAACGAGAAACGGCTCAAATGGTGGTGAAGAAGATACTAGAAGATATTTTTCCTTGGTTTGGCCTGCCCAAGGTATTCGGGTCTGACAACGGCCCAGCCTTTGTCTCCCAGGTAAGTCAGGGTGTGGCCAAGACACTGGGGATTAATTGGAAATTACATTGTGCATACAGACCCCAGAGTTCAGGACAGGTAGAAAGGATGCATAGAACCATAAAGGAGACTTTATCCAAATTAGCTTTGGAATCCGGCTTTAAAGACTGGGTACAGCTCCTTCCCCTAGCCCTGTTCCGGGTTCAGAACACCCCTTCTCGGCTTGGACTTACTCCCTATGAGATCCTATATGGGGGGCCTCCCCCATTGGCCTCCTTTAGGGCCCCTCCTGACCCCGCTACTCACAAACCTGATTTGCAAGCGCGGCTAAAAGCACTCCAGATCGTCCAGGCCCAAGTGTGGAGACCCCTAGCTGCTGCCTACCAGCCTGGGCATCCGGAGATCTCGCATCCGTTCCAGGTTGGTGATTCTGTGTACGTTCGGAGACATCGGTGCCAGAACCTTGAACCTCGCTGGAAGGGACCCTACACCGTGCTTCTTACGACACCTACTGCCCTCAAAGTGGGCGGTATTGCAGCCTGGATCCAAGCGTCTCACGTCAAGCCGGCACCACCACAGGACGACCCAGAACTTTCCAAATGGAAGCTTCAGTGTACCCAAAATCCTCTAAAACTGAGACTAGTCAAGGAAGCCTGATCCTACCAGGCTTGCTGTTCTTTGCCCTGGTGTTTCCCTGCACATATAGTGCTAAGAACCCCCATACACCTCAGGACTTAACTTGGACTCTGACTAACTTTGAGACTGGGCAAGTCTTAAGGCTAGTCACTGGAGTTCATCCCCTGGGTACCTGGTTCCCCCAGCTAAAGTTTGACCTATGTGCTCTAGCAAAAGACTCTTGGGGGGATACTGAACGAACTCCCGAGAACTCTTATCCTACATGCAGATATTCTGAATGGTATATTTGTCCTGGGGGAAGATGAACTTGGCAGTGTGTGTGTGTGTGTGGGGGGGGGCTGAAGTATTTTATTGTACTGCCTGGGGATGTGAAGCCAGTGTCAGTACCTCCTGGTTGGGGGATAGCAAAGAGGACTTAGTCTCTTTCACTTGTACCACATCAGGGGAATCTGAAATCACAATCACCTTCACAGAGAAGGGAAAAAAGGTTAGTTGGTTAACAGGCAATATTTGGGGTTTACGGTTGTATAATCCAGGAGGGGAAGACATAGGAATTCTGTTCACCCTACGAATTGTTATAGCACCTCCCATGACCATAGCACTAGGGCCCAACCCGGTATTGCCTGACCAGGGACAGCTAGCCCTGGCTGAGGTGCCCCCCCTTTACTAGAGCCCTGGGTCCCCCTTCAAGTCCTAAAAATTCTTCTGCTACCCCTGCTTCACCGCTGGCACTCTCTAATACAGGCCAGCAACTGTTTAATCTAATAGTGGGAGCTTTTTCTTTGCTGAATAATATGGACCCCAATATGACACAATCTTGCTGGCTGTGTCTGTCAGCAGGACCCCCATATTATGAAGGGATTGCAATATCTGGGGGTTTCAATAACACAACTAGCCAGGACGGCTGTGCTTGGGGAGTTAGTCATAGACTAACTCTTACAGAGGTTACTGGTGCAGGGACATGCTTGGGAAATCCACCGGCTGCTTACAAACATTTATGTAATGAGACCCTTAAGAGCCCTAAAACTTCTAAAACTGGATACCTGATCCCTGATTCAGATAAATGGTGGACTTGTAGTACAGGCCTGATGCCTTGCGTGGCGACATCGGTTTTTGATGGTACCAAAGATTACTGTGTGCTTGTTCGACTAGTTCCAAGGGTCTTTTATTATCCTGCTAAAACATTTGAAGATGAATTTGACAGGCACCCGAGCCGTTATTGGTGAGAGCCCATCTCCATGACTCTAGCAGTGATCTTGGGCCTTGGGGTGGCAGCCGGTGTTGGCACTGGTACTACGGCTCTGGTACAGAGTTCTAAAATTCCCCAACATTTTGAGGAATTAAGAGCAGCTATTGACCAGGACTTAAGGGCCCTAGAACAATCTATAACCAAGCTTGCAAATTCAATAATTTCTCTTTCTGAGGTAGTGTTAAAAACAGGCACAGGTTAGACTTGCTATTTCTTCAAGAAGGAGGACTCTGTGCTGCCCTAAAGGAACAATGTTGTTTCTACATAGACCACTCTGGGGTAATTAAAGATTCGATGGCTAAGCTCAGAGAGAGGTTAGACAAGAGACAGAGAGACAGAGAGGCACATCAAAATTGGTTTGAAGGCTGGTTTAACTGCTCCCCCTGGTTCACAACACTCATTTCCACCATCACTGGTCCCTTGATCATTCTATTACTCATCCTGACCTTTGGGCCCTGTATCCTCAATCGACTCCTGATGTTCATTCGCGAGTGACTTAGCATTACTCAAGCTATGGTGTTGACCCAGCAATATCATGTCCTTAGGGATAATCCCTGAGAATCTCAAGATTGAGATTCGACCAAATCAAATGGGGAGAAATGAAAGACTTTGAGGCACCTTAGCACTACTGCACTCCCTTCCTGGGAACCAGGCCTTTAGCATTAGGAGGCACCTTAGCACTACTGCACCCCCCTTCCTGGGAACCAGGACCCTGGTAACGAACCACACGTGCACGAGAGCTTTGAGTACTTTCCATCCCCATTGTAGTCTTTCTTCAATAGACCCAGACCCTGGAACTGGGGTGAGACAACCTGCAGGTGTTCCTCCTTGTAACCGCCATAACATTGATCAAGTAGAGTTAGCTGACCATTGTATGAACTAGTCAAAATAGTTGACAAATGATTTTTGGACTTTCCCTTTGATTCTGTACTACCCCCTCCCTGATTTTGTGTTTTTTTTTTTTCCTTTAAAAGAGCTTGTAATAGACAAAGCAGGCATCTTTCTCCCCTCGAGGCTGGGGGACCTCTGCTGCAGCAGAATAAAAATTCCTCTTGCTATTGCACCAACCGTGCTGTGAGTGTATCTTGGGGCGACCTCCTCCTTGGTGGGGCTTTAGGGCCCAACAGGAAAATACACAGAGAATCTTGATACTGTATGCATTATGCTCTCTTTGAATTGTTTGAATGCTGAGGAAGGAGCAACAGCTGCTAAAAGATATTTGTTTATAAATGCTGCTGAACTAATCCAACATAGCTATTTTGAAAATACCTTGACTTCAAAATTTAGATCTAAGGCTATGATGCTTTGGAAAAGTCCTTCTTTTGTTTTAATATAGGATGAGATCCTGTAGTTTGCTTCTATCCCAACATAGTATGACAGACCACGCCCTCCTGAAAGGTTGTAATGAACACCCTCAAAAAATTACCTCACTCAACTGCAGACTGAGATGAACTTGGCACACAAGTTATACCATGAAAGACCTAAATAACAGGACCCCCATTCAGCATGAAGCAGTTTGGAGAGAAATAATTACATCCATATTCCCAAATACTGTTTATAAATGTTCTTTTACACTTAAAGGAGGAAATGATAGAGATATGAATAATTTACATTGGTAAAAATTTTACTCTATTGTCATAAATTTAAGGTCAATTTTGTTATATGTTTATGTATTTTTGACCTTGACTAAGGTATTGTGATTATGTAGTTTATTTTAAAATGTAATGTATAATCAGGAAATATAGGTTGTTAATGAATAATCATCGATAATAGTCAAGCTTGTAGTCGTGTTAGATTTTCTAGACATGTAGAGATATATTTCAGTTAAATAGGCATTCTTCATATCTTTCAAAGACTACATGGCATTTTAAATGTTTTAATAACTTAGGGCTTTTCATGACAATGAGACACATCTGCTTCTGGCAGCACCAGCTACTGCAAGAGGAGGATGGGCATCGAAGAGGCTCCTTATGGAGTTGTTTAGCCATTTGGGCAAGAAACTGCTCTTTCCTGGACTATTGCATAAACTGGACACAGAGAACCCTCAGAAAAGAGGACTGCTGAACTTGCCTAAAGGTGAGATGATCCTTTGGGGTTCCTGACTCATGAAAGAGTCTGCAAGACATTCTGCAGGACACAAAAGAAAGTGTCTGAACTGTCTTTGAAATTTTCCTGCTTCATGGAAATGTCTACTGGATACTATGCGCCTGTAGGCTGAAAATGGATGCTCCAACGGTACAAAAGAACTTTGGATGACTGTCCAGGCAGCGAGATGTCTCTGTCATTTCTAGAGTTTGGAAGTTGCTTAATTCTAGTTTATTTAAGTAATATTATATCCTTCTGGAGTCTTTGATGGAGTTGAAGAATGGTTAGTTATAGTTTTTTTGTTATTATAAAAGATAAAATAGATATAAATATTGTAACTCTAATTCTTGCTTTATAACTGTTTTGTTATATGTAATTTTGCTATGCTAAAGTTAAAGCCTTCCTTTTTGTTTAAACAGAAATAGGGGAAATGATGTAGGAGGGTCTTTATCTATCTGTTGCTTTCATTGGTTAATTAATAAAGAAAACTTCTTGGCCTGATAGGTCAGAACATAGGTGGGTGGAGTAGTCAGAACAGAATGCTGGGAAGAAGGGAAGTGGGTCAGACGCCATAGCTCTCCTTTCTGAGATGGGTGCAGGTTAGAATCTTCCAGGTAAGCCACCACCTCATGGTGCTACACACATTAATGGAAATGAGTTAACCAAGATGTGAGAGTTAGCCAGTAAGAGGCTAGAGCTAATGGGGCAAGCAGTGTTTAAATGAATACAATTTGTGTGTTGTTATTTTGGGTGTAAAGCTAGCCATGCGGGAGCTGGGTGGGACGAAAAGCAGGCCTGCTTGCCACATCACTACAAGCTAGAGCCAGGGAGAGACTAGACAGCAGCATTGAACAGACAGAAAAAAAAACAAGAGAGAATAAAAAACAAAACTGATTCAAGAGCATGGGTAAGAGGATGAGGTGGAGCTGAAGTTAACTGGGTTGCACCCTGGAAGTACAGCAATGCATCCATTCCAGCTGATACTAATGAATTGATGAATATGAGGCTTTCCATAAAAAATAAAAATAAAAAAGGAAAGAGAAGCACCATGGGTATCCAATGAACTGGGTGAATCTGTAGTAACAGGCTGGCTATAAAATGAGTCTTGGTCTCTCTGCTACCTATGGCTCCTGGTGGACACTGTTTGGGGAAAATACTGTGACCCTTTGTCCTCCCTGGGTATCAGAATAGCCTTGAAGGTCCCACTAAAGCTGAACACAGAATGGCCAGGTATGATTACACATACCAATAATCCCAGTATTTGGGGAGGTAGAGTGTAGTGGTTTGAATAGTTATGGCTCCATAGACTCATGTGTTTGAATGCTTGGTTCACAGGGAGTGGCACTATTAGGAGGTGTAGCCTTGGTGAAATATGTGTGGTCCTCTTGGAAGAAGTTTGTACTGTGGAGGAGGGCTTTGTGGTCTTAAATGCTCAAGTTATGCCCAGTGTGATATACAGTCACCTGCTGCTTGCAGATCAAGATGTTGAACTCTCAGCTCCTTCTCTAGTACCATGTCTGCCTGCATACTGCCATGTTTCTCACCATGATGATAATAAACTAAACCTCTGAAAATGTAAGCCAACATCCATTAAATGTTTTTCTTTATAAGAGTTGCCGTGGTCATAGTGTCTATTCAAAGCAATAAAACCCTAAGACAAGCTGTATCCTTTCTATGTATTCATAATCAAACCATCTAATATAATTAATTGCATTAAAACACTGAAGACAGAAGCTGGAGAGATGCCCCAGTGGTTGAGAGCACTTCCTGCTCTTTCAGAGGACTCCAGTTCAGTTCCCAGTTGCCATTTGGGCAGTTCACAATTTCCTGCAATTCCTACTCTAAGGGATCCAATGCCTTCCTCTGGCCCACATGGCATTCATTCACAAAGACACATACACACACAAATAAAACATACTAAAACTTATTTTTAATATAATGACATATGAACATTAGAACTATTAAGAATATAGGTAAGGTTATTACTCCTTTACAGATTTTTTATTTTCTTTTTCCAGTGTTTTTTTCCCCCTTGTTTTTGATTTTTTTTAATCAGGGTTTCTCTGGGTAGCCTTGAGTGTCCTGGAACTCACTCTGTAGACCAAGCTAGTCTCAAATTCAGAGATCCACCTGTTCTTGTCTCCCAAGTGCTGGGATTAAAGACATGCAACACCACTTCTCAACTGCTTTGCAGTATTATTGATAAGAATTCCTAACTTCATTCTAATGAGAAGAAATGTCAGGCAAGTTCACAATGAATGATATTCTATGAAACCATTGTCCGGCCCTTCCCAGTATTACAGAGTGAGTATGGGAAGCAGAGATGAAAACCAAGTGCAGCATGAGGTTCTGGGTGTGATCCAGGCCAGAATGATATCAGCAAGAGCACTGTGAAAATGCAAACAGTCTGGAAATTAAGCATTTTGAGCCAGGTGTTGTGGTGCATGCCTGTAATCCCAGCACTAAAAAACTGAGACAGAGGATCAAGTATCTGAGGCCAGACTCAGCTATAGAGCAAGACACTGTCTGAAAAATATAAACCTGTAATAATAACAATGATAATAATAATTAAAAATGAATAAATAAGTTGTATTTGATCTGGAGTCAGCAAATTACATGATGGAAGAACAGTGATCCTGAAAACTGACAACAGTTTTAACTCAACTTGACAAGTGAACTTGAAATTCATATAGAGGACAAAAACTGACCAGCACATTACAAAGAAAACAGAGGAAAACCTTCTGCCTGCGAATCCTGCCATTCAGTCATAAGTCAGGAATGTATTGGCGAGGTACAGGCAAAGAGACCAATGTCATGAACTAAATGATGTCTCCTCTAATAGTCGTGTCAGAGTTCTGACCCCAATACGGCAGAGCCTTCAAGCTGTAATTAATGTTAGATGATGAGGCTCCCGGGTGGGGCCCTAATTCAATTGACTTATTAGAAAAAAAGAAAAGGAAAGAAAGAAAGAAAGAAAGAAAGAAAGAAAGAAAGAGAGAAAGAAAGAAAGAAAGAGAGAAAGAAAGAAAGAAAGGCCCTTCAAATGACAGAAAATGGAAGTCTGCAACCAGAAAAGAGACCTCACCAGGAGCCAGCCTCTCAGGGACTTTGACCTAAGACTTACTTGGTCTCTACAAGTTTCTACCCTAAGACCTGGACTAAAATGTCTGCATAGCAGACATCACAGTGAAAATTAAGGCTCTAAGGGAATTGTGTTCATGGGTAAATGAAGGCTCTAACAAGCCAATGCAACCACTAAAAAAGAGGCATCAAAAGTGAACAGAAGGTACAAACAGATCCCTCACAGAAGAGCAATGCCAAGCGGTAGGCAGGTAGACAGACTTCCTTAATATGAATGGTAAATGTCCCCCATGTTAATAAATTATTGGTCCTTAATTTCTGGCTTAGTTATGGGGAGAAAATGGGCTCTTTGATGTAGAAGCATAACTGGATAAAGTGTGGGGCAGACGTTTAAGAATTGTAGCCTGGTTTCCTTCTCACCTAAGCTTTATGTTGCCTGGTTGGTGTGGTTTGACTAGTCACCTCATCTTCCTGCTGCCAGAGGCAGGAGCTGGTCCTGACTCCATGCTGTCCCTGCAGTAATGGACTGTACCTTTTCCTCTGTGATCCCAGGGCAATCCTCCCTCTCAAGTTTCTTCAAGTATTTTGTCACAGTGACAAAGAGACAGAGTCAGATACAGATGATTGATGATAGGTAGGTAGATAGATAGATAGATAGATAGATAGATAGATAGATAGATAGATAGATAGATAGATAGATAGATAGATGATAGAAGATAGATGAATAAATAGATGGGGATAGATAATAGATTATAAATAGAAATATGGTAAATGAAAGAGAAATAATATGTGATTTTAAATCAAAGATAGATGACAGACAGATAATAGACATACCAAAAAGATATACAATAGAAGTTAGATAAATTATATGGATTATAAATAGAAGATAGATTGATAAAAACATACATGATAGACTACTGATAAGTAATAGAGATGGATAGATGATAGATAGATTACAAGATGATTGATAGATTCACCAGATAGATTTTAGATGATAGATAAACAATATAGATCATGAATAGAAAATGGACAAGTGCTAGATACATAGATGATAGAAGACAACCAGATGGTGGATAGATAATAAATGCAAACAGAGTTGAAAGATAGATAGATCAATCAATAGATGATGATGGCAGATTGATAAACAAGAGACAGACAAATCATAGGCTAAGACCTATAAATTAATGTAAATGCTGCCAGCTATGCTAGAATCAGGTAATGCATATTTTCTTCCTCTTCCTCTCCTTTGGTTTTTTGAGACAGGGTTTCTATGTGTAGCGCTGGCTGTCCTGGAACTCACTCTGCAAACCAGGCTGGCCTTTAACTCACAGAGATCTGGCAACCTCTGACTCCCGAGTGCTGGGATTAACAGTATGCACTACAACCTGCCTTAGGTAAAAGAATATTAAAGCATGAGATGGAGTTACTACTTTTTCTATTAATACAAATGTAAAGGTCCAATGAATCTAAGTCTTGGCCAAGCTGTGGAGAACTAGGGACTGAGTTACTGAACCATATGGTTGGTGGGAGTGTGATCTAGTGCAGCCCCCTACCCTCTCAAGTAGCATCCTTCTGGATCTAGGACAGATAGAGACCTATCTAGAAGAGCCCTGGAAGTCAATTGCACTCATATGGATAGATCCTTAATCTACAGGAAATCACACAGTTGTGCAAGAGGAGACAGACCACTGTAGGAATGCCTACCACTCTGTTTTATATAAAAATGCAAAACATCTAGATACCTAGCAATAGTAATGTAAATGCAGAAATTACCACTACAGCTTAATACCAGCAAATTTCAAAAGCATTATGATAGTGATGTGAGATACAGACTCACACGTGGAGATATGAACACACACACAGGAAGGATGGAGGAAGGATCCAGAGCAGGGAGGAAGGGTAAAAGGCGGGGAGAGAAATGAAAGGCGACACTTTATGACCAACTCACTTTTTACTATTTCACCTTATAAGTCACAGCAAGTGCCACCAATGTGACAGGAACATGCTCAAACATAGCTTGTCTGCAGCTCTCTGACTTTTCTACAGCCTGAAATAGTTTACAACTTTAAGGAGTATAAATTTGATTCCTTCCTAACCTGAGTGGCCTTGAAAACCTGTTTTGGTAAGAATAACATAAATAGCAATCTGCCATCATGATTATTCACATTGCCTGATCCCTCTCCCCATTTTTTTTATAACATGGGACAACAAAGAAGTAGATTGTGATATACATGGATGGTTCCATTGAAGCTCGGAGAAGAATTTGAATAAAAACCATATAAAAGGGAGTTAGTACCGAATGGTCAACCTAACTTATAAACTACAGAGGCAGCTAACCAGGTGATCCTGCCCGTGTTAACCAAGAATGACAGGCCAGCTAATCTGGAAGAAGGAACTCCCAGAAGTGGATCAAAGGTGAGCCTAATAAATGTACTGCTCCCCAGAGAAATTGGGACTGCTCAGTCAACAAAACATAATGGACATAGAAAATTACCAGAGACCCAGGAGATTAACAGGGAACTTGCATGGCTAACATATGGCAATTAACACACCCCCAGGGAACAGAGAAATGAGGTCTTGCAAGAGAGAGAACAGACAGCCTTGTATAGTGACACTGAGAAGGGAGTTTAGACAGAGAGAACAAGCTACATGGAAGAGAACCCAAACCTGAGTCAGCACACTCGCCACTGTGCCCCAAAGTCTGCCCTCTCTTCTGCCAGTCTACTGAGCCACAAAATATTTATCTTATACTAACTGGAAATTATTCTCAAGACCAAGTTATTTTATAATTTGAGAAGCTTTTTTATTTCTTTCCATAACCAAGCAAAACTCAGCAGAGAACTTAGAAAATGAGAGGCAATGTTGCAATAATCATTGTTGCTGGTGTCACAAGGAAAGATGGTACCATATCATCCTCATGTGCACCCAGAGAAATAATATCAGCCTTTGTGGTGTCAATGGAGAGACCTGAGGCACAGGGTTGAATTAATGTGCCCAAGTTCCTCTGTCACCATGAGTACATAGGGAATGAGGAAGTGATCAACTACACTTTTAGCCCTGTTTGGTCCCAAATGACTTCTAGCTCTTACTGAGGATGTGGGATGATGTTCAAAATTAGATATAAAAAGTCTGGATGATATCTTTACCAAAGGAATAGCTTTATATAGCATTCTGCACCCTTGGTCTTGGTTTTCAACTCACTACCTGGCGGTTGTGGCACATGCCTTTAATCCCAGGACTCTGGAGGCAGAGGCTAGTGGATCTCTGTGAGTTTGAGACCAGCCTGGTCTACAAGAGCTAGTTGCAGGACAGGTTCCAAAGCTACAGAGAGACCCTATCTCTGAAAACAAAGAAAGAAAGAAAGAAAGAAAGAAAGAAAGAAAGAAAGAAAGAAAGAAAGAAAGAAAGAAAGAAACTAGGGACAAATGGCTCTCTGTGATGCCTATTAGCAATGGAAAGCACAAGCTGACCTCCAAGCTCATTCAGTTCCTGTGGCTCCTCTCAGCTCTTCTAACCCTGACCCCTAATCCTCTCCAGCTCAGGGGATCCCTTCTCCAGCTTCTTCTTCTATAACCCTGCCATTTCATCCATGAGCCCCTCTTGACCTCTTCTTTTTGTTCTCTCCTCTCTCTTCTCCTCCCTTCTTTTCCCTTCCCTTCCCTTCCCTTTGCTTCCCTCCCCTCCCCTCCTCTTCTCTTCTCCTCTCCTCTCCTCTCCTCTTCTCTTCTCTTCTTTTCCTCTCTCACTCTACTCCCCCATTACTCTCTTCTCTCAAAGCTCAGTTCAGTCTATTACTTCCTGTCCCTGCTTTGGACTCTTCCAGGTACCTCTGACTGTTTACTCCTCATGCCTACAATAAGAACCTTCCCCTCAGCTATACCTTGAAGCAGCCATGTCCTTGCTTTATATAATTTTGTCAAAAGCTCTGTTATAGCTGGGTCTGCAGGTTCTTTCCCTACTTGGTATAACATACAGATGGCTAACCAGTTCAGAGAACCACCTAGAAATTTGACTAGATGGCCAATGATAAGCACAGTCAGCTTATATTTCAAAGGACCCTTTTCCTCTCCTAGAGCAA
Source organism: Microtus obscurus (assembly GCA_963919715.1). NCBI lineage: Eukaryota > Metazoa > Chordata > Mammalia > Rodentia > Cricetidae > Microtus > Microtus obscurus. Next base: position 2,033,222 of record CAWTZC010002255.1, on the reverse strand, counting down.
GTGTGCCCTCTGAACAGCCACTCATTTAGGCTGAGTTCTAAGGGCTGTGACAAGCTCAGATCTTTCTCAGCATGGGACGGTGTGTTTTATCTCTATATTGAAATTATAATGAGCCATGATTTATCTAATATGTCAACGTAGCATCTAGACCACACGGATCTGATCTGGAACATCACCACCCCCACTCTCCCTTAGTTGGGCAGTGGGGAATATGAACTAACTTAATAACTAGCACACAAGGACTGTGCTTTCCAGAGTCCAGGCTTTAACCTATTCATGCCATACGACTAGCAGGACAGCTGGTCAGCAGTTATTTCAAAGTTCAGTCAGGTGACACTCAATCTCATGATCCTGGCTTTAAACTGAGATTAGGTAACTTTACCAAAACCTCTATCATCCCTCTTACCCATCCTTTTACTTTGCAGCTTCAGACATGGGCTCAGATAATTCCCTCTTACCAGAAGGTAAGGAAAGTGTTGTCCAAACCCACGGGAGGCCAGTCACAAAGGCTGATGGAGCACAATCCCCAAGCCTGAGATCAGAAGTGGAAAGATCCCTGTGCTTCCCTGATGGCAGGGAAGTGAGCAGAGACAAGCAATGGAAATCAAAAGAAAAGGCAGCTGGGTATTGGAGGCCACTCCCCAACTCTCATCCCCACTCTCCTCCCCCTCAACACCACCCCTACCCCTACATATACACCACACACACACACACACACACACACACACACACACACACACACACACAGCTCACCCAGCCCAGGGTGGGGCAATGAAAATGCAGTGAGTTCCTGGTAGCTGATACTTAGAGTCAGGAAAAGGGCACGAGCTCTGTCAGGTTCAAGGAAGGATCACATCCTGTTCAGTCAACTCACGTACTGGAGACAGAAGATACCAGGCAACTATTCAAGACCACAGGAACTAGGGGTGACTCTCAGGACCAGAAAACTCAAGAGAAATAGGATCTGATGCCCAGTTAAATGGGCAGACAGGACAGATGTCAGGTTCCTGAGCTCAGAGTTTAAGGCCCAGGTCAGGCTCAGGTTAGCAGAGACAGCATGTGGAAGTCCTAGGGTTCTCTGCACTGACCTAACCTTTCCTGACCACTGTCTCTAACCAGCAAGTGGGAACAGAAGGGGGAGAGCCCAGCTGAAAGGAGACTGCCCAGCATGTGTGAACAACTGGCCTCATGTTATAAAGCCCAGTCTCAGAGAAGCCCATTGTTTATTCAGAGCACCTGCCCACAACCCACAAAAGAAGGAACATCTGCTGAGAGGAACGTTCATAAAGGAAGAACTGTCTGGGCCAAGCTGGGAGTGGGTAGGAAGGGGAAAGATCTGCTCCCCAAGATCTCTTCCGGAACTTGACACCAACAGCCTCACCCTGAGCTTCTTCCTCAGAATTAGAGTTTCTTGTTAATTTTCCTAAATAGACCCATGCACAGTCACTCAAAAAAAAAAAACCTCTTTGAAGACAAATTTGCATATTACTCAAACTTTTTTAAGAGAACAAAAACTGAAAAAGACAAGGCAGATAGATGGAGCATACACAAGACTGGATGGGTGATTGACAGGCAAGTAAACAGATAGGTTTTTGGTTGTAGTTATTTTCAGCTCTTATTATTGAGCTAAGGCCTCCCACATGCCAGGGATTTCTCTACCACTCAGCTATATTCCTTTTCCAAAGCAATAATTAAACTGAAAAACTTCATTATACAGAATGGGCAAGCTGGGTGGTGGTGGCAGCAGTAATGGCAGAGACTTTAGGCAGGCAGATCGCTGTGAGTTTGATGCCAACCTGGTCTATGAGTAAGTTTCAGGACAGCCTACAAGAGAAATCCTGTAACAAAGAAGAAGAAGGAGCAGAAGCAGGAGGGGAGGGAGGGAGGGAGGGAGGGAGGGAGGGAGGAAAGGAGGGAGGGAGGAAAGGAGGGGGAGAGGGAAGGAAGGAAGGAAGGAAAGAATGAAGGAAGAAAAAGAAAGAAAACAGTAGGATTAAAGTGTGTATAGACCTCAGCCATGCAACAAGAATTCCCTACATGCAGAAAATGGACAAGAGCAACCACTGGGCACCCCATCATTGACTGGACCAAGAACCTTTCCCAGACCCCACCTCATTAAGAACCTATTCCCCCATCCCTTTGACCCAGGGCAGAAGTAGTAAATGAAGGAGAAACAAACACAGGAGACGATGCTATATACACATAGGAACAAAAAAAAAATTTTTTTTTAAGTCAGTTGAACAAATAGAAAAGTGAAAAAGAAATCTATAGCAGCGTTCTTCTAATTCAGTTTTCATTATCTGAAAGCTGACTCTGTCCCCTAAAATTAGAAACCTGTGAACTGAAACGGGATGAGGAGGCAGAAGAGTTCCTCAAATGCTGTGTCCATATGATGCGTAGCCCTCATGTATGTGTGTGCTGTTACCCACCCAGAAACACAGATTCCTTCAGTGTCATGTGTATACAAGACTCTGTCAGTGAACCGAGGCTCCCACAAGCTCCATAACATTTCTGACTTAATTTCACAGGAAGAAGGAACACATGGATGCCAGCCTGCCCTGTGGTCGCCTCACCCTGGCGTCCCGGGATTCCCTTACCTTTGTCCCGCTCAGGCGGCCCACAGGCGCTGTCCAGGCTGGAGCAGTCGCTGACTGGGCAGGCATTTGCAGGTGGGCGGAGCGCAGGGCAACGCTCTCAGGGACTGTGATAGGTGCGCAGTGGAGGGAGGAGGCGCACTGGACTCTCAGGGTGCACAGCAGCGGGTCAGTCAGTGCCTGGACCTCAGGACCAGACCTGCTAGCTGCTCTGCTGACAAGCAGCCTAACTGACTGCGAAGGTCCTGCCTCCAGAGTGCGCTGGCCAGAGCATCTTCCCTGGCACCAGCAATTGCGCAGATCCTTCCCAGGGGACAGTCCGAAGTTAACTTTGAAATTACTCTGGTGCAAGCCAAGTTTGGGGTCCCGAGTTCACAGACACCGAGGTCTCCAAAGACCTTGAAGCTCCCCCAAAGTGGCCGGGGCGGGGGTGGGGGGAAGGAGGAAGGGAGAGAGAGAGAGAGAGAGAGAGAGAGAGAGAGAGAGAGAGAGAGAGAGAAAAGAGAACAAGAGAGAGAGAACAAGAGAGAGAGAACAAGAGAGAATGAGAGAGAGAGAGAACAAGAGAGAACGAGAGAGAGAGAGAGAGAGAGAACAAGAGAGAGAACGAGAGAGAGAGAACGAGAGAGAGAAAGAGAGAGAGAACGAGAGAGAACGAGAGAGAGAGAGAGAGAGAGAGAGAGAGACAAGAAAGCCTGAGAGAGGGAGGGAAGGAAGGAAGAAAGAGGGAGGGAAGGAGGGAGGGAGGAAGGGAGGGAGGGAGGGAGGGAGGGAGGGAGATGATTCTCATATGAAACATTTCTGCAAGGTTAAAGAACCTCATGGGGATATGCACCTGCATCCTAAGCCCTGGGGCAATGATGAAGGTACAATTCATTTTTCTCATTTTGCAGATGAAGAAATTGAGGCACAGGAAAGTTAAGAGGCCTGTGCTGGGTAATGCCCTCTGCCACAGGACAAGAAGAAACAGAATACAAATGTGTTGATGGAACAGAGGAAAAGAAGCTAGCTGGGGTGGCAGAAGACACCAGACTTTTCTCTGGACTAAAAAGTGCCCATTTATTTATGTGCTCTTGTGTACAAAACTACACAGCATTTTTTGTCAATTGAACACAGCTCTAACTCAGTGCTTAACCTGAATCACACAGTGAAAATCTTTGGGAAGCTCTGAAGAAGCCCAGTGCACAGCTCCCATCCCTAGCAAGTGGGTGTTGCTTTTCTCCCTTAAAGTCCTGTGTGTGGTGGTCTCAGGCAATGCAGGATCTTGTCTGCCTACAGTTAGCATGCCATTGTTTTTACACAGAGACAAACATGCTCCTGGGCTAGGGACCTGGGGCAAAATTTTGGGACAACTGGAGTTCACTGCCAGAATGACATGAAATCCTTTCAAGTATGAGAGCGGGGACCTGTGGGTTGTGGGAACTGCGGTCTCTGTGGGAGAGGAAAGGAGTTGAGTGAAGCACCTCCCTCATCCACAGTTATTAAACTCCCACACTATTCTGTGCAGGGCTTCAAGCAGAAGCTCAGTTTCCTGGGGTAACCAAGCCCTGATGCACAAGCAGAACCAGGCTGTACAGAGCCTCCTGAAGCCAGGAGCTGGACCACCCACAGAGTGCAGGACTGCTGTGTCCACTACTTTCCACACCTGACCTCTCCATGCTGACCCTCCCTGACCTCAGAGCAGCCCCTCTCCCCACCTATCTCATAGCCTTTCCGCCAAGGTCAGCTCTGCTTTGGTACAGTTTGTGGACCTTGGGCAATGGAGGGATGTGACCATTTTACTTCTTTGTTTCTGTGTTTGTTTAGCTTACAAAATGGTGAGTTTGATTGTGATATTACATTTGACTGTACTTTGCTGAGATTACCTGAAGCCTGGGGTTGTCAGAACTGGAGACCCCTTTTAGGGTGCAGCCCATGTTGCAAGGGAACACACACACACACACACACACACACACACACCAGTAATATCTCTGGACCAGTAAATGTCTCATAGAAATAAAAAATTGTCTACAGTTGAGAACTACTGCTCTGGGAGAAAAGGACCCAGCCTGGCATGTGGACGAGTAAAAAGAAATACTTTCTGGACCAATGTAATGGAATCCTAACTGGTCTTATTAATTAAAAACCCAGAGTCAGATATTGGGGTGTGAGACCTGAAAGATCAGAGAAGCCGAGCAGCAGTCACTAGTTCTTACCTCTATGAAATCCTCAGACCAAATAGGCTGAGCTTCTGTCTCAGAATGAATGCCATCTCTATGAAACCTCAGACTGCATCCTGAGTTCCTGTCTCTTCCGGCCTTATATTCCTCTCTCCACTGAGTCATATCTCTTCCCATCTCCATCTTCCCATGGCTGGGATTAAATGTGCGGGCCACCACTGCCATGCTCTGTGTCTCTTTTACACTGATTCAACCTCATACAGCCCAGAGTGGCCTTGAACTCACAAAGATTTTCTGCCTCTGTCTCCCATGTGCTGGGTTTGAAGGTGTGTGCCTCCACTGCCTGGCAGAGATCGGTCTGCCTCTTCTCATGTGTGCTAGGATTGAAGGTTTGTGCCACCACTGCCTGGCAGAGACCCATCTGCCTCTTCTCTTGTGTGCTCGGAGTGAAGGTGTGTGCCACCACTGCCTGGCCTCTATGGAAACTATTGTGGCTAGCTCTGCACTCTGATCTTCAGGCAAACTTTATTTGTTAAAGCACAAACAAAATATCACCACAAGACCAGTCAATGAGATGAGGAGTGATGCTGTCTGGTGTCTGTGGACGGCAGCTGGGGATGGAGAAAGGGGTGCCTTCTTCCACAGTGTGGGCAGCCTGACAGGACAGACCAATGCCTTCTTCCACAGTGTGGGTAGCCTGACAGGACAGACCAATGCCTTCTTCCACAGTGTGGGCAGCCTGACAGGACAGACCAATGCCTTCTTCCACAGTGTGGGTAGCCTGACAGGACAGACCAATGCCTTCTTCCACAGTGTAGGTAGCCTGACAGGACAGACCAAGGCCTTCTGCCTCTGCTGACCTGGCTTGGTCAAGGGACATAGAGGAACTGTAGCTCAGCTGTCTCTCACTATTTTCAGAGCCTTGAGCCATTGCCAGTAAGATATCCCTGGCTCCTGAGTCAAGAACCTGGGTAGGGGCAGCCTCCGGCTGAAAGATCCAGAGACTTTCCGTGAGGTTCTATGAGGCCTGGAAGATGGTTCTCCCAGAGAAGCCGCTATCCTGATCACAATGACTCTGCTGGGAAGGCTTTTCAGACTCACAGCAGTTTTCTGATCCATTAAACACAACTGTCTGGTGGACCACGAGAAGGGTCACTGGGACAGAGAGCTGGAGGATAAATCAGCTGCAGCTCAGAGTGTGAGCACTGGGAGCAGAGAGCCATGGACAGTGAGACCACTACCCCAGGGCCCTTGTGATCTGCATTCCCTTCCACCAGGAGATAACCCCTGCCTATGTGTGCCAGGTTGTCCTTTCTTACCTGGGCGGGAGCCCTCAGTGGGTGGCAGAGTAGAATAGGGTTTTATGCCCTCCCCTGGTCCACATTGGTTGCAACCTGTCCCTATGCTTGGTAGAGAAGCAAGGCTGGAGCCAGTCATATCATATGTGCTGACATGTGAGTAGCCCTCGTTCCTGTAAGCAGCTGGATCTCAGTGACCAGGTGATGGCGTCCACCCTCTGGAAAGCTGAAGAACAGACCACACTGGAGTAAAGGAGGGTCAGGTTAGTGGAGGATGGCTGCCTTTGGAGGCCTTTGTTTACCTCTGAAGTGCAGAACCTACCAGTCCTGCTGCCACAGGGTGAGGATGGGGCTCTGGATGTGGGGTGCCCAGCCAGAGTTCATGTCTTAAAGACTTGTTGGAGAAGCAATTGGATCCCGGGACTCTGACCTCATAAGTGTCCCTTGGTGGATTTGTACTTGATGGTGCTGATGGAAGATGAAACAGGTCTAAGCTAGCCGGGTGACCTGGCACCAACAAGTGGCCTCCCCTCCTCCAATGACTGGAGGGCACTATAGGACTATTATTAGGGAGAAGTAGCATCACTATGCAAAGAATTATTGTTGCCCCTGGAGTCATTGACACTGATTTTGGGGGAGAACTCAAGGTTATGACTCACTCACCTAATGGAGTTTCTGTAAAGACAGGTCAGAGGCTTGCACAATTAATTTTAGTTTCTGCTATGCAAACCAAAAATCAAATTAAGAGAGATAAGAGAGGAAAGGCTAAATTTGGTTCATCTGATGCCTATTGGCAACAAGCCATAGGTACTCAAAGGCCAGAATTCACCTTGTTTATAAATGGAAAAAAATTTCTGGTCTTATAGATACTGGTGCAGATATTTGGGTTATAACTGATAGATAGTGGCTTTCTAAATGGCCCAAGACAGAGACTATTACACAGCTACAGGGGATTGGTCAGACTCAAAATTTTGAACAAAATTTTGAACAAAAGTAGTAATGAGCTTTCCTGGATAAGGTCATGAAGGAACTTTCCAGCTGTGTATTATTTCTTTTACCCATTAATTTATGGGGCTGAGATATTATGATTAGAATGGGGGTATTTTTATATTATCCCCGCACAGTTGTTACTAATCAAATGTTTCAGCAAGGATTATTACCTAATCCAGGTCTAGGCAAGGAAGACAAGGGAAGAATTGGTCCTATCATACTGGGCAATAGACCTCCTAGGGCAAGATTAGGGTATTTTTAGGAGAAGTCACTGAAAAACCTGCACTCCATGAAGACCGAATAATTTGTAAAAATGAGGAACCTATATGAGTAAATCAGTGGTCTCTAACAGAAGAAAAATTACAAGCTGCCTGGCAATTAACGCAGGAACAGCTGGATAATGGTCACATTACACCGTCTAATTCACCATGGATTCTCCAATTTTTGTTATTAAAAAGAAATTCAGGATTTAAGGGAGATTAATGTGAGCATGCAGCCAATGGCAGCGTTACAAACAGGGCTGCCTTCTCCTACAGCTACCAAAAGGCACCCATAAAATAATTTTAGACTTAAAAGATGGTTTTTATGCCATTCTTTTGGCGCCACAAGATTGCCAAAGGTTTGCTTTCAGTGTCCCTTCAGTTAATTTTAGAGAGCCAATGGAGAGTTAGCAATGGAGCATCTTACCTTAGAACATGGCAAACAGTGCCACCTTATGACAGAAGTTTGTAGCTCAGGCTACACAAAAGTTGAGAGATCAATTTCCACAGGTTTATATTATCCATTATATGGATGATATTCCGCTTGCCCATAGAGATGAAGGAATTTTACTTGAAACATATGGATCACTACAACAGAGGCTAAGCCACCCAGGGCTAGTTATTGCTCCAGAGGAAGAGCAGAAGCACCCACCGTTCCAGTATTTAGGTCATACGTTATACCCTAGAGAAATTAAGCCAAGGATAGTTTAAAGACTCTAAATGATTTCCAAAAGTTGTTGGGAAACATCCAATATCTGAAACCTTATTTAAGGTACCCTTCAGGAGACCTCGAGTCTCTAAGTGAAATCCTTAAAGGGGACAGTGATCCAAATTCCTACAGACAGCTTTCAGAAGCTGCCAGACAGGTATTCTCCTAGGTAGAGCATGCTATACAAAAACAGCATGTATATTATATAAATTATGACCAGCCTTGGCACGCATGTTTATTACCTACAAAACTTGCTCCTACAGTGGTTTTATGGAAAAATGGGCCATTCTTATGGATGCACCTTCCTGTATCACCAGTTAATATATTAAACCCTTATTTTGAAGCAGTAACTTGCTTAGCACAAAAGAGCAGGATAGAATCTAGGTGCTGAGAAGAAGGTATAATATTTCTGTTTGGATGGAATAATCTATAGATGTCTGTTAAGTCCATTTGAGTCTTAACATCTGTTAGTTCTCTTATTTCTCTGTTCATTTTTTGTCTGATTGACCTGTCCAGTGGTGAAAGGAAAGTGTTCAAGTCACTTACTATTAGTGTGTGGGGTTTAATGTATGATTTAAGCTTTAGAAGTGTTTCTTTTACAGATGAGAGTGCCCTTGTATTTGTGACATAGATGTTCAGTATTGAAATTTCCTCTTGATGGATTTTTCCTGTGACTAATGTGAAATGTCCTTCTTTGTCTCTTTTGACTGATTTTAGCTTGAAGTCTATTTTGTTAGATATTAGGATAGCTACACCCGCTTGTTTCTTAGGTCCATTTGATTGGTATATTTTTTTCCCAACCCTTTACTCTAAGACAATGTCTGTCTTTGAGGTTGAGATGTGTTTCTTGTATGTAGAAGAAGGATGGATTCTGTTTTTGTATCCAATCTGTTAATCTGTGCCTTTTTATAGGTGAGTTGAGTCCATTTACATTAAGGGATATTAATGACCAGTCATTGTATCTCCTGTTAATTTAGTTTTCATCGTTGGTGATGTTAATTTGTGCATTTTTTTCTTCTTTGGGATTTGCTGCTATGAGATCATCAATTGTCTGTATTTTTGTTGGTGTACCCATCTATCCTCCTTGGGTTCGAGTTTTCCTTCTAGAATTTTGTGTAGTGCTGGGTTTGTGGCTAGGTATTGGTTAAATCTAGATTTGTCATGGAATATCTTGTTTTGTCTGTCTATGGTTATTCACAGTTTTGCTAGGTATAGTAGTCTGGTTTGGCATCCAGGGTCTCTTAATATCTGCATAATGCTTGACCATGAACTTCTGGCTTTCAATGACCTTCTGGTCTCCAATGAGAAGTCAGGTGTAATTCTGATAGGTCTACCTTTATATGTTACTTGGCCTTTTTCCTTTGCAGCTCTTAGTATTCTTTCTTTACTCTATATATTTAGTGTTTTGATTATTATGTGGTGAGACAACTTTTTTTGGATCCAGTCTATTTGGTATTCTGTAAGCTTCTTGTATCTTCATAGGCATATCTTTCTTTAGGTAGAGAAAATTTTCTTCTATGATTTTGTTAAATGAATTTTCTGTACCTTTGAGCTGAACTTCTTCTACACCTATTATTCTAAGATTTGGGCTTTTAATGGTGTCCCATATTTCCTGGATATTTTGTGTTAAGTGTTTATTAAATTTAATGTTTTCTTTAACTGATGAGTCTATTTTCTCTATTGTATCTTCAGTGCTTGAGATTCTCTCTTCCATCTCTTGTATTCTGCTGTTCATGCTTGCGTTTGTGGTTCCTGATCTTTTTCTCATGATTTCTGTTTCTATAATTCTTTAAACTTGTGTTTTCTTTATTGTTTCTATTTCAGTTTTCAAGTCCTGAATAGTTTCTTTTATATGTTTGATTTCTTTTTCTTGGTTTTCTTTAAGTGATTTGCTGATATCTTCCATTTTTTGTGTGTCTTTTCCTCAATTTCTTTAAGGGAATTTCTCATTTCATCTTTAAGAATTTCAAGCATTCTCTTGAGGTTATTTTTAGGGTCCTCATTGTTGTCTACATTCACAAGAGATATTTTAGAGAGAATTAAAGTAATTCTTTCCCAAATCACCAAAGTAGCTTCCTTTAGAAACATTTCTTTCTTTGCTAACAGTAAGGTAAAAGACTGGTGAGATGTAAGTCAGGTGATCAAAAGTTAATTCATCTTCTTTTATTTCATTGCAATGAATTGTATTCTAGTAGTGTTTCAAAAGCATCTCCATGTACTTCTTGCTGGTGCTTAGGGCTGACTTTCTGTCCTTGGCCGAGTAGGACGAGGTAGACGAAGCTCACTGCCAATTTACCTCTTAGCTCACACATTTTTTTTGTTTTATGATTTTTTTATTGGAAAAAAAAAGGAATTTCTGCCTCCTCCCCGCCTCCCATTTCCCTCCCACTCCTCCCTCTCCTCCTCCCCTCCCCCCACTCCTCCCCCTCCCTCTCCAGCCTGAAGAGCAGTCAGTGTTCCCTGCCCTGTGTAAAGTCCAAAGTCCTCCCCCCTCAATCCTGGTCTAGGAAGGTGAACATCCAAACTGGGTAGGCTCCCACACAGCCAGAGCATGAAGTAGGATCAAAACCCAGTGCCATGGTCCTTGGCTTCTCAGCAGCCCTCATTGTCCGCCAAATTCAGAGAGTCCGGTTTTATCCCATGCTTTTTCAGTCAGAGTCCAGCTGGCCTTGGTGAGCTCCCAAAGAATCAGCCCCACTGTCTCCACGGGTGGGCGCACCCCTTGTGGTCCTGACTTCTTTGCTCATATTCTCCCTCCTTCTGCTCCTCATTGGGACTTTGGGAGCTCAGTCCAGTGCTCCAGTGTGGGTCTCTGTCTCTATCTCCATCCATCGCCAGATGAAGTTTCTATGGTGATATGTAAGATATTCATCAATATGGCTATAGGATAGATTCATTTCAGGTTCCCTGTCCACAGCTGCCCCAGGAGCTAACTGGGGACATCGCCCTGGGCACCTGGGAGCCCCTCTAGATCCAAGTCTCTTGCCAACCCTAAGATGGCTCCCTTAATTAAGATGTAGCTCACAAAGCCGGGCGGTGGTGGCGCACGCCTTTAATCCCAGCACTTGGGAGGCAGAGGCAGGCGGATCTCTGTGAGTTCGAGACCAGCCTGGTCTACAAGAGCTAGTTCCAGGACAGGCTCCAAAACCACAGAGAAACCCTGTCTCGAAAAACCAAAAAAAAAAAAAAAAAAAAAGATGTAGCTCACACATTTTTAAGCAGGAGGTGGAGGCAGGAAGGAGCCTCCCTCCCATTGATGGGTCAAGCCTTGAAGAGCAGCAGATGATGTTGACCTCTTGCTCCCGTAAGCATGTGCACTTATGTACCCCAATAACTCAAAATTCCACATTAAAAACAAAACTAAAACGCCCCCAGGAAACCGTCAAGAAATCAACTAATTTTATGTTAATCTGATACGACTAGAAGATTAAAGAGTTTTATTAGTCTGAAGAAGGCCTAAGTGTTTAAAGTAAGATTTCTAATTAGAAAATCAATGACACAAAACCTCAAGTTTATATTTTTTTTCAGCCTCTTTCATCCCCTCTTCCCATCGTTTCATCCACCCAGAGGGGTGTCCTCCGTTCTTCTGGTTGAAGAAGCTCATGCTAAGGACAGTTTGTTCTTGTGTTCCAGATTAATGTGAGAACAGGAAGGGAATGAGATGGTCTGTCTGCAAAGCATTTTGGGGAATCGTTGGGAATATTTTCTCAGAGTTCTCCAACTATTAAACACCCCTCTCCCAACCCCACCAACATGGGAAATGGTCCAAGCTGTAATAACAGAGAATCACCAGTAGGTGGGGAGAAAGGACAAGATTCTTGTTCGGGTGTCACAGTCCCTGGGGCAGGCAGCCTGTTTGTCCACCACGATGAAAGCCAAGGTCTATCAACCAGGAGGAAGAGAGAAGACAACCCCACACAAATTGTGAGCTAACAAACACACCATTTACAATACTTTTATCCAAGATAATTTGTTGTTCAAGATGTTGGGCAGGTCTAAAATTAATATGTGTTTACATATGAATGTGTAATATATAAACACATATATCATAAATGGCTTCATGATGGCATTTTCATACATATATATCATGCAATTTTGGTGCTGTTCACCCCTTATTGTAGCCCCGCCCTCTGACTGTTCCCATATGAATCCTTTTTTTTTTTTTTTCTTTAAATGTGTATGGGTGTTTTGTCTTTATTAGTGCCTGGTGCCCAGGGAGGATAGAAGAGGTTCTCTACTCTGGGGTGGGATAACTGCTTCTGCTGTAGAATGTGGTTCTCTGGGCAAAACAGCTGTCATATTCATGGGATCCACAGGGCCTGCTTGTAAAATGTCATCACAGCCGTGCTTATCTGTTGGCGTTCCCTATAGAAGGAGGGTCAGGGCAGTTATTGGAATCTGTTTTGAGATTCTGTTCTCTTCTCCTGTTGGACTCTAGCGTCCAGACACCGAGAAGGAGTCGCCCCCAGAGACCACACACCACAGCCGATGCAAAAGCCTGAGGATTTTATTAATTCTGTCATGACAGGGTCCCCCAGCATTCGGGAAGCCGAGGTACCTCGAATAGCTTGTACAGTCTACTTGTAAAGGGGCCACAGAAGCAAGGGGGGTTGTTCTTTGACTATTCTGATTGGCTTATTTGAAAGGGCTATTACCAATAATTGACTGGAGAGCTGTTGCCAGATCAGATGAGGTAAGAGGTCATTTTGACCCCGTTTCCCAGGGGATCGAACCAAAGCATACGTATATGGGTAATTGTTCAGGAACTGAGTACGTGCCAGTGTAGCTGTTAGGTCCTTGGTTCCCAGGGGAGGAGGGGAAGTACTATGACACAGAGGCTGAGAGGATTCAGAATTGTCAAAAATGGCTTCAGGATTGTCTTAAAGTCTTACACTCCCAGTCATTTGTGTGCAGTTCTGTTCCAACTGAGCAGGGCCTCCTGAGTCTGGGGAAGAAATAAGTATATAGGCTGGGGGAAGACTTCCATCTGTGGTGACTTGAGGAAGCCATCATCCATGCTGGGGTTGTTATATTCTAGCGGTCTTGGTCAGGTTCCTTTGTTGGGACAATTAAGGAATTAAAAGGCAGGAAATCTTGAGCACATCAGGTAGCAGCAGGGAAAAATCTCAGAATCAGTCTGTAAAGAATAGCTTTTACTGGAGGTGAGAAAGAACACACACACAATCAGACACGTACACAATCAGACATAAAAACAAACACACATGCAGATACACACAGAAACACAGACACACACATACAGATGCATATATACAGACACACACACAGACATAAAACACGGACACACAAAAACACAGACACACACACACAGGAGAGAAAGAGAGAGATCTTCTGCAGAGCAGATTGGGGGGGGAGGGGCTGAAGCCTAGCCTCTCCCGTGGACTTGGCATTTTAAGGCTCTTTGAGATTTTCTTTCCTTAATTTAGGGTTGGTCAGTTTCAATAAAGTCAGAGAGGCTGACAGGCCCCCAACTTTGGAGATAAACATGTCATGAAAGTCCATCATGTCTTTGTTTCGAGCTTCCAGATTTTGTCTCAAGTTAAGCAGGAGAGAAGGAAGCCGGGACCTATCTTTGGCTGGTCTCCCAATCTGTCTCCTTCCAGGGGTCTGTGTAACTCTGAGTCCCTCAGGGTCTCCCATTCTCCTTCCAGGAACCCTCCACTCAAGCTGTGTAAGTCAATCAGATGAACTTGTTGGGTCCCCAGGGTGGACTTGTGTTTTGGTTTGTCCCCGGACCTTCTGGGGAGGGGGTAGAAGCTGTTTGTGTCTCCCTGGGGAACAGACAGTGACCTTTTGATAGTCTTCTAGGATTCCAAGGTAGGCAATGGTCAGAAATTGCTTGTGTTTCCACCAACAGGGTGAGGAGACAGATTTATACAAGTATGAAGCTTGAAGGAAGCAGGTATCTCAAAAGCCCCATTCTTGAAGAGGGGGCATCTTAGGGGCTTTATGGAATGACTCCTGGACCGTCCCTCTTAGTCCCATCCCTGCTGCAACTTTCTGTCCCAGCCTCATTCATTCCTTTGCTTTGACAGCTAGTATGGTGCAGCCCTTAGTCTTTTCTTTTGAAAATCAGGTTCAAGAGTGACCCCCAAGCTACTGTGGTACCCGTTAAATGTACTAATTCGCAAGTGGAGTGGAGTTGGGGGTGGGAGTAGGGCTGGACTCCACCACTGTCTGCCTCTGAGTATAAGTGAAAAAGATAGATTGTTGTAAGTTAAAGAAAAGGTGGAGGGAGGGTCGTATCAGGTCTTGGTTTACACTGAATACCAAAGCCCTCAAAGTGCAAGGTCAGCTATTTCCATCCAGGCAAACAGTCTGAGTTTTAGGTAAACATGATAAGCTCATATTTCAGTCTGCGACAGTGTGCTATGGTTTGGCTGTGTATACGGACCATGTGAACCGGAGTGACTCCGTCTCTCCGAGGGCAGTCTGCTGCTTATACTCTCAGGCTCGGCCCTGTCTGGGCTCAGTAGCACTGGCTTCCTCGGGGCTCTGCAGGGCTCCTTCTGCTGCCTGCCCCACATGCTCCTCTGGGGCTTCTTAATGGATATTACTCTTCTCATAAGGCCATTGGTTCCCTTTAGGGCTTGTGTTAGTTCATTTTCTCTCTGCTGTGACAACTGAATGACAGAAGCCACTCAAGGAAGGATAGGCTTATTTTACTCAGCTTTGAGAGTACAATCCACCACGGAGAAGGAGGTTTGATGGAGGCTGCAGCCATAGCTGTGTCAGCAAGGGTGCGAAGCTGGCAAGAGTGCGAATTGTGAAAGTAAGTTCCAGAGAAGGACTGAAACCTCCCCTGAGGTTTCTGGTTGTGCTGCAAGTCCAGAGGTGAAACACCTGGATGCACCTTTCTCTGTACTGGCCCAACAACATTTTTGTGACCATTATGTAGCCCATGGAAGGAAGAAACTGCTATCTGTGCCTTGATTTATGACTTGTCTTTGTTCTGTTACTACAAAAGACTTCCTCAAATGGTTACCACATTGAAACATGGAATTTGAGGCCACCTGAATCTGTGCTCCTGGGTCATGGCCACTCCTGTTTGTCTCCAGAGCAAACTCTCTCTTATCTCCTCTGAGGTGAGAGCTGTGTTTTGTGCTGGGACTTGTCTTCTCTTCCCATGTCTGTTCAGTCCCAGACACCAGCTCCCTGAAATGCACCCTCTTTCCCCTTCAGTTAAACGTCTCAGGAAGCACCCTCACAACCATATCCAGAGGCGTGTCCCCTAGGTGGCTCTGAATCCAGTCCAGTTTACAGATGAACACAACCCCATTGCACGGCTCCATACAGCACAACTGGGCTTCTTCTTAAGTAGTTCTGATCTCAGAAGGAATCTAAGGCTATTCAATATCAACTATAGTTTTTGATTGGTCACTGCTAGTTCTTACCTAATTGTATCAGTAATTAAAATATTTTGTTTTGTGTGTGGTGTGGGGCAGGGGTAAAACCTTGAGAGTTGGTCCTCACCATCAGCTTTGTTGGGGAAAGGGAGGGTCACTTTTTATTTTTATTTTTTATTTGTGTATTTTGCCTGCATGTATGTCTGTTTTTGCCATCCACCATTCTGCCCCCGAGGCTGGCAGCTCCACCAGTTTCTGGAGTCTTCCGCTTCTGCCTGCGGTCTTGCTTTAGAAGCACAGTTACAGATGTCTGTTACTGCACTTGGCTGGGGTAGGTTCTAAGGATTTGAACTGTGGTCCTGGAGCCTGCACAGCCAGCCCTTTACACACTGAACCATCTCCCCAGTGTTTTTATTTTACTGAGGCTCTTTTCATGTGGTTTCCTGGGAGAGACGTGAAGTAGATAAGATGCTGATATCCGTGTAAAGGTGCCTATGCCACAGACGCAGCACTCCCAGTACTGGAACCAGGGCAGATTACTCTTCAGTGACGGAGAATGAGCCCAGCAGAAACTGTGGACTACAAACAGAAAAGCAAGCTTGTTCATACAAGATCTCAACCTGGGGAGCACGCGATGGGTTGCGCTGCTCGACGGAAAACTCAGACAGTGAGCAATTACAGATGGTGAGCAAAGTCGTGTTTTCACATACCTTGTTTATGTGTGTATATATGTGTGTGTCTATGTGTACGTGTGTGTGTATGAATGTGTATATGTATGTATATGTGTATGTGCATATATGTGTGTATATGCATGTATGTGTATATATGTATGTGTGTATGTGTGTACTGTGTATGTATGTGTGTATGTGTGTATGTATATATGTATGCATGTGTGTGAATGTGTGTTTGTGAGTGTACTGTGTATGTATGTGTGTGTGTATATGTATGTATGTGAATGTGTATATGTGAATGTACTGTGTATGTACGTGTGTGTATATATGTTTCTAAGGATGATTCAAGATTGCGAAACAGCAGGACTGCTTAGTTCCAACGAAGTGCTAGTACAGATCAGAAGAAATGTGTTTTATTGTTATTGCTTGGGGCTTTCTTTTATGGGTGTCAGATAAGGAGTCTGGCTGCCAAGGGCATGGCACAGGTGGTTCAGTTTTGACTGACAGGCTTGGTTTATGCAACCTTTTGCTCCCTTCCCAAGATACCTCTGACTTTAATCTTATGTGCATCAACATCTGCATAGACGTAAGACCCTAAATAGGGAGCTTCCCTAACAGTTCACTCAGAGGAAACCCCAAAGCATAGGTCACATTGCCCATTTTCTGTAGTTCTGGGGAGGTAGGAATGTATTTCAGGGTGTGTTTGAACAGAAACCAAACAGGTACACACACCGAGTGCAGATGGAGGACATAGGTTGCTCACAGGTTTCTAGTGGTGTTGTTCGGACAGGACTGGGTGTGGTACACGGAGTTTAGGGTCTCAGGCAGCCAAGGACATTATTAGAAGTTCCTTGAAGGACAGAGATTACTCAGACCTGTCTCTGGAGGTTTTCAGGCCCCAGGAACATCTTGTGGCCATTACACACTCTCTGGTAAATGGAAGATAAGATTAGAGCAGCTAGCAGATTGGTGGGGGCTCAGTCCGAGGTGAGTGTGCAGTCCTCAGTTGCCTTCAGTAGCTAAGGAGAGCGATTGCTTCTCAATACAGTGTATCTTCATAAACTCACTATTTTCTCCATAATATTTAGCTTTCTCTGTTATGTTTAACCTGACCTTGAACATTTGATATCTTTTTTTTTTTTTTTTTTTTGAGAAAGGGTAGTCCTGTCTGTCCTGGAACTCATTCTGCAGACCATTCTGGCCTTAACTCAGAGATCTGCTTGCCTCTGTGTCCTGAGTGCTGGTATTAAAGGTGTGAGCCACCACTGCCTGGCTTGATCTTTTACTTTTAGAAAAGATTACACACTGTAAAGTTCATTTATTTTTATACATGTGAATGTTTTATATAAACACATGTATGCATGGATGCCAGAAAGGGGCCTTGGATTATTAGAAATATTTCCTAACACGAGCTCCCTGCTGACGCAAAAATTCCCAATCAAGCCAAACCAAAACATGCCAAATTAAGAAATATCCAGGTTTCCTTATGCTGTTCCTTTCGGAGACAAGGCTGCACATGCGCAGAATCATTGGCCTACAATTCCCAGAAGCAGCAGAGGACACAGCATCCCATTGGACTACAAATCCCAATTCAACGAAAGCCATGCATGTGCAGGACATTTTCCCAGACGCACCTGGATCCCTTAAAAACGGGGAACACCATAACTCGCCCCAATTCCCTTTCGTCTCTTCACCCCCGTCCCTCACCTGTCATCAGCCCCCCATTAAAGCTCACCCACGTGGGACCGCCGTGTGTCTCGTGTTTTCTCTCCAACCTCGCAGAAAGAACAACACCTTACATCCCCCGATGAAGGTTAATATTCAGGAGGATGCTTATATGTTTTTCTTTGGGTTCACGCTTCTTATTTAGCTTCTCTAGGATCACGAATTATAGGCTCAATGTCCTTTATTTATGGCTAGAAACCAAATATGAGTGAGTACATCCCATGTTCCTCTTTTTGTGTCTGGCTTACCTCACTCAGGATAGTGTTTTTCTATTTCCGTCCATTTGCATGCAAAATTCAAGAAGTCATTGTTTTTTACTGCTGAGTAGGACTCTAATATGTATATATTCCATACTTTGAAAATCCCAAGGTCCAAATCAGGAGCAGAAGGAGAGAGAGCATGAGCAAGGAACTCAGGCCCTCGAGGGGTGCACCCACACACTGAGACAATGGGGATGTTCTATCGGGAACTCACCAAGGCCAGCTGGCCTGGGTCTGAAAAATCATGGGATAAACATAGCGGACAATGAGGACTACTGAGAACTCAAGAACAATGGCACTGGGGTTTTTGATCCTACGGCACGTACTGGCTTTGTGGGAGCCTAGGCAGGTTGGATACGCACCTTACTAGACCTGGATGGAGGTGGGTGGTCCTTGGACTTCCCACAGGGCAGGGAACCCTGATTGCTCTTCAGGCTGAAGAGGGAGGGGGACTTGATTGGGGAAGGGGGAGGGAAATGGGAGGCAGTGGTGAGGAAGAGACAGAAATCTTTAATAAATAAATAAATAAAAATGAAAAAAAAGAAATATCCAGGCAGGTTTAATGGGAGATCTGTGCTCCTGGGTGGCCCCAAGGGGGAACCGGGAAGCCTCAAAAACACGCGACCCCAGGAGGAAGAAAGGGAGACCACGTGTTCCTCTTTGGGGAGATCACTTAAATACCCTGGGGAGTGGTCCTGACCCCATCCCCAGGGAGGGGTCAGGACCTGGCCTGCTGGGATTTGGAGTCCAGACCAGGCCTGGGGGCTGGGATAGATGCGAGGGGCTGGGGCCTAAGCTCCCAACTTGACAGATTCCCTGATGCTGGAGCTACACCCAGATGTGAGTCATTATGCGGGTGCTAGGAATTGAGCCTGGGCCTTCTGGAGGAGCAGCCACTGAGCACCTTCCACCTCCGAGCCGTTTCTACAGACTTTGATTAATATGTTTTGTTTTCCCTTACAGAACTTACAAAGAGTTTTTAAACTAAATCACTGCTCTCCATACAGTTTGTCTTTAATCTGCAGGGCATCCTATCCTGGGGCAAATCTTGTTTGCTTTGTTAGAACCATTAAAGAACAATGCCTCTGCCCTTCCTTTATGCTCCCATAACACTTCAGGAAACCTAAAGTACCCACACTCTGCCACTCTAATGCTGCTCCCTCGAGCTTCTCCTGAATGCTGAACTGCTGGAAGCCTCTGTGGTATCAGTGCCCAATGTGTTGAGTGGCCCTTGACCTGGCCAGTTACAGGGCAAGTGCTCCTGGGTCTGCTGGACACTGACACTTGGCAGTCAGTACCTCCAGGTGGCAATCTCTAGGACAGCTGTAGAGGAATGGTTTCTGCCCTGCCTGGCTTCCTCTCCCTTTAGCCTTAGGTCAGCCCTGGCATAGGGGGTTAGTTAGGGGATGAACTTCAACACTGAGTGAGCTCTTGCTGTGTGACTTTTTCTTGGGGGAGGTGAGCAAACATCCGTGCACTATAAGTTATGACACCAGTGACAGATGGAAGTCCAAGTTCACCTTGATGAGCCAATGAGCTCATTGGTTTTTCTTACAAGTGTGGATGAGGAGTTAATTACAAGAGTGTGCATGGCCTTCCAAAACAGTTGCATCACGGAAAAGTCCCATCCGCACACGAATGACGACCTCCTGAAAACTGCATGGATGAGGTTATCTTTAGGTAACCTCTGCTTACTCTGTCAACTCCTGAGGCCACATGGAGCTGGTGCAGGATTCCACACTTCTGAGAGGAGGGACAGGAGGGATAGAACGGGTGAGATCTCATGTGAGCATCTGGTGACACTGCTCACCCCTTCCTTCCATGAGAGCCTGATATTTTAAGACTCTCAAGCCAGTACATACAGCTGCTCTCTTTGGAAGGTGGTCATGGCCGTGCCACACTTGGAGGACAATGTTCCCCCAGATGGAAGTGTGAGTTAATCACTCATATATATGTTTTCCTTAGCCTGAGTCACCCTTTTGGTCTAGAAACTTGCCCCAGGTTAGGGTGTGTGTCTGTGAGAGTTCAAATCAGGTTGTGGTCTCCAAGAGGCTTAATCCAGCTGCATTAGTAGCCAAGGAAACAAACTACCAGAAATTCTGTGGTTTTAAACAGCAAAACACATTCTGTAATCTGTTCTCTTTCTCTCTCTCTCTCTCTCTCTCTCTCTCTCTCTCTCTCTCTCTCTCTCTCTCGTGTGTGTGTGTGTGTGTGTGTGTGTGTGTGTGTGTGTGTATGAGAGAGAGAGAGTAGAGAAAGGGGATTGAGCAAGAGGGTGAGAGAGAGAAAGAGCAAGAGGGAAGATGAACGGGGGGGGGGTACTATGGAAAGCAGCAGTGTGCATCTGAGAGGCCTGCAGGTCACGCCCCATCCTAGCCGGCTAAGGAAGATCATTTGTGCCCTTCCCAGGTGGCTCTGGCTTGCAGCAGCAGCATCCCATTTCTGTCTCTTCTTTACACACCGTCTCCTCTGTGTCTTTTGTTACCCTCCTCTCTTACAAGGGGAGAGAGCTTACTCTGAAAGAAGGGTGTCTTTCTTGCCTTGAGATCCTTAACATAGTTACAGATACAAAGATTTTCTCCCTACGGTCACACTTAGAGGTTCCAAGTGGACGTGAGTCCAATCCCCCATTATTAGATTTTGCAGGGATGGGCACCTGGTGGTCCAGCACGCTTCGATCGGGAATGTTTGAATGGGTAGATTCTAGGTGAAAATACCCAATCAGGGGGTTGGGAAGCAGCCAGTCTGGTGCAGGGTGGGAAGAATGGGAAGGCTAACAACTTGTGTTAGCTGTTTTTTCCCATTGCTATGACAAAAGACACAACAAAAGCAACTTAAGGAAGGGCTCATTTTGGCTTGTGTTTTGAGGTGGGATACAGTCTGTCATGGTGGGAAGTCATGATGGCAGGAGGACAGCAGCTGTTCACCTGGCAGCGACAGTCAGAACACAGGGGTAGGTGAACGCTGGGTCTCCTTTTTATTCGGTCAGGGACTCAAGACCTTTCGATGGTGCCGCCTACCTCCAGGGTAGGTATTCCACCTCTGTTAGCCCAATAAAACTTTCTCATGGGCATGGACAAAGGTTTGTTTTACGGGTCATTCTAGATCCTGTCAGGTTGCCAGTCAATATTAATTCTTACACAGCTCTTAAAACCCCAGGACCAAACGTGTGGAAATCAGGAAGTGGCCAAAGGGATGAGAAAGAATTATGTTGGAAGACTGCCTGGATGGGAGCAGTGACCCAAGACACCGTGTAGGAGGGTCGGGGAGAAACGGCCACTGTCCTGACTTCATTTCTAGTCTTCCTGGAAGCAGTTTTGAAATCACAGAGCAATGCAGCTTGCTGTGTGTGTATGTGTGTGTGTGTGTGTGTGTGTGTGTATGTGTGTATGTGTGTGGCTTCTAACCTAGGTCCTGAGAAAGCAACTCACATCACGGCATCAGGAGGAAGCTAGACCAGGTTAGCCTGGGTACCACATCACAGCAGCAGGAGGAAGCTAGACCAGGTTGGCCTGGGTACCCCGTCACAGCAGCAGGAGGAAAAAAACCAGGTTAGCCTGGGTACCCTGTCACAGCAGCAGGAGGAAGCTAGACCAGGCGTGGAACCACAACACAGCAGCAGGAGGAAGCTAGACCAGGTTAGCCTGGGAACCACATCACGGCATCAGGAGGAAGCTAGACCAGGTTAGCCTGGGTACCACATCACAGCAGCAGGAGGAAGCTAGACCAGGTTGGCCTGGGTACCCCGTCACAGCAGCAGGAGGAAAAAAAACCAGGTTAGCCTGGGTACCCTGTCACAGCAGCAGGAGGAAGCTAGACCAGGTTAGCCAGGGAACCACAACACAGCAGCAGGAGGAAGCTAGACCAGGTTAGCCTGGGAACCACATCACAGCAGCAGGAGGAAGCTAGACCAGGTTAGCCTGGGTACCACATCACAGCAGCAGGAGGAAGCTAGACCAGGTTAGCCTGGGTACCCCGTCACAGCAGCAGGAGGAAAATAGACCAGGTTAGCCTGGGTACCCTGTCACAGCAGCAGGAGGAAGCTAGACCAGGTCAGCTTGGGGCTGCTGTTGTCAGGGTACCCCGTCATAGCAACAGGAGGAAGCTAGAGCAAGTTAGCCTGGGTACATGAGTCCTTGTTTTAAAAGCAAAGCAAAACAAATCATGTCTTTCTTTCATTAAGTGGTGTGTCTAAGATTTGTCTGTGTTAAATGTTAAATCTAACCTGTGACTCTTCCCAGCCACTACCTCTGATTCTCCTGGAGAGAAGTATGCCACCTGTCTTAGTGTTCCGTTGCTGTGGTGAGACGCCACAACCACGGCAACTCTTATAAAGGAAAGCATTTAGTTGGAGCTGACTTACAGTTCGGAGGTTTAGTCCATTATCATCATGGCAGGAAACACGCAGGCAGACATGGTGCTGGGGAAGGAGCTGAGAGCTCCACATCTGGATCTGCAGGGAGCAAGAAGAGAGAGACAATGGGCTTAGCATGACCATCTGAAACCTCAGAGTCCACCGCCAGTGACACACTTCCTCCAACAAGTCCACACTCGTAAGTAATGCCACTCTCTATGAGCCTATGGGGACCATTTTCATAGAAACCACCACATCCCCTCCCCCTCTCCTAGTGGTGGACACAGGTCCCCAGAACCTAGAGTTCCCCACTGTACAAATAAGAGCACATGAGTCTTTTCCTATGTCATCATAGACGCCATGCAAATATCCCCAGCCATAGAGTCAGAATTGCCTGGGCTGACCATGGCTGAGCTAGGCCAAGCAGCTGGACAAGTCTTGCCTGTTACCAACACACACAGCCCTACATCCCCATTTCCCTGCCAGCTTGGCCCAGCCTGCTGACTGGCACTAGGCTTATAGGTGTGAAGTGCTGCCCCCTGGCATTAATTTGCATGTTCCTAACTGATAATGGTTTCCTGTATTGCTTCCCAAGCCTAATGTTATGACCCCAGTTCACCCCCTGCCAACTGAGGACATTCATTTACTGCTGGAGTTGCAGTTTTCTCTCTAGTCTCTGGTCTCTCTAGTCTCTCTAGTCCTGCTCTTTGTTTTCACATTTGGTTGACTGTCCTTGTCCCCAGTGACCTTTCTCAATTCATGGCCTCCATGTCATAACACCATGTGTGCTCATATTACTGTGAGCATTGACGTTTAGCTTAAGAAGACCTATGCTGTCTAAAATCTGGAAGTTATATGCCTGGATCTCCTCCAGGCACGGTTTTGTCTTATTTAGTAGGAATGCCATTTACCTGGGGTTCATCATTACATCCGTGTTGGGCAGCATTCCCTCGCACCTCTGCCAACCCATGTGCCACTTCCTCTGGGTTTTTTACCACCTTCACCATATGTTGACCGCCATGCAGTCTTCTGGTTTTTTTGGCGTGTTTTCTACTTCGTGTCTATGGAACATTGTCCTCCCATACGGCATCTAAGATGTGCTCCTCGGGCAGGATTTAAATTCCTGCCTCTGTGTCTGGAGGGTTGAAACTGCAGGTACACAGCACTGAGCCCAGTGCACTCTGTCCTTTTTGTTCCCATGACTTGGACTTCACCTTCATGTCTCATGGGACAAGTGATTGTGCTTGGATTAGAAAGTTGACTTAGCTCTTTATAGGCCCCTTTTCCTCCATTTGAGACATTTAGCTTTATCACGTTCCTCACAACACTCTGCTGGAATTTATTGCCCATGAATGGCAATGGAGAGAGAAGGTAGAATAGCATCTTTACTTCGCTGCTTGACATTGGAGAGTCTTTCTTTCATAGATTCTTGACTTACTCACACTTGCTTCCAAGGGTCAAGGCTGAACTTCAAAAAAAATCACTTTTGCTCCTTTCTTCTATCAGTGAGGGCTTAGGTGAAGCTTTCCTCTCTTCCTGCTTCAGTTACTGGGTATAGCACGAATTCTAATTGGTAAAAATAATAAAAAACTCAGAGACAGATATTGGGGTTAATGCTGAAGATCAGAGAAGCAGATCGGTCAGCCACTTGAGAGTTCTTTTACCTCTACCAATGCTCAGACCAAAGAGATGATCCTGTCCTCAGACTGCATCTTCAGATTACATCTGTCTCCACCAAACTTCAGACTACCCAAGCTCTTGTCTCTGCCTGCCTTATATTACTCTCTCTGCCCAGCCATATCACTCCTGTCTCTACCTCCCTAGTGCTGAGATTAAAGGCGTGGGGTCCCAAGTTCTGGAATCACGTTTGTGTGAGCTCTGTTTCTCTTTTAGACAGATTCAATCTCAGGTAGCCCAGTGTGACCTTGAACTAATAGAGATCACTCTGCCTCTGTCTCCCAAATCCTAGGATTAAAAGTGTATGCCACCACTCCCAGGCTTCTAGTGGTTTGCTTTGCATTCTGATCTTCAGGAAAGTTTATTTGTTAAAAAAAAAAAACACCAAAATATCACTACAACTGGGAGTCCACATCCTCCAAACCAATCCCAACAATCCCAACACTCAGTCTCCAAGTTATGACACAGGGCTGGAGAGTCAATATACCTTTGAGATAAAAGTGTAATTGTATACTCGTGGCCCTGCCAGCAAATTGCTTCTGGTGGTTCTTATGGTTAGGTAAATGAGAAAAAGGCATTTGCTAGATCAATAGCTCCATATCATGTACCAGGAAATGAGCTTTTATCTGATCAAGTAAGTACACCTATCTGGTACAGCATAACTTCTCTGTCCCTCTAGCAAGCTCCCAAATAATGTCATGGATACTTATTAATTATGAAAGATTATGAAAAGCCTTAGCTTAGGCTTGACCCACTAGCTCTTATAACCTAAATTATAATTTATATTAATCTACATTTTGCCTCATGGCTTTTTCTTTCTTTGATTCTGTATGTCTGATTCCCTCCATGTCTCATTGGTGTCTGACACACACCTAGATTCATCTCCTTCCTTTCTTTCTGCTCAGAAGTCCCGTCTATACCTTCTGCCTAGCTATTGGCCACTCAGCTTTTTATTGCACCAATCACAGCAATACATTTTCACATAGTGTGCAATTTGATCTCACAACAGAACAGCAGCTGCAGTTGGAGTCGCTACTAGATTAAGGTTTTGATAGTCAGCTGCCACTCTCTGGTTCCATCTGTCCTCTGCACAGGCCAGAGAGAAGAGTTAAAGGGAGATGTGGTGTGAACAACAATTTTTGCATTTTCCAAGTCCTTGATGGTGGTGCTAAATTCTGCAGTTCCTTCGGGGTTGCGATGCTGGCTTTTGTTCACTATTTTTCCCTTACAGAAGTTCCTTCAATGACTGGCTCTCAAATCCACTTCCTTTAATGGTATATTTAGGTCTTAGGATATGACCTCTGGAAGATGATACCGTGGGATAATGCTCTTGTACATTGTAAAGATCTGTCACTTGTATTGGTTTAATAAAATGCTGATTGGACAGTAGTCAGACAGGAAGTATAGGTGGGACAGCAAGTCTCAGAGAATTCTGGGAAGAGGAAAGACAGAGATGCAGTCCCAAGCTAGACACAGAGGGAACAAGATGAGAATGCATCACCGAGAAAAGGTACCAAGCCACATGGTTAAACATAGATAAGAATTGCGGTTAAATTTAAATTGTAAGAGCTTGTTAGTACTAAGCCTGAGCAATAGACCAGACAGTTTAAAAGTACTATAAGCCTCTGTGTATTTATTTGGGACTGAATGGCTGTACGACTGAGTGGGACAGAAATTTTTGTATACAAGATGTCATGGAAGATCTTCAGGTTCTGTTCCTATACAAGGGATCCATTTGTTGTCTGGCCCCCAAAATCTCTCATTCTAAGAAGGGCTCAGAGCATTTCTTTGGTTCCTTGGATGCCAGTGTCACATAACTAGAAATGGGTCTTGTAGTAGGAAGGCTGCTTTTTGGTTTCCCAGCTTCCCAGACTCCCAAAATAACCACACAGAAACTGTATTAATTAAATCACTGTTTGGCCTATGAGCTCTAGCTTATTATTGGCTAGCTCTTACATATTAACTTAATCTATCTCCATTGTTCTGTGTATCACCACAAGGTCGTGGCCTACCAACAAAGTTTTAGCACATCTGTCTCTGGCGGAGGCTTCTTGGTTTCTCTCTACTCTGCCTTCCTTCTCCCAGCATTCAGTTTAGTTTTCCATGTCTACCTAAGTTCTGCCCTATCAACAGGTCAAGGCAGCTTCTTTATTCACCAACGGTATTCACAGCATACGGAGGAGAATCCCACATCAGGGTCTGGGTTCCTGAGAAAATAACCACACATTCCAAAGTATTTGGACAAAGCAAAAGTTCTACTTCTGCAGAAACATGCATTACTACATCACAGCCAGCAGGCAAGAGCACACAACAGGGATGAAAAGGATCCTGTGCCTCACTCTTAGTAGTCAGAGTTTGGCCTTATTCACATGGCTATTCCTAATTCAAACAGCCATCAGAGGCAGGAGGATCTCTGAATTTGAGGCCAGCCTGGTCTACAAAGTGAGTTTCAGGACAGCTAGGACTACACAGAGAAACCCTGTTTTTAAAAACCTAAAAACTCAACCAGCGAAACCACCACCACCTCAACAAGAATCCCAGCTGATAAGCAAAGCACAACTTGTGAGAGCTGTGTGCAATCTTGAGTGTGCAATGCAAAACTTGTGATAGTAGAATGCAATTTTGAGTGTTTCATTCTTATTCTTTTTCTAATGTGTACTTATGTCAACACAAAACCATATCCCTTTGGTTTGTTTTGACAAGACAAAGTAATCATTCTTGTTGTCCAACTATGTTATTGCATATGGGCAGGTAAGTTCTCTTTACCTCTCATTTAAAAGACTCTTTACTGATCTTGGGTCACGAAGACTCCTTGTATGTCTCATTTAAGAGTTTAATAACTTTTGCTTCTGAAGTTGTCCTAAATTCCACCTCTTGTTGGATTCTGTATGATGGGAGGTAAGGGCAATGTAAATGATTATGCAAATTATGGTTGTAATCCTATCTAACAACAGAGACTCTGAATGATGGAGTCTAGGCTATAACATTGCTCAGTAGATGTTCACCTTTTTATAAGATGTAAAGTTATAGATAATTCAAGGTTCAAAGCAGTTGTAATTGGTGAAGAGATTAACACCATTAAAGAAAATAACTTGCGTCTACACTGGGACAGCATCTTGTAAAAAACGCAAATTCACTTGAAAGTAAAATTCAAATTGACATAGCTACTAGAAGGGTTTTCAACTTAACAAAGAAAAAGTAAAGAAAAAGTCACCTAGGAAAGTGTTTCCCCATGATCAACACACAGTAAAAGAATGGTAGTCCAAGAAGATCATCTTCAGATTAAGCTGGCAGCAGAACTTGGCAGCATCAAGTACATGACACTGATTTTGAAAGCGTGGGAGATACAAGATTTCGGGGGCCCTGGAGCCTTGCTCACAGTTTCAAGAGCCACCAAGGTAAGGCAATATGTGACAAGGTCAGAATTTCCTGCACGGAGGCCCTGAGAGATCATGCTGTATAACTGTCAGGATGAAGTCTAAGTTGCAATGGAGACACCAGGGTGTTTGGGATGCTGGGATCATTGGATATCTACTGAGGGAGAGAGAGGCTTGAGTGTGGCAGGCAGCAGATGTGGAGGGATGGGGCTAAGCAAGCTCTTTGGGGCACAGCCGATTCTGTCACAAGCCCAAGATGCTGGATATGGGATTGTAAGCTTCATCTTTGCTTTAGTCCCACCATTCCTTGTGCCCTACTTCTTCCTCTTGAAGTGGGAACATGGACTTTGTACCACTACATGTAGAACTGTGTAGCTTCTAACCACTCACAGTTAAGAAACTGCCTTACGTCTCAGAGAAGACCTAGAGTTCAGACTTTTGAACAGTGTTTAGACTGTTAAAGACCTCAAAGACTTTTGAAGTTGGGTTGGATTCATTTTGCTTTGTCAAAAGGGACAAAGGATGGAAGATCATAGCTCAAAAGTGGTATATCTGGGTGTCAAATTGACAAGGAGTTGACGTGATGGCTTATATTAACTGTCACCTCTGACAGGATCTAGAACCACTTTGAGAGAAATCTCTGGAAATGTTGTGAAGGATTTTCTAGATTATGTTCATTGAGGTTGGAAAACTGAGGTTGGAAAACCAACCTCCAAAGGTGAATGACACTGTTTCATGCACTGGGGATCTGGACTTCATTACAAGGAGAAAGTCGACTGATTTCAGATGCAATGTGACCAGACAGCTTTCTGCTTCTGCCATCATGCCTTCCATATGGTGTTAGATTGTGTAGCATGAATTAAGCCAAAATACATCCTTCGTCCCTTAATTTCTTTTTTTGTAGGCTTTTGGTTATAACAAGAGTAAAAGTGATCAATACACAGCAAGTTTATCTATCTGTCTGTCTGTCTTTCTACTCTACCTCTATCATCTATCTATCTATCTATCTATCTATCTATCTATCTATCTATCTATCTATCACATATCTTATAGAATGGATAGAGGATATATGCCATAGATGAGCTTAAGGAATTTCACAGAAGGCAGATAGAGTTATGAAGATAATTTCTGCAGGGATTATATAACCAACTCTCTTAGTTATAGTGTGTGTCCTGTGGATAAAATTGGGCAGATTGTATTGTTTGTGTGCCCAACAGCATACAGAATCAGCCTGCCTCTGTGTTTGTACTCTAAAAAATGAAGTCTTATAGCACAAGACAGTCTGAAGAAAACAGTGTTTTGAACAACCTAGAGTAGCTTAAGGCAGGCCACAGCCTGCTCTCAACAAGAACTATTTAGATAATATCAAGATTCAACATAAATGCGATGTCAATAAAGATCTCTTCATATATGCAATATGATTGTGTGTATGATGTCTGCATATTTAGACAGGTTCGTTTTGAACAGGGGACATATATCCTCTCAACAGGGTTCTTTATAAGGCAGCAAAGCTTCCATCCTGAGTCCTCTAGGGAGGGAGGCTTCCACAGCAGCATCCTGATCAATTAGAGAGGGTTTCACCTGAGGCAAGCACTCAGAGAGCTAAGAAGCTGATCTAAAAGCAATCATAACCTGTTTGGCTTATAATATATCGGCTATGGGACATGCCTAACTCCAGAGCTTCTGCTTTCCCTGCTGGTCGTCTTCTGTTGTATGTACTTTCCTATTGCTCTGAAGAGACACCGTTTTCAAGACAACTTATAAAATATAGTTTAGTAGAGCTTATAATTTCAGAGAATGAGTCCATGCAGGCAGGCAGACATGGTGCTGGAGCAACAGCTGAGAGCTTATATCAGATGATCCACAGTTGAAGGCAGAAAAGCCCAACCCCAGTGGCACACCTCCTCCAAGGCCACACTTCCCAATCCTTCTCAAATAGTCCCATCAACTGGGAACCAAGCATTCAAACATGTGAGCCTATAAGGGAAGGGACCACACCTTCCTTTAGGTTTTTAAGTTAAAGACAGTATCAAAGATCTCTTCACAATGTCAGCTAGGTCCATTTAAGCTTTTCTCTGTGTTTGTCTCCTTGTGGGATCTGGGACATGTGTGGAGTATGCCACAGTTAGTACATGTGCTTCTGGCACAAGTTTGGGAAACCACACTATTCTTTGATTTTATCCCCAAATATCCCCCATTACATCCTGGTGATAGTGGGAGTAGCTTCCTGCTTTTAAAAATGTACTGTTAGTATTTTATGTGTGAGAGTGTTGTGTCTTCATATATGCCTGTGTACCACATGCATGCCTGGTGCCCACAGGGCCCAGAAGAGGATGTCAGATTCCCTGGGACGGGAATACCAGATGGTTGTGAGCTGCTCTGTGGGTGTTGGGAATTGAACCCAGGTCCTTTGGAAGAGCAGCCTGTGCCCTTAATAAGCAGCTGTGGCTCCAGCCCTGACTTCCTGCGCTTGACATTCTTATTTTTGAAAATTTGAATCTGATCTCATCATTGCCCACAAGCTCTTCTAATTATTTTATTGGAATCACTCCAACTTATCTCTTGTTTTTATGCTGGTTTTCCCTGCTGGCTGAATTTTGCTGTTTCTTTTAAACAAAAGATCCTAGAATTCTAAGATCTGACTACAGACTCTTGAAAGAGATAATAGCTTACAAAGAAGAAAAATGTTCAAAAAGCTTGTAAATCATCCAGACAGATAAAGCATCAAGAGAAGACAGAAATCTATACAGGAAGACGGTTGGGACTGAACTTAGGAAATCATATGTGAGTGATCGGTGCATGCATGCACACACACATGTGCATTTGTGCGTGCTGTTTAAATGGCATAAGGCTGAGGCAGGGACATTGGCTTTTGAAGGGACTGGGGCAGGGGAGGGAGCTAAAGGACTAAGGTCTTCCTAGAGGAGCGGATGTTAATTAGTAGAAGAAGGAGGAAGGAAAACAGTATTTCTCAGTCTATCGCCTGCCAAAGGAGATCTTTGTTCATGAGTGCATGCAGAACACCACCAAGGGAGGTAGACTCATAGGAGAAAGGAGGAGTTCTACAGAGCATTTAACCAGGCATACAAACTCCAAACTCTGAGTGAGCTATACCCCAGTGTTTCTGAGAGTTCATAGACTCCAGAGACTCAGAGTGACTTCTCCTCTTAGGAAACGGAAAGGCAGAGGTAGTCTAGATTGATAAATTCTCAGTTAGGCCCTGGAAGCTTCTGGAATGGTATGTGAAACAGATGGCTCCCTAACACGAGCCAGAGGAAGCATTGAACATGTTGTGTAGCTTTGATTTTGCATGAGCAAAATCCTGGTGCTTCAGTTTTTCTTCTCTTCTTGTTCTAACTAATAACTCTAGGAATAATTTATTTCTCCAATTTGTTAAGATTCTTGGAGCCTTCATAGAACTACTCTGCAGGTGGATAAAAGATATTTGATAATATGTTGACAGTAGTGGCATTTCCATTAGGCCCGGAGATGACAATTCCAAAGCTGAACTTCACATGGGAGGGTGGCCTATGTATTTATAAAAATACATTTTATGATCTATAACTCGAGATAATACATATCTTGAAAAACAAGATCTGGGATTAGGGTCCAGAAAGCGAGTTCCTAACTGATAAATGACTCTCCTTGAGTAGTGTAGATGAGAGGCATGGGATCCTAGGCTGGTTTTGTTGTTGTGTGACTTTTACTGGGGAGGTGTGAGCAAATGTCTATTCACTCCAGATAGGGCACCACTGACAGACCAAAGGAATGAGTCCACTTAGTCTGTTTTAGGGAAGTGGTGAGATTCTGGGGGGGAAAAATAAATGGGGATGTTTACTTACAGGAAGACTGGGGACTTAAAGACAACTATAATCTGAAAAGCCCACACCAACATAGGTAACATCTCACAAAATTGCTGGATGTGGGGAGCAAAGGAAGCCTGAACGTCCCAAGGAGATGTGCATTGTTTACAGGGGCTTGGCCTCTGAGAACCATGGGAATGGCCAAACCTTCCCTAGGTAGGAAGGACTCAGACTTGACAAAGCCTTCATTGTGGAGTGAGGCTTGAGGGGTGGCAAAGCCTTCCTGTGGCCTGTGTGGGCATGTCCATGTTGATGCTGCTTGGAAACACAAGAGTTTAGGAGCAACTGACCAGAGTATGGAAAAACTAGCAACTGCAGCGTCCTCCTCCAAGTGAGACTAGCTAAGCCCTTCCTCACAGAGCTATTCTTAAAAGTGCTGAGGTTCCTGGTTGCTGTGGGTAATCAGAGTGTTCTGTGAGAGCAAGCACAGCCCACGTGACACTAGCTTTTCTGCTCTGTGGCCATGTATCTGTCCTTTCTTCATTCCTCTGATGCCTCTAGTCAGGTAAAGGGGCTAAACCATGCCGGGAGGAGTATCTGGATGCCTGGTATGAATTTCAGACAGCAGTTGTTATTGCATACATAAACTTGAGACAGCCTTGTAAATCTTCTAACTTTCTTCTATTTTGGGGGCTTTGTGTGTTTCATTTGCTTTTCGAGTCTCATAAACTTCCCTCAGAAGGAATGATTTAAATAGGAGGGAACACCTGTATCGTATTGTTATGAAGATGAAGACGGGAGAATGAAGGGTCACAGAAACAGACCTTAGCTACTGGCTGGTATAGCAGCTAGTCATTAAAGATTTATTAAGTGATAAAATGAGCACAACAAAATACAGAGCTGTTTGTGAAGCAGAGCTTTGAACAGTGGGGCTTTCTCCCTGACCCTGGATACGGCACAAACCACATCCACACACCTGTTTTCACAGAGAGATCCTTTTTTAAGTGGGAGAGAAAAGTTAAAGAGGCTGCTTTCTGACTCAGAAAACAGCAACAAATGACCTTGCAGGTGTAATTTTTAAGAGGAGAAGGAGGGCAGTTCTGTGTTAGAATGGGCTAGGCTGTGATGGTAAGGGAGATAGGGGACAGGGAGAAGGGGAAGGGGACAGGCAAAAGGGCAGGGGTATTTGTTCTGGAAGGACAAGGAACTACCTCTGCATGCAGGGGAGATAGACATGGCACATAGGCAAAAGGTGGTTTATAAAGGTAACGGGAGAAATACCATGATGGATGAGGGTTTTAATTTTAATTGGGCATGCTAATTGGGTGAGCCAAAGGGCAGGGGTTGATTGCTGAACTTTGGTGGTCAGCCTCAGGAGGAGGAAGCAGCCAACTAAGGAAGTAGACCTCGGTGTAGCTTT
This sequence comes from Microtus obscurus, assembly GCA_963919715.1. Taxonomy (NCBI): domain Eukaryota; kingdom Metazoa; phylum Chordata; class Mammalia; order Rodentia; family Cricetidae; genus Microtus; species Microtus obscurus. Next base: position 2,000,561 of record CAWTZC010002255.1, on the reverse strand, counting down.
AGGAATGTAATCTAATAGTTTTTAGCAAAGCAAAGGGAATGGGGAGAAGGGCAAGGCCATCTGTAGTGAGGAGCTGCAGGCTGCATTCCCGCCCAGATCCTGTATGCCTAGCTAGCTTATGCCCCGAAATAATTACACTGAAACTGTATTCTTTTAAACACTGCTTGGCCCATTAGTTCTAGCCTCTTATTGGCTAATTCTCATAACTTGCTTAACCCATTTCTAATCATCTATGTAGCACCACGAGGTGGTAGCTTACCAGGAAGGATCTTAACCTGCGTCCATCTTGGAGAGGAGAGCTATAGCGACTGCTTGAATCTGCTTCTTTCTCCCAGAATTCTGTTCTGTCTACTCAGTCTATCTAATTTTCTCTCCTATCAGGGCCAAGGCAGTTTCTTTATTAACCAATGAAAATAACACATAGACCTTCCTCCATCAGCCATCCAGAGCCTCATGCTTGCATAGGCTAGTGCCCCTTTGTTGTAAGGAGTGCTTGTTGTTTTCCTGGCTGCCCAGACTCCCGAAATAATCACACAGAAACTATATTAATTAAAATACTGTTTGACCCATTAGCTCTAGCTTCTTATTTGCTAACTCTTACATCTTAATTTAATCCATCTCCATTAATCTGTGCATCACCACGAGGTCATGGCCTACCAGCAAAGTTTCAGCACATCTGTTTCTGACTCCATGGCTTCTCCCTGACTCCTCCTCCTTTCTCCCAGCATTCACTTTCATTTTCCCCATCTAGCTCTATTCTTTTGCCCTATCACAGCCCCAAACAGCTTCTTTATTAACCAATGGTATTCACAGCATATAGAGGGGAATCCCACATAACCCCTTTAGTTTCCAAATTTTAAAAGTTGAGTGGATGGCCTGAGGGATGGCTCAGTGGTTGGGGCACCTGAACTAGATGCTGAATTGGATGACCTGAGTTTGATCATCTGAATCCACAAGAAGGAAGGAGAGAACCAAGGCCTTCAAGTTATCTTCTGACCCCCACTTGTGTGCTATGTTGTATGTACAACCCCTGGAAGAAAAAACAAGTGGAAAGCAAAGTCGAGTGAAATACCCATTGAATAATGAAGATGAAAATATTTTTCTAAGTGCTAGAACATTATCAGAAACTGCTAATGGGATTTATAGAGTAAATAAACATTTTGGTAATTAGGTTGTTGTCATTTCTCCCCATCACTGCATGCGCTCTATTTTTAATAAATGAAAGGTGGGGAAAATAGGGCTCAGTAGGGATGTCAGGACACTTTGATGGGAAGATGGTCTTCACTCATTCCCCTCATTGTCAGGAGTGGACAGATCACACCTAGAGGACCACACCCATTCCACATGTGTGATGTGACTTCGTGATTGCCTAGATGGGATCAAGACCAGAGATGAAATCATTGTTTCCCAGAATTCACTAAGGGAGCACTTAGAAGAAAGAAGTTTGGGGCAAACCTGCCAATGGTGTGCTAGATTAGTGTTGACCTATGAGCCAATTGACCCAACAAGGTGAGGAAAGTCTAGATTTCCAAAACTAACATAAGATCACGGCCAGCTTCAGGAATCTATTACAAGGGACTTGAGACATGGCTCAGAAATTAAGGGTGCTTGCTGCTCTTCCAGAGGACCTGGGCTTGATTCTCGGCACCCGCATGGCAGCTCACAACCATGTGTAACTCCAGGGGATCAACACTGTCTTCTGTGTGTATGTAGTGCAGATATACACACACGTGATGCAAGGGCTGGCCCACCAGGAGTGGCTGCCTGTGCATCTGATCTTCCACAGAGTGAATGCAATTGGGTAGGGAGTGACATGGAGGAATCCAGAAGTGATTACACTCTGACATGCCAGAATCCTCCTAATTAGTGACCGAACAAATGAGCCAGCAAGGGTACAGAGGGTTTGACTGGCATTACGAACAGTCTGACGTAGCTGGCAGGGTAAGATAGCCCACCCTCCAGCTGTGTGTATGTGTGTACATTGGCTTCAAATGCTTGCACAAGTCAGACCAATATAAACCAAATTCTGGGCCATTGAACAAGTCCCAACACTTTAAAAATGATCAAAGTGATGAAACCTATATTCTTAGACCAACATGGATCCAAAGGAACCAGTACCAGGAAGGTATCTTTAAACAATCCTCAAACATTGGAAATGATAAATAACCCACTTGTCAAGAGAAAGTGACGAGAGAAATCAGAATACATTTTTGTCTTCATTGAGTATAGAAAAGAAAAAGTTGCAAGAGTCAGTATCTTTTTATAGAAATGGCAGCTATTAAAATTCAATTTAGTTGAATACATTTTCATAATCTTAACTCTTATGAGAACAATGTTACTGTAAGACCAGCAAAGCAGGTGCAAAAACCCAACAAGCCCAGGCTGATGAGGTGTTCTCCAGGGAAGAGAGTTACATGTTACATAAATTAGAATCTTATGCTAGCATTCTCTCCGCACTGTTATTAAATCAATGTCTAATTTTTATGCTTCATTCCGACTAAAAATATTTCTTAAAAATCCCTCTCTCCCCTTTCTCTAAAATGTCATCATCTGTGAGTCAGTGGATTTGCTTTTTATCCCAAAACCTCAAGCATAACTGACCAAAGAAATCCAATTAGTTCTAGCTGAACTTTTCCCCCTTCTAGTGCTGCAGTTTCAGCATGAATATTTTACTTACAATACATGGGAATATGAGCTATTAATTTTTCCCCTTTGGAAATTCTTCTATTTTGCTTAAAATTTATGTAAGTGCTTAAAAGTCTCTCTCCAGCAACTAGAACAAGGGACTCTGAAAATAGATTTATTAGCTTTTTTTTTTTTATGGGCGTTTTGTTTGAGTGTTTGTCTGTGTACCACATGTGTGCAGAAACCTAATAAGGTCAGAAGACAGCCTCGGACCCCCTGGAACTGGAGTTTCCACCCTGTGGGTGCTGGATACTAAGCCTTGGTCCTCTGTAAGTGCAGCAAGTGCTCTTAACCACCGAGCAATCTCTCCAGCCCCGGAACTGATTGATTTTCTTCTACTTGCTCTCCACCCATGTGAACGAGAGTTTGCAGATAATGGTACCTGAAAATGGGAAGCACTTCCCGACAGGGACAACAGAAGGCATTTTCCTTCAGGGGTCAAAGGCAAAGCTCAGGGAAAAGCAACACCAACCAAACTTGGAACCTCAGCTGACTGAGCACTCTTAAGAGTGAGTGCAAAGTCTCAATGAAGATTGCCACCAGAGTCACAAAACGACCCGTGAGCGGTGAGCCCCCAGCTCAGCAGCCTCTATGAGGTACCAGGTGCCAGAGCGGCAGGGTTCTTGTGTTACAGGACGGATGTATGAAGTTGTCTTTCAAACTGATTGCCCCTACTATCTCAAGCCGTCTTTATACAAGTTCTAATACATTCAAGCTCGAGCAGTTTCACATCCTTTCTCTTTAATCACTAAAGAATCACTGACATTTATTCAATTAAGTTCCTCTTCTTTCCCCCTCCCTTGACGTCATCGACCTTTACCCCATATCATTACAATGCAAGACAAATGTTTGCATCTAGCGAGGTGCATCTCATACTGTGCCCTATCACACAGCAAATACACGATTACAAAGTAAGAGATTTAAGCCTTGTGATTGGCTCTTATCAATATGAAATCAGCTGAGTGTATTGTGATGCCTAGGATATCATTTTCAGGTACATATCAGTTCTAAATCATCTAAGTCACCTTTATTATGAGGATCACAATTGTAATCTTATTCTTTATAAGTTCTCAAAATAGGAATGATTAAAACCTAACTTTTTAACTGTTGGGACTAAATTTCTATTCTTCCTGAAAATTTCTGCATGTGCTTTCCTTAAGGGAACTGGGAGTTTTAGATTCCTTTATTGATATATTGGAAAAATATCCAAGTGTTCATGTCTTGGCACCAGAATAATATCTGACCTTTTGTGTCCTGTATTGTATCCTTATATGTTTCTGTAAGTTTTTAACGCCATCTTTTAAGAAACCATTTTCCAAGTTGTTAAGTTTTTAGAGTATATTTATCCCATTTTGAAATTGAATAAGCAATAATCATCAACCTTAGTGAGTTCTTTGTGCTTGCCCAGAATGGCTGCAAAGGCAGGCAGGGGCAACCGGAAACCGTTTCTGTAACAGATCAGAGAAATTTAATTTTTCTGTAGGGGCTTTTGTTTCCAGTAAACTCAGGCAAAATCATGGGCTAATAATGCAAAACTAAGCGTTACCATAAGAATAAGCATAGCAGAAGTTACTGAGGCCTGAAGCCCATGAGGTCCCTAGGATTAGCATAGGAGTCTGCAGTATTGTTTCCACAGGTCCTTGCCAAATGGATGGGACTCTCCAAAGGGCCTTGCCATCCAAGGAACTCTTTTTGCAAAACGTTTATGCTGTGTTCCCAGGGTGACAGTATGGCTTCTGCCAACCAGGACACAGGAAGCTGAGCCTTCCTTCAGGGATCCTGGGAGGGTATACGTTTCTTCTCACAGGTTTATGGCTTCCATGCCAGCCCAGCAGTCCCAGTAGGCTCTCCAGGCAATGGAAGAATACACAAAGACCACTGGTTATACATGGAAGTTTCTTTCCCACCCTGTCTGGTAATCATTCAGTCCCAAAGAAACACAGGGGTTTTTATTAATTTTAAACTGTTTAGCCTATTAGTTCAGGCCTATCATTACCAAGCTCTTACAGCTTAAATTAACCCCTAATTCTTGTCTATGTTTAGCCACATGGCTTGGTACCTCTTCTCACTGAGGCATTCTCATCTTGCTTCCTCTTTGTCTGGCTGGTGACTGACTCTCTGCCTTTCCTTTTCCCAGAATTCTCTTAGGCTGGTGACCCCAACTATACTTCCTGCCTGGCTACTGGCCAATCAGTGTCTTATTAAATGAGTGAAGAATGTTTGCAGTGTACAAGAGCATCATCACACAGCAATTGGTACTAAGTAATAGGAAGATAACCTTATCATGCTGACAAGGACAGGATGGGAGTCTTGGCCCTGGGGGCACATGGATTTCTGACTTCCAGAGCCATAAGGCAATAAGTTCTCATGGTTAGCAGTGATTGAATGGGATCCAGAAGGGCTCCAGGATCCCTGCAGGAACTATTATCCATGCATGCTCAAGTCCCTGTCAGGAGAGGATACGATATTTGAATAAATCCCACACACATCCTTCCACGTGCTCAGCCTTCTCTGAGTTTGCACAGCTAGTCAGATGCAAATAGACACTGCACCGTATGGTTTATGGATTGACAAGGGAAAAGTCTGCTTATTCAGAACAGTGCAATTCAAGTTGGCTGGATCTGAGTATGTGGAAGCCATAGATAGGAAATATTGATGGAGTCCTGCCCCTTTCCTTATTTCATGCCTTTTTCTAACGTGTAAAGGTTTCCTGTACTTCTTCACTCACAGGGTGTTGCCTGACAACTTGTGAGGTACTGTTGTGTCCTTGTCAGTAAACAACTGTCCATCCTGATGGCCTGGATGGGACACAGTAAAGCCTCAGGCTACAGTGAGCCTCATTTGTCCCTGAACTCTCTGGTCTCTGTCTACATGATGCTACTTCTTGATGCACCCTGACCTTTAGCGGCAGGCAGCCTTCCTCTCCTAGTAAATCATAACTACATCACTACTTGTTTTTTTCTCTTAAAACCCTCTTCCTGTGGCCAGAGAAAGACTACAGATGTAGTGTAGGGCTAATTTTATGTCAGTTTGACACAAGCTAGCTCTCAGAGAAGGATCCTCAGTTGGGAAAATTCCTCCAGGTAGGAAAACATGTAGGGCATTTTCTTAATTGGTGATTGATGGAAGAGGCCCATCCTTGGGCTGGCAGTCCTGAGTTCCGTAAGAAAACAGGCTAAGCAAGCCATGATGAGCAAGCTAGTAAGTAGTGCCCCTCCATGGCCCCACTTGAGTTGCTGACATTGCTGCTTTGATGATGAAACAGTTATACAGACATGTGAGTGAAACAAACCCTTTCCTCTCTAAGTGTCTTCTGGCCATGGTGTTTCATCACAACAATAGTAACCCAAGCTAAGACATGTGGCTTCCAAAGTGCTTTTTCCCTCTCTAACTTTGATATGGAATCTGTATGTCACAGAGCAGTACCTAAGTGAAGGAAATGAAATGTTAGACTGGTTAAGATTCTATAGCCTCTCTTTGCCCTTCTTTCTGGAGAGTCCCAGGTTGTATGAGTTTATTGATGGTTTCTGATTGGCTATAAACATCTTGAGTTTTCTTTTTTTCGTTATTGCAGGCGTTTACTGTGTTTGCAGACATAGCAAAGTTCAAGTCACCCATGAGATCAGGTAGCTCCAACTGTGTCCCTCCACAGAACTTCAAACACTTGCAACTATCACTATTTGTGCAAACACACCCTTAGATCTTTCATTGTGCCTCAGTTTACCTTAAACCAGAGGCCCTAAGAGGAACCATCCCTGTTGACATCTTGCTCTCAGATTTCTTGTCTTCAGGGTTGAGAACTCATGAGTCTGATACTTCAGTTGCCAGGCAGATATACTCACTTTCCTGCATCTGTATTTCAGGTTCTGGGTCCCCTGTCCAGGCAGCACATTAGTCTCTGTGACTTTCTCCTGACTCCCGTTGTGAGAAGGGGTAGATCCTGGCTCAGCTGACCTCTGCACCAGCCTGGGAAGCCCCAAGGCTGTGAGCCAGCCTGGGAAGCCCCAAGGCTGAGTAAGACATGGTTTGGCCATACATAAATCATGGCTACAGCAATGGAGAGGAAACATGAATCTTCATGGTCCAGAAGGCATACAGGGCGGGTTGTCAGTGTGTCTACAAGAGGTAGGATAAAGCCCATGGGGAGGAGAGCTGGTTATCCTGTGTATGCCTGTGTTTTCCTCAGCTGGCCTTCTGGGTGAGAACTAACATGAGGTTCTGTGGTCCTGCCCTCCTGGTCACTATCTCACTCTCAGAAGTGTTGTGGGACACACTACTCTTTCTCCTGATGTGTGCTTACCTCCGTGGGTGAGAAGTCTCTTCCTTAAGAAGCCCAACATACACCATGCATTTGTATCTTAGTGTTCAGCTCTGCTTCTGAATCACTTTAGTAGGATGTGTTGGGCAAAGGGATGGTTGAAGAGTTGAGGTTTGTGCTCATGACGTAGGGGTCTCTGACTTACTGTGTACAGTTGGTTTGGTATAATGCCTGGTGTCTTAGGGTTTCTATTGCTGTGATAAGACACCATGACCAAAATGAACTTGGAAAGGAAAGGGTTTATTTCACTTTTCAGCTCATAAGTCCTTCTCGGAGGGAAGACAGGACAGGACTGAGCAGAACACTGCTTATTGGCTTGCTCCTCATGGCTTGTTGAATTTGCTTTCTTATACAACTCAGGACCACCTCCCGGAGTTGGCACCACCCACACTGAGCTAGGCCCTCTCACATCAATCAATCTGGTAGGCCATTTTCTCAGTTGAGATTTCCTCTTCCCAAACACCTCTAGCTTGGGCCAAATTGATATATAATGCTAACCAGCACCGATTAAGGTGCAAAAACCAGGTAGGGTTTGGAGCAGGCACTTTAAACCTGTGTTTGGAGTCAAAGGGGGCAGGTAAGCTGAGGTAGGGCAAAGGGTCACTCAGAGTAACCCAGTAACTCTGTTCCCCATCTTAGTGGTTTTAGGAAGTCTTGAGGTAGGTCATGCATAAATATATACATGGATAGCTTGCTCCTGGCTTGTCCTGTGGGGCATGGTCAGAAGAGCTTGGCAGAGTAAATTATTGACCAATTCCTTACCAGTAAGAGGATGTGGGCATGGCCAAGTGGCTCTTACAATCTGTGAATATGTAGCTTTCAGGAGACTGATAGTGTGGACTTAGTGAACGTGAGAACTTGGGCTGCAGACACTTGAACCACTTTCTTTCAAAATAAGAGCAGTGCCTCTTATTTATAGTGGCTTCTCTAAGATTAAACCTTTAGACTTGAGCTGGGTGTGGTGGAATTCCAGTACTAGGGAGGCTGTGTCAGGAGCGCCTGAGAGGTCAAGGCTAGCCTGCTCTACTTAGTGAGTTGCAGGATTTACTGTGGAATGTAAATTCCCATTATGAGGCCAGGGTGGATGGTTTTGCCTTCCCTGTCTACAGGGCAGTCCTACTTGCCTGTCTTTTTTTTTTTTTTTTTTTTTTTTTTTACAATTTCTGAGGTTAATGAATTAAGCCTAGCAGTTTAACTCATTCCAGAATTTTCTTCATCAGCTGTATGACAGAGTTTATTGTTACACTTGGGGGAATTCCTTGGTGGTTGTCAACAGTTATCCACAGGAATGCATGAAAATATCATGTTTTTGGTTCTGTCTAGACTTGGACCTAGCAAGTGAATATTAGCATGTTTTTGTGAAGCCCCCATGGAAGTTGGATGGTGAATATTCATTGTACTTGTTTTCCAACAGATAACTTAGATGGTCACCACATTTCCAAGGTTTTCACCATGTCTAGGTGTGAGGTCAGCATTCTGATGGATGAAAATGCCACCCCAAATCTGGATAATGTTCTATTTGGCATCAGATTGGTGCAGGACAATTCTATATTCTGCCAATTATATTTTAAATAAACGCTGATTGGCCGCTAGCCAGGCAGGAAGTAGAGGTGGAAAAACCAGGAAGTAAAGGTGGGGCAATGAGAATAGGAGAATTCTGGGAAGAAGGAAGCTCTTTCAGCAGTCCTACCCAAATCACCAAAGAAGGAAGATGTGACCTACCCTGCTGAAAAAGGTACTGAGCCATGTGGCTAACATAGATAAAAATAATGCGTTAAAATAAGTTATAAGAGCTAATACGAAGCCTGGGCTAATGGGCCAATCAGTTTATGATTAATGTAGACTTCTGTGTATTTTCTTTGGGATTTACTGGCTGTGGGAATTGGGCAGGACAGAAACCCCAATGAGCAGGCCCTCATGTTACATCTGATGTCTTGCTTCTGTCACCACCACTCCAAATCTTGTCTCTAACAATCTTTCCCTGGGCTTCCAGCCAGCTGCCCTTCCTCTGATGGAAATTTCTGTGTCTGAGAGCAGCTGGGCTGGCAGTACTGTCTGTGGCCACCACCTTCAACTGAAACTCTCTTGTCCTCACTACAGATGTCCTGTATACATGCCATTTCTTTTCCACACATGGCCCTGCCATGTCTTAGCCAGAGATGGGGGAGGGCAGACAGACACTAGCACTGGGGGTGGCACAAAATGAAATCTAGCACAAGAGGAGCTACTTATTGCCTCCATCCCCTCCCTCTCCTGCCCCAGCCTACCTGTTGTAAGGACAGGTTCTGGAGAGGGTGGCATCTTAGGGATTTCCTAAGTCTTAGTGACAAGACACCATGACCTGGCAGCTCTCATTAAAAAAAAAAAAGCATAAATTTGGGGAATTGTTTATAGTCTCTGAGGTTTCATGGCAGGGAACATGGCTACATGCAGGCAGATATGGTGGAGAAGTAGCTGAGAGTTCTACAAGCAGGGAGACACACATCTCCCACACACACACTGGGCCTGGCTTGAGCTTTTGAAACCCAAACGCCTACCCCCTGTGATACACTTCCTTCAAAAAGGCCATATGTCCTATTCATTTGCAAGTAGTGTCATTCCCTAATGACAAAGCATTCAATTATATGAGCCTATGGGTGCCATTATTCTTCAAACCACCACACTTAGCTTGTCCCACTTCACTGTTTAACAATGACATGGTAATATCATGGAAGTGGGGGACATTGGTGAAACGAAGTCCCTGACCCTGAGTAGGGTACAGGCATGTGATCTGAGTAGCCCTAATGGTGTCACGTGATCCATGCTGCTGCAGGCTAGGCACAAACATGTCCCAAGGACAAAGTCACTAACTGAGTCAGGGCATATAAGGTAGCATGTGTTGGGGGTTGTGGGAATGAATAGGAGTTTTCTAATAATATGGGGAAGGAAATGATGAGGAAGCCAGGGGATAAATAATGCCAGGGTCTTGCGATGGCGGATGGTGACCATCACTGGCAACCGAGACTGAACTGTGATGGAAGAGAAATGTGGTTGGGGACAATTTGAGACCTCTTAAGTGCATGCATTTCTGGCTAGGGTGGGTAAGGGCTTGATTTCATTAGGATGGTGCTGATAGGGGAGCTCATGCGGGGGGCCACCCAGGGATGCTACAGAGAGCCCCCTAGCCATGGGGAGACCTCTCAGCTGCTCTAAGAAAAGAGACGTTAAGTAAGAAATGGCCAGAGTTTGTGGAAGATAAGATGAACTCAAGGCTTTGGCCCTAGTTGTCAAGTGGATAATGGTCCTGCATCCCTAGAAAGGTCAGTCTGGAGGTCTGAATACAACTTGCAGGAAGGATATTGGTGCATCTGTGTTCTCTGCTTCTCAGACTCTCCCTGACATCTGTCCAGTGTTGACTTGGCATGGGTCAAAGGTTCCACATGGATATGGGTCCACTGTGCGAGGATCGAGGCTCCAGGGAGATGCTATCAGCAGGAGATGTGTGTCTCAAGGGAGGGGGCTGAGCACACGCTGCCTCCATGGCACAACCTGAGAGATCGGCCCTGCATCTTCCCACCCGAGCCAGTGTGTTAATGAGGATCTTGGTCTATCGAAAGGAGTGGAGTTGGGATTTGTCCTTGTATTTTTGGTTTTCTTTTGATAAAACCAAATGGCAAAGACTAAGTAACTTAGAAGGCACGGGAGTTCATTCATCTCATAGTACTTGATAAGAAGTGGACAAAGGGCTGCCTCTGCTGAGAAAATAGGTTGGAGATAGGGTATGACTTCGTAGAGTTCCAAGGCAATGCTGGGCATTATGTGGTGTGGAGAGATATAAATGTAAGAAAAGCTGGATATTATAACAGACTTGACCTTGCTATAATCCTTAATCTATGCACTCACTTCTTGTTTTTTGAGATAGGGTCTGCTGTGTCCCAGGCTGGCATTGAGCTTTCTCTGCAGTTGAAGATGACCTTGTACTCCCGATCCTCTAGCCTCCACATTCCAAGTGCTAGGATTGTATCAGTACTCACTGACCTTGTCTATAGTGTGTTGGAGATGGAACCCAGGGCTTTGCATGTTTTAGACAAGCATTCTGTGAACTGAGCTACTTCCCCATGAGTCAGTGAACAGACTGCTCCATCCAGGAGGACACAGCCTTCTCCAGCTTACCCTACTCAAAAGCAGACCTGTCCTATTGATTCATATCTCACCATCGAGGTCACCGTGATAGGCCTGCACTGTGCCTCTTGTAGCCTCTTGGTTAAACTCCAAAGCCACCATTCCTGAGCTGTCTGATGGTATGGCATGCTTTCCTCCTTTGGGGTACAGGGGGTTGCGTCCAGCAGAACATAATACAATAACTGCCTTCTGAAAAACACATTTATTTCTAAGTATAACACTGTCCCCTAGATTGAGGGACAGTGTGGTCTGCTTCCATAGGTATAGAAAAGTCAACTGTATACAGAATCTCACTTCTCAGCCTCCCTAGGCCATAACCATGTGCCTCTCACCCATGTTCATAAACTTGAGAGTCAAATCGCCCAAGGAAGAGTCTCAGATAATGGCAGAAATAGGTACCACACATATTTATGTGGTTATTTTCTAGGTTTACTTTGCTTTTAGAACAACTTTTACCCAAAGTGGTATCCTCAACATGTCTATACAGCATGTTCTCTGAAAAAATGGGTTCCAGTGTCAGATGATTATGGGAAATCCTGCACCCCTCATGCTGTTCTTCAGTATTCGCAATTCACCGTCAAGGCTCTGAGAAAGTCTGCAGTGTGAACAGTTGGCTTGGGCTGGGAGATGTTGGATCAGGAAGTAGAGTGCTCGCTGAGCAAGCATGAGGTTCTGAGTTCAGATCCCCAGTACCAAGCACTGGCAGCACATCTGTGATCTCAGAACTGAAGAGAGCAGAGGCAGGAGGATTTCCAGCTCCTTGGCCATCCAGTTTAACCTAACCAATCAGTGAGCTCTGGTACAGTGAGAAACCCTGTTTTTCGTCACCATTTTAGATGTACATGGTGGAGAGCTGTGGAGTAGACACCTTGTGCCGGCTTGTGGCTTCCACATATATGTGCTCACGTGAGCACTTGTACCAGACAGTCTGTGCACACACATGAACACATACAACTCTCTGTCTCTCTATCTCTCTGTCTCTCTTGCTCCTCAAAACTGTAGATTCTCTATTGGTTGTCAGGACACCAAACTTCTGTGTTGTTTTGCATTAAAATTGCATGTTTATGTGTACGTGTGCTTTGCCTGAATATATGTTTATGCACCACATGCATGCCTGGTGCATAAGGAGGCCAGAGAAGGCCAGTGGATTGCTGGGCTGGAATTATAGATGGCTGTGAGCCAACATTGGAGTCCTGAGAACTAAACTCTGGTCTTGGCAAGATCAGTAAGTGCCCTTAGTTGGTGAGCCATCTTTCCAGTCCCCTTGTTTTGCACTTTTTGCTGACTGTAGTTTTAACTCCTGGGTACTAGGCCACTGTTGATATTGTCATAGCGCATTCTCACCAGGCTAGCCTTTAAGGTCTTGCTGAGAGTGTGTGAAAGCGGTAGAGCCGTGGGCAGCCCTGATGTCAAATATCTTCTGCCTTCATCTTCCATTTTTATTTCCCCCCTACTCGCTCATGATAATTTTCTTACTTATTTTATTTCTCGATCTTTTACCTTAGATGAAAGTAGGGTAATTAGTTCCTTGTCTCTGTTTTTAATGGTGTCTCATCTGCCTTCTGGCTTAGCAGTTAATTATGGCTTTAGGGTTCTTTCCCTCTGAAATGAATCTATGCTGTTATCCTCCACCACCCAACCACCCCAGGCTGATTTCTCTTCTGTCCCTGGAGACTTCAGACTCATTTATTATTATAAAAAGTTAGAAAGGGTCCAGGAGAGATGGCTTAGTGGTTCAGAACAGAATGATCTTACAAGAGCTAGGTTCAGTTCCCAGAACTCACAAGGTATCTCATAACTGATTGTAACTCCAATTCCAGGGGACCTGACTCCCATTTCTGATATTGGCAGGCTCCCGCATGTACACGGTGCACAAAACACACATGCAGGCCAAACAGTGGTACTCACAAGGTAAAAATAAATCTTTAAAAGAAAGCTAAGGAGGAATTAGGTTTGCCGAGAAAGTATTATAGTATTCATTCCACATTGCTATGATGCTGTTTTCCCTGGATCAAAGCTTTGACCTATCTGTGCGCCATTACTGTCATCTGCTAATGCCATCTGCCTTACAGGAGCGTGGTGGGAAGGAAATGAGCTAATATGGCACTAATAATCATGAATAACACAGTTATTATAGTAATTAATAAGAACAATATTTTTGCCTTAAAAAGGCACTTAAATACATTTCTAAACAGCTCTTGATTAACTCCTTTCCCCCCAGTTTTACCCAACAAGATGAACCACAGAAAATGGTCTTCCTACCACAATGCTATTTTTATTCACCAAGCTGCATTTTCTGCTTATTTGCGGTGCACACAGCCACTCCAAGGACACTAGCCTGGCAGAGTGAGAGGAGGGGAGAGGAGGGAACCCAGAGGATTGGGCCCTGTCTTGCCACTCCCTCCTCCTCCTCCCAAGGGCCTGCTCACTAAATGACCAGCACTAACACATGCAAGGCTTGTACTTAGAGGTAACAAGAGACCATGGGCTCAGTCACCTGTGGGTCTCAATTTCAGGTGTAAATAATACATTCTGCCCACTCCGACCCACGGCCCATCAGAAGCTGTGCTGGATGTCTCTAAACAGTGCTTTGAAAGCCGAGCTTTCTGGTGGGAGATGGTAGATCTCAAAAGCTCACTTGGATGCATCATTCCTTAAAGTTTTTATTTGTGCATGTTGATTTTACAAAGAGAGGTTTTGTGAGTGTCATTCCAGTATCTCGTGTTCTTTACGACGGTTACCCAGCATTGTTCTCTTGGACTCTGTGGATGTGTCATCCCTGCCTTTGCAGAGAGCTGACAAGAGAGCTCTTGTCCCTGTACCCTACCACGTGGACCAGCCATAAAGGACTGTTTGAGAGCAGCAGCAGCAGGAGATGCCTGCGACTTTGGGGTGAAAAACTGTCTGGGTTTCCTCTTCTTATGGTTCTGCTGCTGGGAGGGCCAGCCTTCACCGTGCAGGGCTCAAAGGGCTACAGAGTCAGTGTACTGAGATTTTTTTTGTAGCTGACAGTAAGGGGAAAGATACTCACACATTCTCTTGATTACTTCCTTCGGACAATTTTCTTTATTTTTCTTCTATATTCTGTCTCTTTGTTTTTCATCTACAGCTTATATACCCCAACAGAATCTTTCAGGCAATATGGAAATTACAATGTGGTTACATTCTATTTTTCAAGTGAATGATTATAATGAATACAAGTAAGAACATGTTTTTCATTTCTGTTTACATGATGAAGACAAAATCATCCCAAAAACCCACATATATTTACATCTAAGTAACTTGTTATAATTATCAGAGTGTGAGCATGCAGGGTGATTTTCTCAGCCAGTTCTTTTGCTGGCAGTCTGCATATTGTGGTTACAAAGGAAGAATCAATCACTTTATTACTTATCTTGAAAAGTAATCTTATACGGAACTACAAATCTAAACTTGTATACATAAAAAACAATGAGCCAACTCTACTTTAAATCTTTAGGGCTTAGCCTACTCATCAATAGTTTTTTTAATATCAGGAAGTTGAGTGCAGAAATGGGCACAAGGAATTAATCATCATCTTTGATCACAAACCAATCCTAGCGAGGAAAGTACGTCAACTAGTAATTGGGCTTCTTTGATTTTTGATCCTGTACTGGGAGGTTTTGTTTGTCAACTTAACACAGCTATAGAGTCATCAGAGGAAGGAGACTTAACTGAGTGAATGCCTCCATGAGATCCAGCTGGAAGGCATTTTCTCATTTATTGATCAGTGGTTCAGGGTCCAGCCCACACTTGGTGGTGGGATCCCTGGGCAGCTAGTCTGGGTTCTATAATAGGCTGAGAAAGTCATGGGAAGCAAGCCAGTAAGCAGCTCCTTTCCATGGCCTCTGTTCCTGTTTCCAGGATCCTGCCCTGTTTTGAGTTCCTGTTTTGACTTCCTTCAATGATGAGCAGCAATGTTGAAGTGTAATCCTAGTAAACCCTGTCCTCCCCAGCTTGCTCTTTGGTCATGGTGCTTTTGTTACAGCAGCAGAAACCCTAAGACAGATGCCTAACCTAATGAATCTATCCCTTAGCTGAGGGTGGATGTGTCCTTTTGAATTGTTTTCTAGGGTTTTCCATCTCAGAGTTATTATCAAAACATCTCAATCTAACCTGAAGTCATCCTAAGGCTTTGTTTCAGCAATGATAAAATGCAAACCTGTGAATCTTCAATCTTCCAACACAAAGATTAAAAGAATTTCAGCCATCCTGGTTCCTGGACTAAACTGTTTTCCTTAATCATTAACTTGAATTGTGATCCCTGAAGCTCCTGAAGTGAAACCCCTCGGCTTTTTCTAGAGCATTTACTCTGTCTGTTAGTCCTCAATCAATCCCTTCTTTAGCAATCAATGTCAATCAATAGAATAGGTATAGACGTGAATCTTTTAGGCCATGAAAGAGAGAGTTAGGAGCCGGGCGATGGTGGCGCACGCCTTTAATCCCAGCATTCGGGAGGCAGAGGCAGGCGGATCTCTGTGAGTTCGAGACCAGCCTGGTCTACAGAGCTAGTTCCAGGACAGGCTCCAAAGCCACAGAGAAACCCTGTCTCGAAAAACCAAAAAAAAAAAAAAAAGAAAGAGAGAGTTAGTAACCCATTCGAATGTGAATGCAACAGGATCTTCACACCAGGGTGGGGAAAGCGTAACATGTGACAACACATATGGTTATAAGGAAAGCATTGGGATTCACAATAGAGTTAATTCATCTTGTCAAATAACAAGTTTTACAGGAAATGTTATCCATTCATAACAATATTTATAAGGCCTGAATCTCCTAGATATAAAATAGCAAAATGTGATGTGACACAAGACTGAATTCTAGGAGAAAGACAATCAGATCGCAAAAGCAATTTTAAGTTAGTGTAAGTGAGGGCAGCAAATAGGTGACACAATTGAGTCTGAGGTTCAGGGTAGTGGGATGACTAGGGCTACATGTGTGGGGTTGGAACAGTCAAAGTCCAGTGTGTTATAGCATGTATTTCCATAAGGATGGAAACTAACTCCTGTGTTGGGGAAAGCACATGGTATCTACCTGGGACTGTGGGTAACAGGGTTAATGCCATTCCAAGTATGATTTATGTTCTAGAATCAATCTGGAAGACCCTTAGTAGGGGGTGTGGGATCAGGAGTTAGTTTATCTGGGTGATACTAGTCTGCAGGCGAAGTCATATTTAGTGACCAGGTCTATTTTCCAGCTGTTTGTGTAGGCTGACTAGTCTTGAGTGTCCTGTATTTTAGAAGCAAACATAATGTAATGGGGGTCTCAGCAGATGTAAAAGAGGACAAGGGAAGACTATCTGAATGTCCCTGAAATTCAAAGGGCTCGGTTAAACGGAGTTGAACAAAACCAGATCCCCGTAAACAAAAAACCGTTAGTGACAAGTTTTACTTTTTCATAGTTCCATGTAACTGGGTGAAACAGAGGAGGGTCAGAGACACAAGCCCAATATGCTTCTTGAGCAAGAGCACAAGGAATAAGGCACAGTATCTGCAGAATAGCCACAGCTGACATAACCACGAAAAGATTTTCAGGAGGTTGAGCTTTTTCCTGGTTCAGTAAAACCTGAGTGACTTCTGCTGGTTAATCTGTCCTCAAGAAGGAATCCAACCGTGGTGGGTAGAAGCAACAGACCATGGGGTGTGATGAGGACGAGGCTGAGGAATTTGGAGGCAGTCCACCAGGAAGGTGTTGGTTGAATATTTCCAGTGTCTTCATCTGAGGTAGTGTTTTGAGATATTGGAGGACGAGGTGGGCGTGAAGGAAGCATCAGGGGTGAAAATCTCCTCCTTTGCATTGGTCCAGGGAGCTTCTGAATGCATCTGATCTAGACCAGCTGGCCATATGGTCTGATGAATTGGTCTGGTACCCACAAAGGTGAATCAGCATCCTGAGGAAAAATATAAGCATAGCCTCTTTCTGATGTAAATAAGACATCTGGACCCTTCCACTGACCCATTCACAGGTCTTTCCATTTTATCAAAAGTTTAGGAATAATTTTGGTAGTAAGATGTCTAAGGAATGAACTCATTTTGTCCTCAGAGATATTTACGTGACTTATTACATATAGGGCATGATTTAAAATATGATGGAGAGATAAGTATATAAAATGCCCATTTTGTAACATAGATATTTAAATTTTTAAAGTTTGATGGGTTGTCCCTATCAACAGGATCATAAGGGATACCTGTGAAGTGGGAAATAGTAAAACCTGAGTAACATTTATTAAAAGCTTTATAAATATAAATGGGCATTATCTGTCTTTAAGGCCCTAGGCATCCCCCAAATTATAAAACAATAAAATAAATGTTGCTCTAGAGTGGTTAGAAGCACAAATAACATGAAAATATGTATCCACATACACATGGACAAAAGCTAGCTAGCTTTCCAAAGAAGGGACATGAGTAATGTCCATTTGTCATAAGTCACATGGACTTAGGCCTCGTGGGTTGACTACCATGGGGAGAGTATGTGTGGTTGTGGGACAAGCAGGGCAATTCCATACACTTGTCCAGGCAGCTTCGTGAGGGAATTGAAGCTGAAAGTAGAACACCACAGTGTTTTGATGATAGAGTGTGTGGCTCTGTTGACCTGCTTCTGTGGAATGGGCTATGAGTCTTGTCAAGGGGTCAGTCATGCATTTTCCTTCATGTATAAGGCCAGGAAGTATAGAGTGTGCTCAAACGTGCCTCACAGGAAGGGGATAGGTCCTAGGTTGGATTACATTTTGTAACATTGAGAGCAAAGTTAAAATTGTAGAATGGCTAGAAGGCAGTGGTGCAGTTTCTATATGAGGACATAATCTGACCACATGTTGAGAATACATTATATACATTAATATATATGCATATGTACATTAGAAAGTTTGTATTTAAGCCTCTCACAACAGTAATTACTGCTATTAATTCTACCCTCTGTGTGGAGGTTTCCTTTGTAGGAAAGGACTCCTTGTGGCCATCAATACTTAAAACAGCTTGTCCCAAGGCTGAGCCATCAGTAAAGACAAGCATTGCTGGGGGGAGGCATTGAGGTGAATCTAGTTCTGAGAGGAAAGGGGACAGGGCATTGTTTTATAAAATGTAACAGGGGATGATTGGGTAAATAGTAAGAATAGATGCCTATATATCCTATTGGAACATCCATATTTGGCCTATAGGCCTAGCATATCTAAGAAACTATTCTCAGAAACAGGGAATTTTGAAGGACAATTCTATCTTGTCTTGGTAAAGTTTTGCAGTTACTTTCTTTTGTAATCTACTGGTCTAGTTTGGAAAGTATAGTGTCAACAATTGAGGCAAAGACAGTTTCTCTGCCCAGTAACTAACTTTTTCCACAAAGAAAGCATACTCACATGGAGTATCTTTGATGTCCATATACTTTTTTGATGTAGATTGGTGCTGCCAGGAGTAGACATGTCTCACTATCAAGAAAAACCTTCTGTCATTAAAACATTTTAAATGCATCTTCTGTTGGTCTTTGAAGTATTTGAAGATCACCTATCACTCTAAAATATATCTCTGTATGACCTTGAAAACATACCTAACATGAATATGTTTGATTATTATAGATGACTTTTAACCTGTATTTATTAATTATGCATTGCATTTTAAATACACTCCATACGCACAACACCCCAAACAAGAGTAGAAACATACAGTGTAACAAAAATAACTTTAAATTTGTATTAGTATACCAAAATCCATATCTATGTCAAATATTTTGAGATTATAGTTTTTTAGAGTCAATAATCTACCCCATTTCTCATCATTTATATATAATATCAACCTCTAGAGAAAGATCTTTGAATTTAACTCCTTTGTTGAGTTTTTTTTGACCTTGACCAATAATAATTATAAACACCCCCCCCCAAATGATGGCAAACATTCATAGGCCATATTTTGGGAATGTGGGCATTATTTTATCTATATTGCTTATTGTTATATGGAGATATTGGCATCTTTTGGGTGAACCTTGAGAAAATCAGGATATTTATTAAGTCTTGGCTGGAGTAGTTAGTCTGTGAGGCTGGATCATCTCAGCCTACAGCCTTGAAGTTGTTCTGGATGCACAACTCTGAGGAAACTGCAACAGAAACACTCTGAGATGCTGGATTGCCTGGGTCACTCATTGTTATTGGTGTCTGGTTCCCTTGCTCTGAAAAATACATTAACCTTTAAAATTAACATGCAGATCTGCATTAATACAAGTATAGACTGTGTGTTGTCCACAAGCCAGCCTAAGATGATTTCTTCTTTTAGAGTTCAGCAGGTAAAATATATGTTACAAGTCTTATAGTTTTTCTTAGGTTTATTTCCTTATGTCTGTAGACAAGATTATCAGGGGTCTTCCTCAATCAAACTTGATCTTCTTCAACCCTGAACAAATCCATAGCCTTTGATATTCTGTTAAAATGAAAGCATAACCTCTTTCCCAAAACAACACATCTTTTGACTTCCATTTTGAAGCCAAGACATTTTTTTAAATATATAGGTTGGTTTAATCTAGCAGCTTCCATAATCCAATGTCTCTTAGCAGCTATTGTTCATTCATCAACAACCTAAAAATTTAAAGTCAACACAATGGCATACAGGATCCAGACTCCTGTGTATTTCCCATCTCTCTGTTTTTTTTTATTTTACTTCTCTCTTTAAAGACTTTTATTAATATATAATTTTAAGCTTTTTTTCCTATGACTTTCTATACTCTTCTCTTTTCTCTCCAAATTATATGTACATTTTCAAGCACACATTAACCCATATAGAGATTTATTTCATCTGGATTTGTCTTTATTTCAGACCTGTGATGTTTTCTGTCTGCATGAATGAAACAAACTGCTGTACAGAGGTCATGACATGCTGGTGGCTGGTTCCTCCCCTCTCAGTTCTCTGGGAGCCGACTCTCATGGAGTAGATACTCAGAAAGCCGCATTTACTGCCCCAACTCTGGGAAGATTTTGGGTCCATGCTGCCACCCAGTAGCACACTTTCTCTTGCTCATAACTCCCATCTAAGTGTTCAGTAGCAAAGCCTATTAAAAGAGTTGTACCTTAGTTTGCTGCTAGTGCTGAGCCTACCTGTGTTTTGTGTGTATTTAAAACATTTAATTTTAAAGCTTTCTCGAGGTCTTATATGGATGTAGATGTTGGAGTTTGGGCATCATTTGTAGACTTTCTCGGTGTGCCTTTAGTCAGCTCTGTCCCACCAGTCAACTCCCAAATTATCACACTGAGACTTATTATTAATTATAAATGCTCAGCCAATGGTTTAGGCTTATTACTAACTAGCTCTTACAACATAATCCACATTTCATTTTTGTCTTTTTCTTTAAAAAAAAAAGAATACAAACTGTCTTTTTTATTTTACATAACAATCCCAGCTCCCATGCCCTCCCCTCCTCCCATTCTCTCCTCATATCCCCCCGTCCCCCACACCTCTATCCACTCCTCAGAGAAGGTAAGGCACTTTGCTTTGGGGAAGATGCAAGGTCCTCCCTACTATATCTAGGCTGATCAAGGAATCCATCCAAAGAGAATAGGTTCCAAAAAGGTCAGTACAAGCAGTAGGGATAAAACCTGGTGCCACTGCCAGTGGCCCTACAGACTGCCCCAGCCAGACAACTGTCACTCACATTCAGAAGGATTAGTTTGAACCTATGCTGTTTCCTTCCATGTGCAGCTCGAGATGGTAAGCTCCCATTAGCTCAGGTAAACTTTCAATGGATGTACCTGACATGGTCTTGACCTCTTTGTTCATATTCTCACTCCTCCTATCTTCAAGTGGACTTTGGGAACTCAACCCAATGCTCCACTGCAGGCCTCTGCCTCTGTTTTCATCAGTTGCTGGATGAAAGTTCTATGGTGACATTTAAGATATTTATCAATCTGACTACAGAGCAAGGCCAGTTTGGGCACTCTCTCTATTGCTTAGGGTCCTTGCTGGGGTTAGTCTTATACATTCCTGGGAATTCATCTAGAGCCAGGTTTCTTGTTAGCCCCATCACGAATTCCTCAATAAAAGTATCTCTTTCCTTGCTCTCATCTCTATTCTTCCTCCATCTTGACTATGCTGGTTTACTTTTTTAAAAAATTAAAATTAAATTAAATTTTAAAAGTTATTTTTATTAAAGAGAAGGAGGTACACAGCTATATCTGAAAGAAACATAGTGAGAGAGAGTGTGGGGTAGTCATGTCTGTATTTTAAAGGTAGTTCAGTGCATGTGTATAGGAGTTTATGTAGCTATGCCAGGCATACATATAGATTACATCGCCATGATACACATGTGCATTGATAACCTAAGGCATAAGGACCTAGGGTGACCAGGAAATTTGCCTGAATGCTGATGCACAGCTGTGGGAGCTCAGAAATGCTAGCACCTAGGGAGACTAAGTATTTTGCTAAATACTGATAGCTGTGGGACCCCAGATGTGATGGAAATTAGATCAGAACCTCCTAGGCCCTAGCTGTGTGACACCTCCTTGTATTTATCCTTAATCCTCAAAACTCTACCTAAACTGACATTATTATTATTATCAGTTAGACCGTACATCTTGGGAAGAAATCATCTTAACAATCCGCGGGTTAAATTGCCCAGTAGAGTGGGATGTTTCCACAAGATAGACACAACACTACATTAGCAGCAATGTGGCTCTCCCTGCACCCACTCACACCATACCAGGGATCAGACAAAGATGGCAGAGGTAACCTGTAAAGGCACAGTGGAAACAAAAGACATTCTGGAGTCTGTGGTCCTTGTCTATCTGAGATTCATCCATCAGAGTTTCACCTCTTGGTGAGCTGACTCCCCAAACTTCAATTGCCACCTGCTGCTACTCTCACAGAGCCACTGGCACTGTTGCTTCCTTTCTGTGTTTTGCTCAGGGGTCCCACTGACCAGTGTATGAAGTCAGAAATGTAAAGGAATGAGCCAATATTTTGACCCAGAGTGGTAGAGAGGATATTAAATGCTGCCCCTGCTACCGGCCGAATGATGGCTGCCTCAGCTGGTTTGTTTCAAGTCCACACACATGTAAGCATGAGAGCTTCTAACTTTTAAACAGAGAGCAGTAGATCAATTCCTGCTGAGCTGGGAGGTTGGAGTTCTCCATTATCTATCATCCTGTGCTGAAATGTCCCTGCATGAATCCTGGTCCTGACAAGGGAGGCTTCTGACTGCCACTCTGGTCTTCTTTTTGCTACTCTTTGTTCCTAAGAAAAAAAAGGTTACCATGTAAGTTTGCATACATACATACATACATACATACATACATGTGTGTGTGTGTTTGTGTATGTGTGCTTGTGCATGTATTTGGACACATGTCCAGAGGTAGTGGACTTTTGTGTTGTTTCTCAGGAGCTAAGCTACCCTCCGTAATTTTTGAAAGGGTCTCTCGCTGGTCTGGAGCTTGCCAAGTAGGATGGGCTGTCCAGCCAGTGAACCTCAAAGATCCACATGTCTGGGCAAGCAACTCCCACCCAAGCAGTGGTGTCACAAGCCTGAATTTACCATGTTCAGCTTCTAAAACAAAATGTGAGCTCTAGGGTTGAGACTCAAGTCCTCACCCTTATTAAGGAGATCAGTGTATGAAGCCATCAAAGAACTGGTACTCTTCAGACAAGTGTCTCCTAGTGCAAATGGCTGCAGGTCTCTTTTTTTTTCCTAGCTGTTTTCAGAATCACTAAAAGCCTCCTTATCTCTCTGAAGATAGATTTGATTTCCATGTGTCACCAGCTCACCCACCACTAGCAGGTGGCTTTTCTTAGAAGAGTGACAAGTGTCTCTGAAGAAAGAGTTTCTGAGAGGGTGGCAGATATACTAGGGGCGGCTGGGATAAGGATGTGAATTTTAACTTGGAGGCTAACTTGACCGGTGTCAGACTGCTGTATCATCAAAGGAATAGCTTGTTACGTTGGAATGGTGCTCCTTCCTGCTTCCTTCTTAATTAATCCAGCTATAGGCTGTTCAACTCTGCTTCTAAATAGTACTTTAGAAAGTCCAGGCAGGTCAAGCGATGGCTCAGAGATTAAGAGCACTGGTTACTCTTTCAGAGGTCCTGTGTTCAATTACCAGCAACCATATGGTGGCTCACAAACAACTATAATGAGATTTGGTACCCTCTTCTGCCATGCAGGTATACATGCATGCAGAACACATAATAAATAAGTAAATCTAAAAAAATTAAAAAAATGAAAGTCCAGGCATCCTTGAATCTGATTGACAGCCAGAGCTGTCTCCTCTCTCCAAACTCTGTTTCTCTGTATGTGCATGTACCATTTTTAGTGTCAGAGAAAAAGACAGTTCTTAGTGTGTGTGTGTGTGTGTGTGTGTGTATACATGTGATATGCATGCTTGGCTAATGGCTAGGTACATGTTTACATATGTGTGTGTTCTCTAGCTTATATGTGCTCATGTACGTAGAGGCCAGAGGGATGTTGATGTTGGATGCCTTCCTCGGTTACTTTCCATCTTATTTTGTGAGAGAAGGTCTCTCAGTAAACCTGACTGACTCATCAAGTGGGTGAGGCAGGCCAGCCAATGAGCTTCAGGGATCGGCCTGTCTGTGGCTCCTAAGTGCCATGACACCCAGGTTTTACATGGACGCTGAGGATCCTAGCTCGATACCTCATGCTTACATAGCAAGTGCTTTACCCAGCCATGGTCCACATTGTTTTCATCCTCTTTTCTGAAAGAGATATAGAAAGGACCAATGGAAAGTGTCTTCTGTTTGCTTGTGCACAGTAAGAGAGCTCCTGTGGTCGTCCTTCCCCCAAAATGCCACTGATGGTGTCACCTTTGTCTTGAGCAACTTTCTTAACAAAAGGCCCGCTGTTCCAAAAGCAAAGGATGAAATGATGAGTGCTTAAGATGGCAAACTGAGCAGACAGTGTATGGCATGCTTGCGACATTCTGGCCTCTGTGATCGTTCTTCTCCTCTGCTCGTTTTTAAATGCATTCGGTACTCTATTGCTTTGTCTATCCTTGTGCCACTTGTCTGAGTGCTCACACAGGCCTTTCTGTTCCAGTTGCTGTGATAAAATATCCAGAGAAAAGCAACTTAATGGAGAGATGGATTATTTGACTTACAGTTCCAAGTCATAGTTTGTCATCAAAGTGTAAGAAACTCAGAGCAGGAGGTCACATTACATCCACAGGGAAAGCAAGGAGCAATAGCTTTTTCTCTTCACTGTTTAAAAATTACATTGGTTGTGTGTGTGAGTGTGCATGTGTATGTGATGGTCACATGGGGAACAGTGTGTATTTGTACGTCAAAGGACAACTTTTGGGAATTATCTCCTTCTTCCATGCAGTTCCAGCTCAGACAAGCACCTTTACTAGATAAGCCATCTCGTAAGTTCTTCCTCCACTCCCATTCAGTTCAGAATCTCATGTCCAGAGAATGCTGTCACCTGTAGTATTTTTGTTGTCTCAACTCAGTTAACATAGTCAAGCTTATTCTCCATAGGTGTGCAATAGGCCACCTGACTGTCTCTCACTGGCACTCTCTTTCCAGGAAACTCTAGGTTATGTCAAATTGATAATTTATAATACCCATCACGTCAGGCCCTGCACTAAAACAGCAGCTGGGGAAGTAACACCAGTAAGATAGTGCCAGTGTCACCTGGTAATCAAGGCAGAAATAAAACCAAACAAATGTTATATTTGCTAACAATGCCAAGTGCAAGACTCCCAAGAGACTACCAGCTTCTGCTTGCATGGTTATTCTACAGTCCCTGAAGTGACCTGGAGCTGGTACCTGGTCTTTAGATGAGGAAATGGAGGGGTAGAGCCAACTTCCAGAGCATAGGGAGGTTATAAACAGTTGACCGAGCACTTCATATCCCACAAATACATCTTCTCTCTGGCTTAGAACTTCTGTCCTATGATTCCAGATAGATTTAGTCTTGAAGACCTTTTGACTCATCTTAGGGTTAGACTTTCCAGAACCTGCTGGAGATGTCACAGTGACGGAGGAGGGTCATCTTTCTATCTGTTGTTTCATTGGTTAAGTAATAAAGAAACTGTTTGGCCTATGATAGGACAGAAAATTAGGTAGGCGGAGTAGACAGAACAGAATGCTGGGAGAAAGAAGCTGAGTCAGGTCATTCGCCATGATTCTCTTACTCCAGACAGACACAGGTTAAGATCTTCCCTGCTAAGCCACCTCGTGGGTTACACAGATTATTAGAAATGGGTTAGATCAATATGTAAGGGCTAGTCAATAAGAGGCTAGAACTAATGGGCCAAGCAGTGTTTAAATGAATAGAGTTTCCATGTAATTATTTCAGGTATAAAGCTAGCCATGCGGGTGGCCGGGTGCCAGGAATGTAGCCCGCTGCACCTATTACAACACCCAAGGCCAAGGGTGGTGCATTGTATGGCTAGTGTTGTCATTGAAGATTTGGTAGACATAGGTGCATGTCTACAATTATTGCATCAGAATTTTGACATACAAATTAGTCTCTTTAGGAAGTAAATGTTCAGATTTGGGGGATTGGAACTTTATCTCAAGTAAAGCAGAGCATGAGATTATATAGGACCAGAAGGACAGAGAGGAAAATTAAAGCCATATATGGCTGGCATAGCAATGAATTTGTGTGGATGTGATTTGTTACAGCAATGGAATACTAGATTAATATTCCCCCAATCTCAGAAACAAATAAGTTAACAAATGTTTCTGGGAAAAAATATTAGAAAGCATTATGAAGAACAGTCACTGACCATTCAGATTATACAAGAACAGTGCATAGCACCTGCTAATCTTTCAAAGGCACCAACAGCCCTACCTTTAAAATGGTTGACAGACAAAACTGTATGGGTTGTGCAATGACCTTTAACCCTTTAAAGACAGAGAAACTGCAAGCCTTAGAACAGCTGGTACAGGAGCAATTAGATTCTCAGCATATTGAAGAATCAACCAGCCCTTGGAATTCTCTTGTGTTTGTTGTTAAAAAGAAATTTGGAGAATGGAGAATGGTGACAGATATAAGAGCTGATAATAAGGTGATTCAGTCAATGGGATTTCTACAGTTTGACATTCCTTTGCCTTCTTTATTGCCTAAAGGATGACCTCTTACAGCTATTGATTTAAAAAATTATTTCTTCACCATTACTTTACAAGAAAAAGACAGAGAAAAATTTGCCTTCACAGTGCCTGCTTACAGTAATTATCATCCTGTTAGAAGACATCAGTGGAATAATTCCCCAAAGGGAATGTTAAATAGCCCCACCCTGTACCATCTTACTTTATGACTCAAATGTAGATACTTTAGAAAGAATGTTTGATCAAGTAAGGAAATATTTTCCTTGGTGGGAATTACAAATTGCTCCTGAAAAAAATTTAAAAAGAGATTATATTAATTATTTAGAATAAAAATATAAATTTTCTCCAGAAAATTAGACCCTAAATTATTCAAAATAGGAGAAATTGATTGCTGACTCTTAGTGACTTTCAAAGATTTCTAGAAGACATTTCCTATCTAGGGCCCACTATTGGAATAGAAAAAAATGAACTGAATAATGTGTTCAAAACCTTAAAGGTGAAAATGACTTAAATAGTCCCAGGAAATTATCAGATAATGCTTTGGTGGCAGAGAAATTACAGAATGCTTATGTGAATCATGAGAATCTGAAGCTTAGCTGCATTCTGGTCATATTACCCTCGAA
Organism: Microtus obscurus; assembly: GCA_963919715.1. Classification (NCBI taxonomy): domain Eukaryota; kingdom Metazoa; phylum Chordata; class Mammalia; order Rodentia; family Cricetidae; genus Microtus; species Microtus obscurus. Next base: position 1,973,719 of record CAWTZC010002255.1, on the reverse strand, counting down.
GCATTCCTCTACAGGAGTTTTAATGAAGAGGGAAGGTAGCATCTCAGAATGGATCTTTTTACTACATAAACCGAGTAAAAACTTAAAAACTTATGTGAAAAAAAAGTTAATCCTAAAAGAAAAAATTGAAACTTCACCATTTAGCAGGAATAAATCCAGAAGTTGTAGGACTGTTTAATAGTGATGAAATGGGCAAACTATGAGAAGAAAGTGAACCCTGACAAGGAGCTTATAGTAATGGGGTGGCGGGGGGGGGGAGATTAGCAATAAATGTCCCCAAAACAAAAACGTTCTACTTATAAAGAGAACTAATTGTATACTTCCTCACATTATATGGGAAACACCAATATCTGGAGCCCCTACATTCTATACTGATGCAAATAAATCAGAAAAGGCAGGATACAAATTAGAAAATGTTGTGGGGGTTTCTGTCCTTCCTGGTTTCTGCCCTCCCACCAGGTCCCACAGCCATTTAGCCCTAAAGAAATCACACAGAGGTCTTTATAAGTTATAAATTGATTGGCCTATTAGCTCAGGCAAATTATTAACTCTTATAACTTATATTAGCCATTATTCTAGTATATGTTAGCCACATGGCTCAGTATCTTTTTCAGCAGGGCAGGTCACATCTTCCTTCTTCGGTGTCTGGACAGGACTGGAGAGGAATGGGCTTCCTCCTTCCCAGAATTCTTCTGTTCTCCTTGACCCACCTCTACTTCCTGTCTGGTTGTCGTGCTTATACTTCCTGCCTGGCTACTGATCAATCAGCATTTATTTAAAACATAATTGACAGAATACAGATTTGTCCAGCACCAAGAAAATATTAATGAAGTAGATCTAAGACCTTATGAATCTGTCCAAAAGTCAGAATTACATGCTATTATCATGGCACTAAAGGATTTTATAGAACCTCTCAACATAGTTACTAACTCACAATATGCATTGTTTTGCATATTGAAACTGCTGGATTTATACCACATGATACAGAATCCACTTTATTTTTTATTCAGTTACAAGAAATAATCAGGAATAGGAATCATCCCATATACATAACATATATCTGATCCCTATGGGTCTGCCAGGTTCTCTAGCAAAAGGTAGTGCAGAAATTGATCAGCTATTGATTGGAAAGTGCTGGAGGCCTCAGAATTTCATAAAAATCATGTTAATAGCACAGGTTTAAAAAAAGGCTTTTTATTCACATGGCAACAAACCAAGGAAATTATAAGGAAATGTACTACTTGTTCTTTATACAACAAAGCACCACTACCTGGAGGAAGTAACTCAAAGGGTACTCTAAGGAATGAGATCTGGCAGATGAATGTGTTCCATTTTGTAGAATTTGGAAAACTAAAATACGTACACCACACCATTTGTACTTATTCAGGTTTTCAACTGATTTGGTAATCACACATTTGCTGGAAGTTTTGGCCATTATAGGTATACCTGTACAAATAAAACGCATAATGCAAAAATTAAACATTTAAAGTATATACGTTGGCTTAGCTTAGCCGCTTGTACAATGAAATGTCTATCTGTACTTAGCTCCTTCACAGTCAAAGAATTCAAAGAAAATACAATAATACACATAATCCAAACTTTTTGTGTATATTCCATCTTTACATGGCTTATTTTTCTTTACTCCTTTAATCTATAACTGTCTGTACTCTGTCTCCTTAAAGACTTAGTTTTATTTTTTAAAAGAATTTACCTCTTTTTATAACTCTCTATGTTCTTTTTCCTCTCTCTCTCAAGCCTACGCACATTTATTCAAAACTGTGACCCATTTAGAGGTCTTTGATATCTGAATTTGTTTTATTGCATATGTATCTGTAATTGTTTTTCTGACCAGGAGCACCCTTTTGTTAAATGATAAGCAGGTGTGGCTAGGACCACCTAGGCCCTGCCTACTTGCTCTACCCAGTCCATCATGGCGGAGGCATGTTCACTGCCTCTGAGATTGAAGGTGGGAGCCGTCTTCACCACTTCCACTCTGGGAAGCACCGTGCAGCATATAAACCATTTTTATCTGAGTAAAAGCTAAATCTGCCATGCAATGTTCTGCGTGGCCTGGAAATACCTCTTTGTATGATGATGGGAATTCACCATGCTCTCTTGCCTGTGCTTGGCCAGTAGTTTAAGAGTATTGCTAGATAGCTCTTACATCTTAAATTAACCCATTTCTATTATTTTATATTTTACCACAAGGCTCGTGGTTTACCATTAAGGTTCCGGAGCATCTGTCTCCTTTGGTAGCTACATGGTGTCTCTTTGACTCTGCCTACTCTCTCCTCCTCTATCTGTTTTGAATTCCTGCCTTGCCCTATTCTGTGCTGCAAAAGGCTCAAAGCAGCTTCTTTATTAACCAGTGGTATTCACAACATACAGGGGGGAATTACACATCAGAGTATTTACTCTGAATTACTCAAATGCAAATGGACTCTACATTGTTGATGTACATATCGCCTGTATATATTGTATATAGATATTCTTATATTAGTTGTACCCTTCTTTATTTTAGACAAAATAAGGAAAATGTAGTGATATTTTGTTTGTGTTTTCACAGATAAAGTTTTCCTAAAGATTAAAGTGCAGAGCTAAGCCACTAGAGGCCAGGGAGTGGTGGCACACACCTTTAATCCCAGGACTCAGAAGAAAGAGGCATAAGGATTTACATTAGTTCAAGGCCACCCTGGCTATATAAAATTGAATCTGTCTAAAAGTAATGGAGCTCACACAAAGGTGATCACAGTACTTGGGAACTCACACCTTTAAGCCCAGCATTAGGCAGGAGGATACAGGAGTGCTATGGCTGGGCAGTGAGAGGAATATAAGGCAGGAGGAGACAATAGCTTAGTGCAGTCTGAGGACAGGATCACCCCTTTGGTTTGAGCATTGGTAGAGGTAAAAGGTCTCTTTAGTGGCTGGCTGCACTGCTTCTCTGATCCTTCAGCTTTCAGCCCCTAATATCTGACTCCAGGTTTTATTTATTAAGGCCAATTACACTTCATGTTACAGTTTTGGGTAAAAGGGGGAAGGAAGAAGCTACATGTGTCAATTTTATTATCTATCAGAGACCCCTCTCCCTATCTGCTGCCTATCAGGAATCTCGCTTAACACACACACACACACACACACACACACACACACACACACACTTTCCAGGACACACCAACAGTCATCCATTTCCTTCAACTGTGTTTCATCTTCCATCAGCACCATCAAGTACAAATCCACCAAGGGACACTTATGAGGTCAGAGTCCCGGGATCCAATTGCTTCTCCAACAAGTCTTTAAGACATGAACTCTGGCTGGGCACCCCACATCCAGAGCCCCATCCTCACCCTATGGCAGCAGGACTGGTAGGTTCTGCGCTTCAGAGGTAAACAAAGGCCTCCAAAGGCAGCCATCCTCCACTAACTTGACCCTCCTTTCCTCCAGTGTGGTCTGTCCTTCAGCTTTCCAGAGGGTGGACGCCATCACCTGGTCACTGAGATCCAGCTGCTTACAGGAACGAGGGCTACTCACATGCCAGCACATATGAAATGACTGGCCCCAGCCTTGCCTCTCTACCATGCATAGGGACAGGTTGCAACCATTGTGGGCCATGGGAGGGCATAAAACCCTATTCTTCTCTGCCACCCACTGAGGGCTCCCGCCCAGGTAAGAAAGGACAACCTGGCACACACAGGCAGGGGGTATCTCCTGGTGGAAGGGAAATCACAAGGGCCCTGGGGTAGTGGCCTCACTGCCCATGGCTCTCTGCTCCCAGTGCTCACACTCTGAGCTGCAGCTGATTTTCCTCCAGCTCTCTGTCCCAGTGACCCTTCTCGTGGTCCACTAGACAGTTGTGTTTAATGGATCAGAAAACTGCTGTGAGTCTGAAAAGCCTTCCCAGCAGAGACTGGTGGTGTGTCCTGGGAAGTGTGTGTGTGTGTGTGTGTGTGTGTGTGTGTGTGTGTGTGTGTGTAAGTTAAGCGAGATTCCTGATAGGCAGCAGATAGGGAGAGGGGTCTCTGATAGATAATAAAATTGACACATGTAGCTTCTTCCTTCCCCCTTTTACCCAAAACTGTAACATGAAGTGTAATTGCTCTTAATAAATAAAACCTGGAGTCAGATATTAGGGGCTGAAAGCTGAAGGATCAGAGAAGCAGTACAGCCAGCCACTAAAGAGACCTTTTACCTCTACCAGGTGATCAGGATAGTGGCTTCTCTGGGAGAACCATCTTCCAGGCCTCATAGAACCTCACGGAAAGTCTCTGGATCTTTCAGCCGGAGGCTGCCCCTACCCAGGTTCTTGACTCAGGAGCCAGAGATATCTTATTGGCAATGGCTCGAGGCTCTGAAAATAGTGAGAGACAGCTGAGCTACAGTTCCTCTATGTCCCTTGACCAAGCCAGGTCAGCAGAGGCAGAAGGCCTTGGTCTGTCCTGTCAGGCTACCCACACTGTGGAAGAAGGCATTGGTCTGTCCTGTCAGGCTACCCACACTGTGGAAGAAGGCATTGGTCTGTCCTGTCAGGCTGCCCACACTGTGGAAGAAGGCATTGGTCTGTCCTGTCAGGCTGCCCACACTGTGGAAGAAGGCATTGGTCTGTCCTGTCAGGCTGCCCACACTGTGGAAGAAGGCATTGGTCTGTCCTGTCAGGCTGCCCACACTGTGGAAGAAGGCACCCCTTTCTCCATCCCCAGCTGCTGTCCACAGACACCAGACAGCATCACTCCTCATCTCATTGACTGGTCCTGTGGTGATATTTTGTTTGTGCTTTAACAAATAAAGTTTGCCTGAAGATCAGAGTGCAGAGCTAGCCACAATAGTTTCCATAGAGGCCAGGCAGTAGTGGCACACACCTTCACTCCCAACACATGGGAGACAGAGGCAGACGGATCTCTGCCAGGCAGTGGAGGCACACTCCTTCAGTCCCAGCACATGGAAGACAGAGGCAGACAGATCTCTGTGAGTTCAAGGCCACCCCAGGCTGTATGAGGTTGAATCAGTGTAAAAGAGACACAGAGCATGGCAGTGGTGGCCCACACATTTAATCCCAGGCATAGGAAGATGGAGATGGGAAGAGATATGGCTCAGTGGAGAGAGGAATATAAGGCCGGAAGAGACAGGAACTCAGGATGCAGTCTGAGGTTTCATAGAGATGGCATTCATTCTGAGACAGGAGCTCAGCCCATTTGGTCTGAGGATTTTTTTTTTAGAGGTAAGAACTAGTGACTGCTGCTTTGCTTCTCTGATCTTTCAGGTTTCACACCCCAATATCTGACTCTGGGTTTTTAATTAATAAGACCAGTTAGGATTCCAATACATTGGTCCAGAAAGTATTTCTTGTTCCTCTTCCACATGCCAGGCTGGGTCCTTTTCTTCCAGAGCGGTAGTTCTCAATTGTAGACAACCTTTCTTTCCATGGCACATTGGATGTTCCAGAGATAATATTACTGGTGTGTGTGCGTGTGCGTGTGCGTGTGGTGCGTGTGCGTGTGCGTGTGCGTGTGCGTGTGCGTGTGCGTGTGCGTGTGCGTGTGCGTGTCGCACGCAGCACACACACAGGCAGGCATGGCTCTGGCAGGAGTGGATTGGTACCAGTGATATTGCTAAACACCTTACTACAACAAAGAATGGTCAGACCCGACAACAGTCAGTACAGCTGAGGAGGGGTGTGCTGCTTTGGCCCCTAAAAGTGAATGCTTTGACTGGCAGTCCTTGGTACTAGGCTCTGGAGATTGTTTGCATGTGGACTGGGCACACGGAAAGTGGTATAGTTTACATAGCTCACAGATAACAGAATAACGCTCATGACAAACAGCACAGCTCACAGCCTGGAACGGTGTCAGAACTTTAGAGTCTGAACTTTGGTCAGGCATCATCTACCATATTTTAACTGACACCTCCAAGCCTCAAGGCCCAGCCTAGCTCATTTCCCACTGGGCTTTCCTGTGACCAGCATTGTAAACATATGGACCTACCTCACCTTATGTCTGCTCTTATCTCACTTCCTACACGGAGTCCCAGGAAGGTGTGTTCCCATTGCAGGTCTGAGTCTGGCCAGCTCCTTCCTGGAATGCTCTCTCCTTATCCTTTCCCTGTGTCTTCATCATCCAGGTCTCAACCACAACTCTTCCCAGGACAGGATTTCTCCCCTGCATTCTAGGCTACACCCTAGGAGGGGATCCCCAGTGCTTTCACCCCAGGCCAGAGAGAATCTCAGCAAAGTGCAATCTAAAGTAATGTCATAATTGAACCCACAATTTTGTAAGCTAAGCAAACACAGAAACAAAGAAATGAAACATTCCTGCCACTGATCATACCCCTCAATTGTTCGAGGTCCATGAACTAACTGTCAGAGCCGAGCTGACCTTGGCTGAGAAACTATGAGATAGGTGAGGAGAGGGGCTGCTCTGAGGTCAGGGAGGGTCAGGATGGAGAGGTCAGGTGTGGAGAGTAGTGGACACAGTCCTGCACTCTGTGGGTGGTCCAGCCCCTGGCTGCAGGGGGCTTTGTACAACCTGGTTCTGCTTGTGCATCAGGCCCTGGTTACCCCAGGAAAATGAGCTTCTGCATGAAGCCCTGCACAGAATTGCGTGGGAGTTTAATAACTGTGGGTGAGGGTGGTGCTTCACTCAACTCCTTTCCTCTCCCACAGTGACCGCAGTTCCCGCAACCCTCAGGTCCCCGCTTTCATACCTGAAAGGATTTCATGTCACACTGGCAGTGAACTCCAGTTGTCCTAAAATTTTGTCCCAGGTCCCTAGCCCAGGAGCACGTTTGTCTCTGTGTAAAAACAATGGCAGACAAGGTCCTGCATTGTCTGAGGCCACCACACACAGGACTTTAAGGGAGAAAAACAACACCCACTTGCTAGGGATGGGAGCTGTGCACTGGGCTTCTTCAGAGCTTCCCAAAGATTTTCACTGTGTGATTCAGGTTAAGCACTGAGTTAGAGCTGTGTTCAATTGACAAAAATCCTGTGCAGTTTTGCACATAAGGGCACAAAAATAAACGAACACTTTTCAGTCCAGAAAAGGATCTGGTGTCTTCTGCCACCCCAGCTAGCTTCTTTCCCTCTGTTCTATCAACACATTTGTACTCCGTTTCCTCTTGGCCTGTGGCAGAGGGCATTACCCAGAACCGACTCTTAACTCTCCTGCGCCTCAATTTCTTCATCTGCAAAATGAGAAAAAATGAATCGTACCTTCATCATTGCCTCAGTGCTTAGGACGCAGGCGCATTTCCCCATGAGGTTCTTTAACCTTGCAGAAATGTTTCATATGAGAATCATCTCCCTTCCTCTCTCCTCCCTCCTCTCTCTTTCTCCTCCTCCTCCCCTTCCTCCTCTTCCCTTCCTCCCTCCCTCTCTCCCTCCCTCTTTGAGGGAGCATCAAGGTCTTTGGAGACATCTGTGTTTGTGAACTCGGGACCCCAAACTTGGCTTGCACCAGAGTAATTTCAAAGTTAACTTCGAGACTGTCCCCTGGGAGGGCCAGAGCGCTGAGCCAGCAGCGTTTCTGCAGAGGATCTGCGCAATTGCTGGTGCCAGGGAAGATGCTCTGGCCAGCGCACTCTGGAGGCGGGACCTTCGCAGTCAGTTAGGCTGCTTGTCAGCAGAGCAGCTAGCAGGTCTGGTCCTGGGGCCCAGGCACTGACTGACCCGCTGCTGTGCACCCTGAGAGTCCAGTGCGCCTCCTCCCTCCACTGCGCACCTATCACAGTCCCTGAGAGCGTTGCCCTGCGCTCCGCCCACCTGCAAATGCCTGCCCAGTCAGCGACCGCCCCAGCCTGGACAGCGCCTGTGGGCCGCCTGAGCCCTGGCACTACCCCTGCCTCAGCTCCAGCCTGAAGAAGGTAAGGAAATGCCGGGACCCCAGGGCGAGGGAACCGCAGGGCAGGCTGGCATACATGTGTTCCTTCTTCCTGTAAAATTAAGGCAGAGATGTCACAGAGCTTGTGCGAGCCTGGGTTCACTGACAGAGTCTTGTATACACACACTGAAGGAAGTTGTGTTTCTGGGTGGGTAACAACACACTCACATACATGAGAGCTACACATCATATGGACACAGCGCATGATTCAAAAGAACAGCCCGAGCTAGAGATAATAACATCAATCAAACCAAATTCTAAAACCAACTCGGAAGCATCCTGCTGCAGCAGCTCCTGCAGTGTGTGGGCCCAGGGTTGAGAACAAGAAAGGAAAAAGCAATCTTCTCAGCCAGGGGTGACATCCAGGGGCTGACTTCCCAGGGACTGTTCTGGTCATTTCTAAATCCCAGGAGTGGCTTGTGCTTGGTAATCAGCATTTTCTTTTTTTGGGGGGGGGTTGGGTGGGGTGGGGTAGGTGAAAGCTGTGGTATGATGAGTGATGATGATGATGATGATGATGATGACGATGACCACGAGTGCCTGCCTGTGTGCACCCATCAAGGGTAAACACAGAAAATACAGCATTTGAGGAACTCCTCTGCCCCCTCATCCCGTTTCAGTTCACAGGTTTCTAATTTTAGGGGACAGAGTCAGCTTTCAAATAATGGAAACTGAATTAGAAGAAAGCTGCTATAGATTTCTTTTTCACTTTTCTATTTGCTCAATCAACTTAAAGAACATTGTGTGTGTGTGTGTGTGTGTGTGTGTGTGTGTGTGTTTCTATAGCATTGCTCTGGGTTTGTTTCTCCTTCATTTACTACTTCTGCCCTGGGTCAAAGGGATGGGGGAATAGATTTTAATGAGGTGGGGTCTGGGGAAGGGTCATGCTCCAGTCAGTGCTGTGGTGCCCAGTGGTTGCTTTTGCACATTTTATGAATGTAGGGAATTCTTAGTTGCATGGTTGAGTTATATATACACTTATATGCCTATACCCATTCTTTTCTTTGTTTTTTTCTTCTCTCTCTCTCTCTCTTTCCCTCTCTCTCTCGATCTCTCTCTGTTTCTCTTTCTTTCCCTTTCTTCCTTCTCTTCTCTCTTCTCCTCTTCATTCTCCTCCTCTTGCTCCTCCTCCTCCTCCTGCTCCTCTTTCTCCTCCTCCTCCTCCTTCATCTTCTCCATCTTCTGTTACAGGGTTTCTCTTGTAGTCCTGGACGCCATGAAACTTACAATTTACTCAGAGACCAGGCTGGCCTCAAACTCATAGAGATCTGCCTGCCTCTGCTTCTGCTTCCCAAGTGCTGAAATTAAAAGTGTGCACCACCACCACGACCCGGCTTGCTTATTCTTGTATAATGAAGCTTTTCAGTTAAATTATAGTTTGGACAAGCAATATATCATAGCGGTAAAGATATCCCTGGCATGTGGGAGGCCACAGCTCAATCTTCATTACTGAAAACGAAAGCAAAAACCTGTCTGTTTACCTGCCTGTCAATCATCCATCAGTCTTGTGTATGCTCCATCTATCTGCCCCATCTTTTTCAGTGTTTCTTCTTTTAAAAAATATAGTTTGAGCAATATGTCAATCTGTCCTCTAAGAGATGTTTGTCTTAAGGAGTGACTGCATGGCTCTGTTTCCTGTTACCTTAAGTTTTTGTTTTCACTTTCCAAGTCATTCATGCAAAATGAAAATTAAAAAGAAAGTCTAATTTTGAGGGGAAAGCTCAGGGTGAGGCTGTTGGCGCCAAGTCCCAGAAGAGATCTTGGGGAAGCAGATCTTTCTCCCTCCTCCCCACACCCCAGCTTGACCCAGACAGTTCTTCCTTTATGAACGTTCCTCTCACAAGATGTTCTTTCTTTTGTGGGCAGGTGCTCTGAATAAACAATGGGCATCTCTGAGACTGGACTTTATGAGATGAGGCCAGGTGTTCTGACATGCTGGGGAGTCTCCTTTCAGCTGAGATCTCCTCCTTCTGTTCCCACTTGCTGGTTACAGGCAGTGGTCAGGAAAGGTTTGGTCAGTCCTGAGAAGGACTTCCAGAGGTGGTCTCTGCTCTCCTGAGCCTGACTTGGGCCTTGGACGCTGAGCTCAGGAACCTGACATCTGTCCTGTTTGCCCACTTAACTGGGCATCAGATTCTATTTCTCCTGGGTTTTCTGGTCCTGAGAGTCACTCTTGGTTCCTGTGGTCTTGAATAGCTGTGTGGTATCTTCTGTCCCCAGTATGTGAGTTGACTGAACAGGATGTGATCCTTCCTTGAACCTGACAGAGCTAGTGTTTTTTTCCTGACTCTAAGTATCAGCTACCAGGAACTCACTGCATTGTCATTGCCCCACCCTGGGCTGGGTGAGCTGTGTGTGTATGTGTGTGTGTGTGTAGGTATATGTGGGTGTGGGTGTGTGTGGTGTATATATAGGGGTTGGAGTGGTGTTGAGGGGGAGGGGGTGGGGATGGGAGTTGGGGAGTGGCATCCAGTACCCAGTTGGTTTTTCTCCTGATCCCTATTGCTCATCTCTGCTCACTTCCCTGCCATCAGGGAAACACAGGACTGGCAAGAGATCTTTCCACTTTTCCTGATCTCAGGCTATCCTCCTTCCAGGCTTGGGGATTGTGCTCCATCAGACTTTGTGACTGGCCTCACACGGGTTTGAACAACACTTTCCTTATCTTCTGGTAAGAGGGAATTATCTGAGCCCATGTCTGAAGCTGCAGAGTGAAAGGGTGGGTAAGAGGGATGATAGAGGTTTTGGTAAAGTTACATAATCTCAGTTTAAAGCCAGGATCATGAGATTGAGTGTCCCAGACTGAATTTGAAATAACTGATGACCAGCTGTCCTGCTAGTCGTATGGCATAAATAGGTTAAAGCCTGGACTCTGGAAAACACAGTCCTTGGTTGCTAGTTATTGTTAGTTTGTATTCCGTGTACCCAAATAAAGGAAAGTTGGGTGGTGATGTTCCAGACCAGATCGGTGTGGCCTAGATGCTACGTTGACTTATCAGATGAACCCAGGCTCACTATAATCTCAATATAGAGATAAAAACACACCATCCCATGCTGAGAAAGATCTGAGCTTGTCACAGCCCTTATAACTCAGCCTGAATGAGTGGCCGTCCAGAGAGCACACTTGCTCTGGGAGAGAAGAAGGGTCCTTTGGAATATAAGCTGACTGTGATTGTCATTGGCCATCTAGTCAAATTTCCAACTGGCTCTCTGAACTGGTTAGCCATCTCTATTCTGTACCGAGTAGGGAAAGAACCTGAAGACACAGCTATGGTAATACAATAAACAAGCTTTACACAAAATTATATAAAGCAAGGACATGGATGATTTAAGGTACAGCTGAGGGGAAGGTTCTTATTGTAGGCATTAGGAGTGAACAATTAGAGGCACATGGAAGAGTTCTGAGCTGGACAATAGTAGACTGAACTGAGCTTTGAGAGAAGAGGAGAATGGAAAAGTAAAGTGAGAGAGGAAGGGAAGGGAAATGAAGGGAAGAGATGAGAGAAGAGAAGAGAAGAGAAGAGAAGAGAAGAGAAGAGAAGAGAAGAGAAGAGAAGAGAACAAAAAGAAGAGGTCAAGAGGGGCTCATGGATGACAAGGCAGGATTTTAGAGGAAGGAGAGGTGGGGAGGGGATCCCCTGAGCTGGAGAGGATTAGGGGGCAGGGTTAGAAGAGCTGAGAGAGCCACAGGAACTGAGTGAGCTTGGAGGTCACTTTGTGCTTTGTGATGCTAATAGGCATCACAGAGAATTTATCCCTAGTTTCTCTTGGACCTGATTAAAAACAGCCTGGTAGTGAGTTGAAAACCAGAATCAAGGGCTCAGAATGCTATGTAATGATACTCACTTGGTAAAGTTGTCATCCAGACTCTTTGTATCTGATTTTGAACATCATCCCACATCCTCAGTAAGAGCTAGAAGTCATTTGGGACCAAACAGGGCTGAAAATGTATTTGATCATGTCCTCATTCCGTATGTACTCATGGAGACAGAGGAACTCGGCACATTAATTCAACCCTGTGCCTCAGGTCTCTCCATTGACACCACAGAGGCTGATATTATTATTTCTCTGGGTGAACATGAGGACAACATGTGACACCGGCGACAATGATTATTACATTACCTATCATTTTCTAAGTTCTCTGTTGAATTTTGCTTGGTTATGGAAAGAAATAAAAAAGCTTCTCAAATTATAAAATAACTTGGTCTTAAGAATAATTGACAATTAGCATGAGATATATATTTTGTGGCTCAGTAGACTAGCAGAATAGAGGACAGACTTTGGGGCACAGTGGCGAGTGTGCTGACTCAGGTTTGGGTTCTCTTCCATGTAGCTTGTTTTCTCTGTCTAAACTCCCTTCTCACTGTACAAGGCTGTCTGTTCTCTCTCTTGCAAGACCTCATTTCTCTGTTCCATAGGGGTGTTTTAATTGCCACATGTTAGCTCTTCAAGTTCCTCTTTTAATCTCCTGGGTCTCTTGTAATTTCTTATGTCCAATGTGTTTTGCTGACTGAGCATTCCCAGTTTCTCTGGGGAGCAGTACATTTATCAGGCTCCCCTTTGATCCACTTCTGGGAGTCCCTTCTTCCAGATTAGCCAGGCTGTCGTTCTTGTTTAACATGGGCAGGATCACCTGGTTGGCTGCCTCTGTGGGTACAAGTTACCTTGATCATTCCTTGTTGCCTCTTTCTTATTTGGATTTTAATCAAATTCTTCTCAGAGCTTCAGCGTAACCCTTTGTATCATAATCTACTTCTTTGTTGTCCCAAGTTATGAAAAATAGGGAGAGGAATCAGGCAATGTGAATGGTCGTGTTTGGCAGATTGCTATTTATGTTATTTTTACCAAAACAGGTTTTCAAGACTACTCAGGTTAGGAAGAAATAAAATTTATACTTCTTAAAATTGTAAACCATTTCAGACAAGCTTTGTGTGAGCATGTCCCTGTCACATGGGTGGCACCTACTGTGACTTATAAGGTGAGATAGTAAAAAGTGAGTTGGTCATAAAGTGTCGCCTTTCATTTCTCTCCCTGCCTTTTACCCTTCCTCCCTGCTCTGGATCCTTCCTCCATCCTTCCTGTGTTCATGTTCATATCTCTACATGTGAGTCTGTATCTCATGTCACTACTATTATGCTTTTGAAATTTGCCAATATTAAGATGTAGTGCTAATTTCTGCATTTTCATCACTATTGCTAGGTATCTAGATGTTTTGCACTTTTATATAAAACAGAGTGGTAGGCATTCCTGGTCTGTCTCCTCTTGCACAACTGGGTGATTTCCTGTAGATTAAGGATTTATCCATAAGAATGTAATTGACTTCCAGGGCTGTTCTAGACAGGTCTCAATCTGTCCTAGATCCTGAAGGATTCTACTTGAGAGGTTAGGGGCTGCACTAAATCACACTCCCACCAACCATATGGTTCAATAACTCAGTGTCTGGTTTCCCACAGCTTGGCCAATACTTAGATTCATTGGACCTTTGCATTTGTATTAATAGAAAAAGTAGTAACTCCGTCTCATGTTTTAATATTCTTTTACCGAAGTCGGGTGGTGGTGCACACCATTAATCCCAGTACTCAGGAATCAGAGGGTGCTAGATTTCTGTGAGTTCAAGACCAGCTTAGTTTGTAGAGCAAGTCCCAGGACATCCAAGGCTACACAGAGAAACCCTGTCTCAAAAAAACAAAGAAGAGGAAAAGGAAGAAGATGCATTTACCTGATTCTAGCATAGCTGGTTGTGTTTTCAATTACATATAGGTATTGGCCTATGATTTGTCTGTCTCTTGTTTATCAATCTGCCATCATCATCTATTGGTTGACCCATCTTTCAACTGTCTTTGTATTTATCATCTATATTTTCTTGTCTATCATATATCCATCTATCACCTATTAGTTTTCTATTGCCTATGTACCTATCACTTGTCCATTTTCTATTCATAATATATATAACTTATCTATCATCTAATATTGATCTGGTATATCCATCAATCAGCTTTCAATCTATCTATCTTCTATTCATATCTATCACTTATCTGTAACATGAGGGCCGCTTGTTGGGGTTTCTGTCCTCCCACCAGGTCCCACAGCCATTTGGTCTCAAAGAAAATCACACAGAGATCTCCATAAGTTATAAACTGATTGGCCCACTAGCTCAGGCTTTGTACTAGCTCTTATAATTTATATTAACCCATTATTCTTACCTATGTTAGCCACATGGCTTGGTACCTTTTTCAGTGGGGTAGGTCACATCCTGCTTCTTCGGTGTCTAAGCAGGACTAGGAAAAGAGCTTCCTTCTTCCCATAATACTTCTGTTCTCATTGCCCCACCTCTACTTCCTGTCTGGTTTTCCAGCCTATACTTCCTGCCTGGCTACTGGCCAATCAGCATTTATTTAAAATATAATTCACAGAATATAGAATTGTCCCACACCACTTATCAAGAGTCTATTGTATGTTTTCATCAGTCTATCATCTGTCTTCTATTTATACTCTACATAATTTATCTAACATCTATTATATATCTTTTTGGTATACCTATTATCTATCCATCATCTATCTATCTTTGATTTAAAATCACATATCATTTCTCTATCACTTACCATATACCTATTTATAATCTATTATCTATCACACATATATGTATGTATCTATCTATATCTATATTTATATCTGTCTATCTGTCTATCTATCTATCTATCATCTATCTATCTAATCATCAATCATCTATGTCTGTCTCTTTGTCACTTTGACCAAATACGTATCAAGACAGAAGTAAATTGAGAGGGAGGATTGCCCTGAGATCACAGGGGAGAAGGTACAGTCCATTACATCAGAAAGAGCATGGAGTGAGGACCATCTCCTGTCTCTGAGAAAATAAGGTGACTAGTAAGACCACACCAACCAGGCAGTATAGAGCTTAGGCAAGAAGAGACCAGGCTACAACACTTAAAGGGCTGCCTCCAACTTATCCAGTTATGCTTCCACACAAAGGGCTCATTGCCTCCCCAAAACTTGGTGAGAAGTTAAGGGCAATAATTTATTCACACAAGCCATGGGGGACATTTCACATTCATATTAAGGAAGTCTGTCTATCTGCCTACCCCTTGGCATTGCTCTTCTGTGAGGGATCTGTTTGTACCTTCTGTTCACTTTTCATTTTGATGCCTCTTTATTAGTGGTTGCATTGGCTTGTTAGAGTTTTCATTTACCTGTGAACACCATTCCCTTAGAGCCTTAATTTTCACTGTGATGTCTGCTATGCAGACATCTTAGTCCAGGTCTTAGAGGAGAAACTTGTAGAGACCAAGTAAGTCTTAGGTCAAAGTCCCTGAGTGGCTGGTTTCTGGTGAGGTCTCTCTTCTGGTTGCAGACTTCCATTTTCTGTCATTTGAAGGGCCTGGCATTTCTCTTTCTTTCTCTTCTGATATTCAACTGAATTAGGGCCCCACCCTGGAGCCTCATCATCTAACCTTAATACAGCTTGAAGGCTCTGTCGTACTGGGGTCAAAACTCTGACATGACTGTTAGGGGAGGCACCATTTAGTTCATGACATTGGTCTCCCAGCACTTGGGAGAAAAAAACAGGTGGATATCTTTGAGACTAGCTTTGTCTACAGAGTGAGTTCCAGGACAGTCAGGGCCACACAGAAAAACCCTGATTAAAAAATCAAAACCCAGAAAGAGAGATACTGTAAAGGAATAATAACTTTGTTATATTTTTATTGGTTCTAATGTTCATATGTCATCATAAGAATGTCTTTATATTAAAAAATACATTTTGCTATGTTTTATTTGCATGTATTTGTGTCTTGTGAATGTATGCCTTGTGTACATACAACCGTAGGGGACAAAAGAGGTTGTCGGATCCCTTAGAGTAGGAATGACAGGAAATTGTGAACTGCCCAAATGGCAACTGGGAACTGAACTGGAGTCCTTTGAAAGAGCAGGAAGTGCTCCCAACCACTAGGGCATCTGTTCACCTCCTGTCTTCAGCATTTTAATACAATTAATTATATTAGATATTTTAATTATGAATACTTAGTGAGGATACAGCTTGTCTTAGGGTTTTATTGCTTTGAAGAGATACTATGATCATGGCAACTAATATAAAAGAAAACATTTAATGAAGGCTGGCTTACGTTTTCAGAGGTTTAGTTTATTATCATCATGGTGAGAAGCATGGCAGTATGCAGGCAGACATGGTGCTGGAGAAGGAGCTGAGAGTTCAACATCTTGATCTGCAGGCAGCAGCTGACTGTGTGCGACACTGTGCATAGCTTGAGCATATAAGACCCCAAAGCCTTCCTCCACAGTACAAACTTGCTCTGAGAAAACCACACATATTCCACCAAGGCTACACCTCCTAATAGTGCCACTCCCTGTGGACCAAGCATTCAAACACATGAGTCTATGGGGCCATACCTATTTAAACCACTACCTTCCAAATACTGGGATTATTGGTATGTGTCATCACACCTGGCCATTCTTTTTCTTTGAAATCATTCATGTATTATATAAATATATATAATCATTGTTGTTCCTTTAAAATCCTTGTAAACCTTGTCCCTTAATCTTTTCTGGGTTGTGCTTTGGAATAGAGGCAGGTCAACATTTAATTATAGACTTATTGTCTAATCATTCTCTGGTTATTCAAATTCTATTTCTTGTTTAGCAAACTTTATGAATTCATGATTTGCCATAAAATAATTTCAGATTTGGAATTTATGGAGAGAATTGATAATAGTATTCTGTGTGTATGTTTGTTTTTCTTTATCTTCTTTTAAATATTTTAATTCATTTTACATACCAACACTGTTCCTCCTTCTTCCTACCCCACACGGGCCCCCTATCCCACATCCACTCCAAAGAGATGGTAAGGCCTTTCACGAGTTTCATGACTTGTTACCTCACATGTTACTTCTCCAGTGGATGCTGGTGTCCCCCTGACTTCTTTTTCCCTGTATCTTTATTTGGATTTCCCTCCTGGATCTCTTCTTCCTTGACTATTGACTAAATCAGTTTATTTCTTAACCAGTGATAATAAAACATATTCACAGTATAAACAAAGGTATCCCACATCATACTTGCTCCCCACATCTCCTTTGAGAATATTACTTAAACTTATATATAGCTGATTTCTCCCAATCTGATAATTTCATTTTTTAAAAATTTGTCTTTTATGTTTTTCTTTGGGTTCTCCTTCTTATTTGGCTTGTCTAAGAACCCGAATTATAGGCTCAATGTCCTTTATTTATGGCTAGAAACCAAATATGAGTGAGTACATCCCCTGTTCCTCTTTATGGGTCTGGCTTACCTCACTCAGGATAGTGCTTTCAATTTCCATCCATTTGCCTGCATCCTCCTGAATATTAACCTTCATCAGACGATGAAAGGAGACAGAGACAGAGACTCACATTGGAGCACCGGACTGAAATCTCAAGGTCCAAGTCAGGAGCGGAAGGAGAGAGAGCACAAGCAGGGAGCTCAGGACCGCGAGGGGTGCACCCACACACTGAGACAATGGGGATGTTCTATCAGGAACTCACCAAGGCCAGCTGGCTTGGGTCTGAAAAATCATGGGATAAAACAGGACTTGCTGAACATAGCAGACAATGAGGACTACTGAGAACTCAAGAACAATGGCAATGGGTTTTTGATCCTACTGCACGTATTGGCTTTGTGGGAGCCTAGGCAGTTTGGATGCTCACCTTACTAGACCTGGATGGAGGTGGGTGGTCCTTGGACTTCCCACAGGGCAGGGAACCCTGATTGCTCTTTGGGTGGACGAGGAAGGGGGATTTGATTGGGGGGAGAGGGAGGGAAGGGGAGGCGGCGGTGGGGAAGAGACAGAAATCTTTAATAAATAAAAAAAATGTCTTTTAAAAAAATCTTATTTTTTGTCTTTATCCTTTTTAGTTATTTTTATTTTATGTGCATTGATGTTTTTCCTGCATGTGTACCTGTGTGAGGGTGTGGGATCTCCTGGAGCTGGAGTTAATGCTAACATGTGGGTACTGGGAATTGAACCCACATCCCCTGGAAGAGTAACCAGTGCTCTTTACCTTTGAGCTATCTCTCCAGCTCTTTAAATAAATGTCTTATGGCAATTGGATGTGAGTAGATCATTATGTGTTTCCTCTTTGCCACATTTTCTTCACATCTCTTCTCTACTTTTTCTCTTCTGTTGGGCATTTCTCACACTCTGGTTTTTCTCCCTTCACTGCTGTGCTGTCTAGAAACCATGTTTCCATCTGTTTGCTGTTTGTCTTGGTTATGAGCCCTGTATTTTAGCTATATAGAATGGAAGATTTGCATTCCCATTATGTAATCATCAAGAAACCTCTTTGCCTTGTCTTTATTGCCAAGAATTTAGTAAATATGAAATTGTAATCATTTTAATGGACATAAACTGAACTTAATCATGTATTTGATCAGTTCCTGTACTTTTCTTTGTCATTTGAAACATGAGTTAGTTTCATTTGTTGCATCTACAGCTTCCATAAGGTATTACACATACAGAACAGAAGTTATTGGATGGAGAAGGAGGGTAGGTTGTAGGAATAGCAGAAGAGAAGAAACAAGGAACTAATTGTATGCTGCCTCACATACAATTGCTTCAAGGCTATTCTGCTACTCAGGGAGAACAAAGGTGGCTGAGATGGGAGGCAGGATCTTATCCCCAAACAGTGACCACCAGGAGCCCCAGGTTTCAAAGAAGTCAAGATTCATTTTATAGCCAGCCTATTACTACAGAATCACCTAGTTCGTTGGATACCCATGGTGCCCCTCTTTCCTTTTTTTTAATTTTTTTTTTTTATGGAAAGCCTCAGATTCATCAGTATCAGCTGGAATGGATGCATTGCTGTACTTCCAGGGTGCAGCCAGTCCAGCTTCAGCTCCATCTCATCCCCTTGCCCATTTTCTTCAATCATTTTTGTTTTTTTATTCTCTCTTGTTTGTTTTTGTTTTCTGTCTGTTCAATGCTGCTGTCTAGTCTCCAACAGGCTCTAGCTTTAATCCTATTTTTGTATGTAAAAGGTAGAAAGTCTCTTCCTTCAGCTGCCAGATATAGTTTTCTCTGCTTTTTTCTTGATTTGTTCCATGGCTTCAATATATTGCTTTGCCTTCTTCTCCTGACACAGAAGACCCTCTACCTCACCCACTGTAGCAAATATTCATCTCTGCTAATGGATTAAAGTGGATGGAGTCTCCTACTACCACAGCCTCTTGCTCTGTGTTCTTTTGATGTCCTATATTCTGTGACATATACACGGGTTTATACAGTATCTTGTCCAAATATATCCATTTGTAATCCTTAGAATAAGGCTGTGTCAACTCTCGTTCCCTGGAAAAGAAACACACCTACCCATGTGGGAAATCCTGCACACTGATTGACTGCTTAGGACTTCCTGATTGTGTAGGGTTGGAATGCTGTAACTCAAGAGCTAAAATGATCTTACATCATCATTAGTCCCTTTAATAGCAATTTATCACCTACCTCTGTATCTGATCTAAAATCTTTGACTCTCAGGTAAAATCTTTGTCATGTATGAACTTAAGAGACCATTGGCTTCCACCAACTCCAAGTTACGTTATTAGCATCTGAAGCTGTAGCCAAGTTTTCCCACTGAGCTACAAATCTCTCATCTCTACCAATGTACTTAGTGTGCTCACTTATGATGGATTTTGTTCTGTGACTATAAAAAGTACATGCAACTACTTTCCACAGTGGTGCATGTCATTTGTGGCAAGGTGACTCTTGATTTCCTCGACCATGATCACTCATATTTGGATCAGAATGAATTCTTTCATTCCCTTTTTGTAATATGAACTACTGCTTGTATGACAGAAGCTACATGGATGCTACAGTTTATACATATGTATTTGAAGATGTGTCAATTATGGCTTTGCTTTTGGATGTTAATTTAGCAGGGTATAAAATTCTTGCCTGGAAAGTATTTCTTTTCAGCATTTTGAGGATAACTTTGGCTCATATTGTTAATTATAGGAAACTGCTATTAGCTTCATTATCGATTCTTTGTAGTAATTTGCCTTTTCCTCTGGCAGTTCTTCAGTCTCACTGTTATAATGAAGTATGAATCTGTCCTGGTGATAATTAGGGTACAGCTTTGATCTAAGGACTCACATTTTCAATTATGCATAGTCATCAGCAAACTTTTCATCACATCTATTCCTGTTCTCCCCCATTTCTTTTATCAGCAGTGTTTATCAGAGCAGGTTGATCCTCTTCAGCAGCCCCTCTGCCTTATGCAGGTTACTATGGAGACAGTTACTTCTAATGAAAATGGCTCTTCTTCCTGCCTCAGCCTTCTGTAATTAGTGGAGGGGCAAGGCCAGACATCTGAGTTCATGCCAAGAGATCATCTCCCTTGGATTTCCCCTTTAATGACTATGTTCCCTTTTCTCTAACCTGGGGATTATTAGTGAGACTTTAATTTTCGGTGCTTCATCTTTCCTATTGCTGAAAAGGAACATGTAAAAATCTGATACTTCCATTGTCCCTCCTCTGACCTCCAATGTGACAGAATTACCTAGAGCTGTGTCTCTTTGGGTGCCCTTTGTATATTTTTGGCTTTTCTAAAGTTTGTGGGATTGTTTTTGGAGACAGGGTCTGAAGCTCACTCTACAGCAAGTCTTGAACGCATGGTGATCCTCCTACTTCAGTCTCCTAAGAGTGTGGTTTCATGTATGAATCACCATGCCTTGTAAGCAAAGGCTGCTTGTTCATTTCTCGACTGCCCAGACCCAAAATAATTATGCAAAAATCTGTATTAATTTAAACACTACTCAGCCTATTAGCTCAGGCTTTTTGTTAACTAACTCTTACATCTTAAATTAACCAGTTTCTATTATTCTATGTATTCCCAGTAGGCTTGTTGTTTACTGGAAAGGTTCTAGCATCTGTCTCCTTTGGCAGCTTCATGGTGTTTCTCTGATTCCACCTTCTTTTCTCCTCTATCTCTGCTTAAAATTTCTACCTTGCTTTATTCTTAACTGCCATAGGAGCAAAGCAGCTTCTTTATTAACCAATGGTAATAAAGCTTATTCACAGAATACAGAGGGGAATCTCACATCAACATTTGGCTTGAACTTTCTTTTTATTTTAGTGTGAACAGCAGAGAAACAAAAGTTCCATGCTCTACCTCATATTGAGAGTAACAGCAGTTGCTAAAATGATCTGACACAAAGATAGGTCAAAGAGACATTCCGTGTTCCCATTTGTGTGTGTATGTACTTGGAAGCAAGAAGTCAATCTTGGGTGTAGTTCCTCAGGAGATTTATTTATATTTATTTATTTATTTATTTTTATTTTTTTATTTTTTGGATGGGGTCTATCATTGGCCTGGACTTGATGGTTCATCTAGACTGGCTGGCCAGCAAACTGTAGGGATCCTCCTGTCTCTACCCATCCAGCACTGGAAGAACAAGATAAGATCTCACTATGTAGTTAAGGCTGTTGGGAATTTGTGCCTCTCCTGCTTCAGGCTCCTAAGCTGTTGGGATTGCCAGCATGTGCCACCAAGCTTGGCTTAATAATGGAAATTCCTAAGGCTATATATGGATTTATCTGTGAAAGTAATTTTAAATACACCTAAGAGATTGAATCTAAAATTGTTACTTGATTTGTCGAGTAGTCTACTGTTGCGTATTTAGTTTTGCATTTGACATGACTTCAAATCCCTACCCCTTCATTTTTTCTTTCCCCCTTCCCTGTCTTCCTTCAGACAAAGTTTTGCTATCTAGTGAGGCTGATTTCAAATATAACATCTCCCTTCTTTAGTCACCTGAATGCTGGGATTACACCACCATACCTGATACTAATTTTCTTTCTAAGTACTTGGAAGTTTTGATTTTTATGAAGTTTGCTGTAAATTTTTGCCTTGTGACCAGCATGATAACTCACTGCTTAAATTCAGCATTGTTGTACTGATGTGTGGATGTTTACACAATGACCAAAATGCTGGTTTAACAGGAAGGCAACTAGAATCTGGAACTCGTACTCACAAGTCACTAATTTTAGTATAAATTTAAGGTTTTTTTTTCCCTCAACTGAATTTTTTTATGTGTGTGTGTGTGTTTGTGTGTGTGTTTACATGTGTGTGGATGCATGCAGATAATGGAAGAGGATAATTTCCTCCAATCGCTTTCCATTTTATTTTCCTGAAGTATGATCTCTTGTCGAACTTAGACCTTAAGGATTTGGCTGCTGTTTCAGTAGACCCAAGTTTGGCTCCCCACAGACACATGGTGATTCACAATCATTTGTAACTTCATTCCCAGGGGATCCACTGCCCCTAACTGGTGAGGGATCCCCTGTCTCTGCCTCTCCCTTGTTGGGATTACAAGAGAGTCACTATGCCTACCAAGTTTTAGAAATCTGAGCTCAGATGATCACACTTTTCCAGCAAGATCTTCATCCACTGAGCTACCTCCCTGGTTCCTCACTCAACAGGATTTAAACAAGTAAAATATATATTATCAATAAAATTTGTAGACAGAATTACTACTGTGAGTTTTTCTGGGAAAACAGCTTCAGCCCGTTCCATTACAGCCAACATGAAAAGACAGATACCTGTTAAAACTTAGGAGGCCTCTTTCTACCAAACAGGAGGGATTTCTAACAAACCTATCAATGTTTAACAATTTTAACAAGGTTGTAAAATGTGTTGTGTGTTAGCTGTGAATCATTTTACAGTAAAATCTGTAGACTTCCTGGCAAAGTCATCTTCACTGCAAGCCATGTGTTTGCAGTCAGACTTGGAGTTATGTGAGTGTGAGAAGCTAAAATCAGATTCCATAAGTAACCCAGATGCTGGAGTGAGCAGCCCCAGAATCTTGAGTTTTGTCTAAACCCTCTTTAACAAGTGATTCCCTGCCATTTCCACCTCTGAGAGGTAAGATGAGGCAGACACCAGCTTAAGAGTGGGATCCAATTCTGAAAACAGGTCCCTGCTGTCTTTAGACCTCTATGACCACCTGTCTTCTGGTAACGTCACTATATGCAGCATGGCCTCCTCAGAGAAATGAAGATCTAGGGCCTGAGTGATGGCTCAGCTGTTAATAACACTGGCTGCTCTTTCAGAGGACCCAGGTTTGATTCCCAGTATATACCCCATGATTCACATTCACAATGATCTGGAACTCCAGATTCAGGGGCTCCCCCAACTTCTTCTGGCCTCTGTGGATACTACTCACATATGAAACACACAGACATAGTGCAGAAAAACCACACAGACATAAAATAAAGGTTGAAGAAAATGAAGGTCTAGTGAGGAAAGGAAAAAGCACACAGGGACAGAAGGAGGTGTGATAGTTCTGTGGGTAGAATTTCACCGAAGGCTGCTGTGGCCTGTCTCACTAAGAGGGCCTGAAAACAGCATGCTACAGAAATGTCCATCTGTACCAACTTTTCTGACCCAGGGATTGCCACTGGAATGCAGCTACCCTGCTTTGACATTAGAAGGCTGAGTAATGGACTGTTGGGGGCAGGGGAATGGTCACCTTGGCTCATCAGAGAATGAATGGAATTGACTGGCATTCCCGCACACTGGACTCTACAAGGGTTTGTTCTGCCCAGATTTCCTGTGTTTAGGTCCCATGGTACTGAGGGAGCCATGAGAGCAGAGATGACTCAACAGTCTTTGTCCCCACTGTGATAAAGCAGCCCCCAAGATAAAGGGGAGAGCTCATTTTAAAAGGGTGACCTCATGCTATACTGTGACACTGACCTTCCTGGTTTATGTTGAAACCAGTTCAAACTAGTTAAGAGGATACTACTATGGGGCACCTTGAGCAATCTTGAACTGTGATCTTCACACAAATAGATGTAACCCACATAGTATCTGTGTACAAATGCAAATTCAAAAGATGATTCCAGACTATTCTATTATAGTTTGTTTTCTTAGATGGTCTTAAGATATACTTAAGGTTCACTTTAAGCTTTTCTCAATCCTGTCTTTTTTTCAACTCTAGAGACCAAACAGTGGGACTTGTGTGTAACAGGTAAGCACTATACGGCCAGGCTATTGCCCTGTTGTACACAGTCATTGCATTCTTGTGCATCAATGAAGAACCTGGCAATGGCCCTGGGTTTTCCATATTATGACACTAGCCATGTTGTTTGCAGAGAGCAAAGCTTGTGATCCTAAAGAGAAACTTCAAAATGTGCAGGATCTTTGCATTAAGGTGATAGATACTCACATTTGTAATGTTCTTCTTAGTTTATAAATCCCTTTCTGCATATTTGCTTTATTCTGTGAATGCATTCTTGTAACCCATTACCATATTTCTTACTTTAAGCTTGAAGACATGGAGGCTCACGGTTTTAAGAAACTTGTTTAAAATCAAACAGTATGGGATATTTGGAAGAACCTCAGGCACTGGGAGAGGCTTTATAATCTTCTGTAGGGGGTGACTACCTTGGGTTGTCATTATACCACTGTTTTTCTAGTTTTCTTGAACCACAGTGAGTCCCTGCCACTAGCTGACTTCACACATAGAATCTTAGTTTGCCTTCTATTGCTGTGATGAACATCATGACCATAAGCAACTTGGGGAGGAAAGGGTTTATTTTATCTTATACTTTGCAGCTTATCATCAGAGGAAACCTAGGTAGAAACTCAAGTATAGCAGGATCCTGGAGGCAGGAACTGAAGCAAAGGCCATTGGGAAATGCAGTATTTGGCTTATACTCTGTATCCTGCTCAGTTTGTTTTCTTATATAATACAGGACCATCTGCCTATGGGGTAGCACCATCCACAGTGATTTGAGATTCCCCACGTCAAGATAGTGCCCCACTAAGTTTCCTTCTTCCCAGATGACCCTGGCTTGTGTCAAGCTTAAAAAAAAGAAACTATAGCAAAAACAACAACAACAACAAATCTAGCCAGAAAATATAAGATCCTTCACACAGCACCTACTTCTGCTATTCCTGTTATTGCTAGTTCAGTTACTCCATTCTATCTTCCTTTTAGTATCCTGTTCTATTAAGGTGATCTCATGGTACAAACATAGGCCATGATACAGTTTGAATAAAACATGTATTCAGTTGTTCCTTTGTGAAGTAGAGGAAGGCTGGCAATGGAGAAAAGACAGGAAAAGATGTGCATGTTTCTACAGTTGGACAGGAAGGAAGGGATGCTCATGTGGCCTGTGGTCAAGAGATGTGGAAAGCTGGGCAGTGGGTGGAATGGTAGAGGATATAACTCCACTCTGCTTCCTTTCCCTTGCTTTCAGTTGACTTGACTGGTTGTTGTCTGTGCTAACCGGCTCAGTCTGCTCAGACTTTCCCCCCTCTTCCTAATTCTCTTCAGGTTCTTTCTGCTGAGTGACATCTGTCAAGGCCAGACCTTGAATTACATCAAAAAGCCTTCTGCTTCCTTTAGCTTTCATGTGTGCATGAGTAACTAAATGTACCTGTACACACATTCTCTCTCTCTCTCTCTCTCTCTCTCTCTCTCTCTCTCTCTCTCTCTCTCTCTGCTCTATCCTAAAATGACTAATAAAATAAAGAACCATCTTGATTACTTTTCTACTGCTGTTAAGAGGCACCCTGACAAAAGCACTTAATCGAGTTCTTGCTTAGTTTCCCAGGAGAATCCATGACCATCGTATTGTGCGAAGTAAGGCAATAGGCAGGCAAGCATGGTTCTATAGCAGTAGCTAAATGTAAAAAGTCATTTCCCAGCTGCCTAGAATTGAATAATCACATAGAAACTATATTATTACTAGATTTCCATCTTGCTGTGGGCCCCACAGCGGCCCTGAAGGTGCAGAGCTTACAGGAGACTTACCATAGCCATGCATGAGGGAATGTGTCCTTGCAGTGTTAAACAATTTCCACAGCTCTTTATGGTAAATCCCGTGTTATGTGTCAAAGCCTTTTGTGTGGCTAAGGATATCTTCATCCCTAAGTATGTTGCCTCTGGGGGTCACTCCCTTCCAATGGATGAGGAATCTGAGTTCATCAAGTCTAACAGCTTGTTGAAGATCTTAGAAGAACATGTGCTCTATGCCTTCACCATGGAGTTCAAGTCCATTCCTAGTCCCTCTTGGCACATGCTCCAAATCACTGCCCTTCTCAGACCACAGGCTACAGCCAGGGTCTTGTGGTTGATAATCAGCAGAATTCCACTAACCCAGAACTCTTCCCTTTGGAGTTGGATATCACCAATAGAGTTGTTTTGTAGGTATTAAGTTCCAGCTGGCCTTCTTCTCGAGATCACTTGCTCTCCTTCCTCCAGTTCATTCTTGAATGACCTTAACAAAAAACCTTTTCTTGCTCAACTTCATCCCTCATTTTTCAAAATTTATTTTACATATGTGTATATATGTGAGAGTGTTTGTGTGTGCATGCCTGTACATGCATGTGCATAGCACTTCTATGAAAAAGAGCATGATGGCTGGAAAGAATATTAGATTCCCTAGAACTGGAGTTACACACAGTTATGAGCCACTATATCTATACTGGGAACCAGACTAGGATCCTCTGCAGGAGCATCAAGGACTCTCAATTACTGGGTCCTCTCTCTAACCCCGCCCCAAGTCTCGATTTAATCTGAAGACTGGTGTACTAATTAGGTGAGATAATGTTCATGGAATACAGTAAGAGATTAATAAATGGTCACTTTGTCTCTCCTTGAGCATGGCAAGATCCCAAGTGGTTTATCCATATTCTCTGGGAGTGTCTTACATTGCATTGAAGGTGAAAGGACAATTCTGAGCCACAGAGACATTTCTGTATCATGTTAAATATCCAACTAGTATTCCCATGAAGCTGGTTATGATTCACTAGCTCTCTCTACCTGAATAGCCATGAGCTAAGAAGATGAGCAATTCACATCTCCCTTCTTTGTTAGATGATTGGTCCAAATTACTACACAGTTGGAAGTGACGAGAGGGTCCAGAGGATCTAGGACAGGATGACTGATGAGAATTATACTCTGTAAGTCATGGAGAAAGTCTCCTTTGAGATGGTCAATCCACCTCTAACTGAGGAATCTATGTTGCACACAGGGAAAGATACTGTCCCTATTGTGTCTAGAGTCTGACCCTCAGGCACCAAAGGCACAGCTGTGTGATGATGTGGTCCAGGTACATGACAAAGTCAATTTAATTGACTGGAATCTTTTGATTTTCTTTACTTTCTTGGGAATCTGTTCCTTGGTTATTATACAGTATATATAGCACAGATTCACTCTTAGGCAGGTCCTTCTTTTATTCATGCTGTAGGCAGAGACTGCTCATTTGTTTACTGGCTGCTCAGACCCAAAATAACCACAAAGAAACTATATTAATTGCAATACTCTTTGACCAGTAGATTAAGCGTCTTTCTAGCTAGTTCTTATATCTTAAGTTAACCCATTTCTATTAATTTGTATATTCCCGTGTGGCCTTGGCTTGCCAGGCAAAGTTCCAGAGTCTGTCTGCTCTGGTGGGCTACATGGTGTCTCACTGACTCTGCCTTCTTTCTCCTAGTATTCAGTTTAGTTTTTCCACCTATCTCTACTCAGCCTTATCACAGGCCAAAGGAGCTTCTTTATTCATTAACCAATAAAACCAACATATATACAGAAGGACTTCCCACATCATCTCCCTTTTTCTGTTCAAATAAAAAGGAAGGTTTTAACTTTAAATATTAAAATTACATATAACAAAACAGGTGTCAAGCAAGAATCACAAGTTATAATATTTATATCTACTTCATATTTTATCTTAATTGGGAAAACAATAACTATTCTTAAACTTCATCAAAGTCTTCAAAAGTGTATAATATTGCCTAAGTAAACAGGAAGTACATTGTAAGCAACTTCTAAAACTCTAGAATTGATAGAGACATCTCGCTGCCTGGACAATCACCCGAAGTTCTTCTGTAACGTTGGAGTATCCAATCTTCAACCA
Source organism: Microtus obscurus (assembly GCA_963919715.1). Lineage (NCBI taxonomy): Eukaryota > Metazoa > Chordata > Mammalia > Rodentia > Cricetidae > Microtus > Microtus obscurus. Next base: position 1,945,927 of record CAWTZC010002255.1, on the reverse strand, counting down.
ACAGGCCCATAGTATCCATTAGACTTTTCCATGAAGCCGGAAGTTCTAAGCTCTGTTCTGCCTTTTAATGAAAGTCCATCAGTCATTTTCTCCTGTGTCCTGCAGAATATCTGGAAGTTCTTTTATGAAGCAGGAACCCTGAAGGACTGCCTTACCTTCTTTATGTACCTTCAGCAGTCATTTTTCTATGGGCCTTTGTTGTGTGAGGTATTCTTTCCTGACTAGTTCCCACAGTTGTTAGGCGCCAAAGAAATCACACAGAGTTCTACATTAGTTATAAACTGATTGGTCCATTAGCTCAGGTTTCTTATTAGCTCTTATAACTTACATTAGCCCATTATTCTTGTCTATGTTAGCCATGTGGCTTGGTACCTTTTTCGGTGAGGTAGCTACATCTTGCTTGCTCTATAACTGGGTCAGGACTGTGTCCTCTTCCCAGAATTCTCTTTGACCTGCCTGTACTTCCTGTCTGGTTATCCCACCTATACTTTCTGCCTGGCTACTGGCTAATCAGTATTTATTTAAAATCTAATTGACAGGGGCTGGAGAAATGGCTCAGAGGCTAAGAGCATTGCCTGCTCTTCCAAAGGTCCTGAGTTCAATTCCCAGCAACCACATGGTGGCTCACAACCATCTGTAATGGGGTCTGGTGCCCTCTTCTGGCCTTCAAGCATACACACAAACAGAATATTGTATACATAATAAATAAAATTAATAAATAAAAAAATAAGAAAAAAAATATAATTGACAGAATACAGACCATTTCCCACACCAGGCCGTGAACGTCCAGTTCACAGCAAACCATCAAGCAGTCCATGTAAGAACAGTTTTTATCCAAATGGCTAGCCACCTCCATTATGAGCCTCTTTGATCCCATCATCCTCTTGAAATACATTGGTGCTGCCAGGAGCAGACGTGTCTCATTGTCATGAAAAGTCCTAAGTTCTAAAAACATTTTCAATGCCATATTTTACTAGTCATTGAAAGTTTTGAAGGAAAACTATACATCTTAAATATATCTCTGTACATCTAGTAAATCTAAATAACATGACTACAAGTTTGACTATTATAGATGACTATCTATTAACTATATTTTAACTATACATTTTAAAATGAGTTGCACAAACACAACACCTTAATCAAGAGCAGAGGTATACATATAACAAAACTGACATAAAATTTATATCAATAAACCAAGATCCATACCAATGCACATCTCTATAGCATATCCCCCTTTAAATGTAAACAAATATTTATAAACAATATTTGGAATTTGGATATAGTTCTCTCTAAACTGCTTCCTGTTTTTTGTTTGTCAAAGTAATTTTTGGGGGGTGGAGAGGAGGTTCACGGAGACCTTGCATGTGTTCTTGGTCCATCAAACAACATTAGCCTGGCAGGAATCCATAGGCTCTCTTCCTCTGTGGAAACAAAAGCAGACATCAAGATACCTTTAAAATATATATGTTGGTTTATCTTAGCAATCTGTACAATGAAATATCTCTCTGTACTTAGCTCATTTACTGTAGAAGGAGCTGTGGGCCGCTTCCTGCCACCCAGCTCTGACCATCATGGAAATTGTATTCATTTAAACACTGCCTTGCCACCTTGCCAGGCGGTGGTGGTGCACGCCTTTAATCCCAGCACTCAGGAGGCAGAGGCAGGCAGATCTCTGAGAGTTCGAGGCCAGCCTGGTCTACAAGAGCTAGTTTGGGGACAGGCACCAAAGCTACAGAGAAACCCTGTCTCGAAAAACAAACAAACAAACAAACAAAAAAAAAAAGACAAAAAAAACCCACTACTTGGCCCATTAGTTCTATCCTCTTATTGGCTAACTCTCACATCTTGATTAACCCATTTCTAATAATCTGTGTAGCACCACGAGGTTGTGGCTTACCAGGAAAATTCTAACCTGCGTCCATCTCGGAAAGGAGAGCTATAGTATCTGTCTCATTGCCTTCTTCCCAGCATTCTGTTCTGTCTACTCCACCCACCTAATTTTCTGCCCTATTAAAAGGCCAAGGCAGTCTTTACGTGGCGGTCTTTCTTTATTAACCAATGAAAGTAACACATAGACAGATGACCCTCCTACATCAATTTACAGTAAAAAAAATTCAAAGAAAACACCATAATATACATAATTAAGGCTGTATATTTTCCATCTTTATGTGGCATATTTTTATTACTCCTTTAATCAATGACTCTCTGTACTCTGTCACTTGAAGACTTTATCTATATTTTAAATCATTTACTTCTTTTTATAATGGTTTCTTCTCTCTCCAAGTCTATATACATTTATCCAACACTGTGACCCATTTAGAGGTCTTTTCCATCTGGATTTGTCTTTATTATGTGTATCTGTAATTATTTTCTGACCAGGAGCACTTTTAACATGGTAAACAGCTGGTTACAGCAGCCAAAGATGTTGGTTCTGCCTCTCTCTCTGCCTTTCAATATGGCAGAGGTAGTTCACCACCTAACTGCCAGCTATGGGTCTGCTGGTTGGGAGTCATCCTCATCACCACAACTCTGGGTAGCACCATGAAGCATAAAACCCTTTTTTATTTTAGTAAAAGCTAAATCTGCCATGCAGTACACTGTGTGGCCTGGATAGAGCTCTGTGTATGGCAGAGGGAATGCACCATGCTCTCCTACCTGTGGACTCCTAGCAGACTCAATCCCGCTGTGGCACTGATCACTGACAGCAAACAGAGCCCATCTGAACAAAGGGCTAGCTACCAAGAAGTCATGTGTAACTCTGTTCTGCTGTGTCTAGAACTCCTTTTCAAGCTCTCTTGGGTTTTATGTGATGTACTTGACCATGTTGCTACCAAACTGTTGGCAGAGGCTTTTTGTTTCCTGGCCACTCAGACCCAAAATAACCACACAGAAACTATATTAATTACAATACTGTTTCGCCAATAGATTAAGCATCTTTCTAGCTAGCTCTTATATGTTAAACTAACCCATTTCTATTAATATGTATATCACCATGAGTCTGTGGCTTACTGGGCAAAGTTCCAGCATCTGTCTGCTTCAGCAGCTCCATGATGTCTCACTGACTCTGTTTTCTTCCTCCGAGCATTCAGTTTAGTTTTCTTGCCTAGCTCTATTCTGCCCTATCACTGGCCAGAGCAGCTTCTTTATTTATTAACCAATAAAAACAATACATATAGAGAAGGACTTCCCATATCATAATGCCCTTCCTTCTTGATGATTTCTCGGCCATACACCAGAGTTCACAAATATTGGATGGCTTTCTTGTCACAAGCCATGTGAATATCTGGCATTGCTTTGGTGTGTGTCCCAGCATCTGCTCTATATCAGATGCATGTGGAATCTCTGTATTTTCACATGGTGTGGGGGGTGTTGATGTGGATAAAGGGGCAGTGAACAATGATGCTTAGATGAAGTTCTGTTCAGAGTCTCTGTTGGCCAAAGGCAAACTGGGGAGATTGGACTTTTGACTTCTCAATAAAGGTGACTAGTTGCTGATTCAAGCTGATCTAGCCAAATTTCTTCCTGGGTGACATCCTTTGAGAAATGCCATGAGCCAGGTCAGGCAGTGGTCAAAGGGGGTGAAGAATAATAAGCACTCCATGTCTGCCTACACCTTTCATTGTTCAGCAGAGTCACCAAAAAAGAAATACTTCCCAGAAAAGTTTTAGGCTTGAGTGTTGATTTTGTCAGCTGGTGGACACACATGGCCACATTTATTCTTCTTCCCTGCATTCTTGAAGCTAATCACTTATGAAAAATCAGCCATCAGTGCTTTTTTAAAAGTCCATTTTCAACAGAAAGAAGGGAAAACAGTTGTGTAATAAGGACTTCCCAGTGCTTGGGGAAGCTAGCAGCAGGGACACTAGAGCACCCCAGTGCTGAACCTGTCCCAGAAGCACACTGGGTCTCTAACCACCCACTAGCTCTGAAGCCATACCCCATAAACAGCAGGGGGTGAAATACCTGATCACTTCTTTTCTACAGTAAGCCAGGCTCACCTTTCAGAAATCATGAAAATTTCTTTGGAAAGATGCAGAGAGCAAACATACCTGATTCAATCAACATTTCAATCAGCAGTTGAGAAGCCACATAAACCAAGCATCTGCTTCAAAATGGGAAAAATGAATCAACAAATGTGGGGATTTGGAGACAGGAATCTATTCCATTATCATCTATTGGCTCAAAACTTTCCTTTAGGTGGCCATGTGCTGAATCATCTGTCCAAACAGAGTCTACAACAGTAGAAAATGCAAATAGATAACTGGTTCTCTGGAGTTGTCAACTAATGATAAGGTGGGCTATACAACTTTGTAATTAAATCCATATAACACAGTGCTGTAAGTGTCCAAGTTTATTACCACACCAGTGTCACCTAATGTAGCCAAGGGGAATTAAGTCACGCCATTTGGATAGTCACAATACAAATAATACTGTGGCATTTTTACTGAGAGCAAACAGACTTTTGAGATCTTTATCAGAAACAGAATGTAGCAGCAGTTGCCAGGATCGGTAAAGTTGCAGCTTCCAGGATACAGTGAAGTTTGCAAACTACGTGGGGTACAAAAGATGAATGTCTGAAAACAATTGTCCTCTCAGGCTTCTCTGCTTCCTTGACTTCTGAGGGAACATACAGAGAATCACAAAGTAGTCTGAATGCTTCATTGTCTGAGGGAGTGCCTTGGTCTCTCAGGTACTGGAAGGCACATGGTGCACCAGGAGCCATGGACTCTAGCAGGAAAAACCTATGATGCCACTTAAGGCAGCTAGGCCAGGCCAGCTCCATGGTTCCCTGCACAACAAAGCACATTGGTGATGTGAGTAGTCTATGGAGGAGCTGGCAGAAAAGGGAGACATGTGGTAGTAGACAGGGGTGTTGAACATGGGGGGTATAAGAGCCACACAGGGTGGGGGTGACCAAGGCACAAAAACTGGTCTAAGGGCTGGGCACTGGGGAGTCACCAGGACTAGACAAACCAGCATGCAGACCATGGGAGCCATGTCTTTCAGAGTGCTGAATTTGCTCACCAAGAAAAGCCATGAGAGTTAAGGTGGTTGCATGGTCAAGAACAAGGGATTGGACTTGGTGAAGCCCTTGCCACTTGTCAAAGTTACTTCCATAGTGCTGTGATAAGACATCATGACCAATGCAATTTTAGAAGAAAGAGTTTATTTAGGGTGTACAGTTTCAGAGCGTGAGTTTATGGACATCATGGTGAAGTGTATGGCAGCAGGCAGGCTGACATCGCCCTGGAGCAGTAGCTGAGAGCTTCCATCCAATCCAAAAACAGGTGGCACTCGGACGTGATGGGCTAAATCCACTTAAAAACCTGAGAAAGCACGGCTTCCTGGGGCTGCGCTGCCAGCGTGAAAAGCATTTCAAGGCTTTTATGGGACTGAATGTTTCTGTTCCTGCTTGGGATCGCTTAGGCAGGCTGAAGAGCATGGTGGATTCCTGCCAGCCAGCCAGAGACTATTCAATGCTCTGCGTGTCAGATTTGGTTGTAACTTGGATGAAAAGAGTTTCTGTGCTGCATGCTCAGTCTCAGAATTAAACTGCTGAGTGCGGCTCCACTGTGGACTTGCTGTGTGCCTGGAACTGTGCGCAGCTCAGGTGCACCAAATAGATCTGAGGCAGGAGCTGCTGCTCCATGCTGAACTGTGCTGACCTCAGGCAGGAACTGCCATAATTACCATAATAATAGCGCAGTTAAGGTTTAGACTTGGCAGGATACAGGTGATACCGTACAAGGTGCAACTTAAGTTTTTAAGAATTGCTTAACATTTTAAGAAATGCTCCTGGATAGTAAAAAATTTACAGATTCACAATAAAACAGATTCAGACAGACCACTAAATGAGTCACACTGTTGGATGAATGTACGTAGACTTGAGAGAGAGAAGAAAAAGAATATAGAGAATAAAGTTAATGGTTTTTTTAAAAAAAGGTAAAGTCTTTAAAGAGACAGAGTAAAGATAGTTGTAGATTAAAGGAAATAAAGAAAAATAAGCCACGTAAAAATGGAAAATTCACAGAGGGTCTGGATTATGTACATTGTGTTTTCTTTAAAATTTCTGACTGTAAAGGAGCTAAGTACAGACAGACATTTCATTATATGGGCTGCCAAATGGAACCAGAATGGATATAAGGGTATTACGATTTCGAAATTTGGGTCTAAGGATATGATGCTTCGGAGAGGGTCTTCTTTTGTTTTCACAGAGGACCAGACCCTATGGATTGCATCTATTCTGATTTGGTATGATAGACCACGCCCTCCTGAAAGGTTGCCGTGAACACCCTCAAAAAATTACTTCACTCAACTGCCAACTGAGATGACCCTGGCCCATCTTCCTCTTGAAGTAGCTGGTGCTGCCAGGAGCAGATGTATCTTATTGTCATGAAAACCCTAAGTTATTAAAAGAATAAATGCCATATTCTGCAGTCTTTGAAAGATATGAAGAATGTCTATCAAACTGAAATATATCTCTATATATCTAGAAAATCTAACTAACATAACTACAAGCTTGACTATTACTGATGATTATCCACTAACAACCTATATTTTCTAATTATACATTACATTTTTAAATGATCTACACAATCACAATACCTTAATCAAGATTAGAAGTATGCATATACATATAACAAAACTGACCTTAAATTTATATCAATGAAGCAAAAATTTTATCAATGTAAATTATTTATTGAGGGTTGTGTCCCTGGCTGTGCTCTTTGTCCTAGAAACAAGTCTTGGAATGTAGTAAGCAAGAGCTTGGAGCAAGGCTCTTATTCTTTAGACTCTCCAGTTATCCATGGAGAGGAAATTTCCATTTATAAACAGGAAAGCTGGTGCCCACAAAGGCTCTTGAAAAAGGTGGGGCACAAGGGGCAGAACCAAGCTGGCATTTCTGAGTACCTTATGTGGATGCTACCACACTGTAGTTGGAAGAAGTCAGTTCCCCTGTTCTCCATGTGATGAGGGATTCAGGATGGAGGTGTGGAGCATGACACACCATCTTGCGATTAAGCTGGAATGAGAACAGCTTTGTGTGTGTGTGTGCATGTGTGTGTGTGAGAGAGAGAGGGAGATAGGGAGAGAGAGAGAGAGCAGGAGGTTGGAGTAGGAGATAAATTCCCAATGCCTGTCCCTAATGATGTAAGTTCTCCAGCAAAGCTCCACCTCCTGAAGGTCTCATAGCCTCCCCCAAATGTCACCATTAACTGGGGACCAAGTGTTCAAGCATATGAGCCTTTGGGGACATTTCTCATTCAAACCACATTACATAGTGTGTGCCTAGAACAAAAGGCACAAGTCTTAGCTGTCTGGTTCAATGGATATTAACGTAAAATTATACCCTTTTAGCCACCATTCTGATCAAGAATAGAATGTATTTAGCTCTCTCCAAAATGTTCCTTTTGTTCCTTCCAGTTAATAATCCCTCACCAAAGATAATCACTGCTCTGTCTTCCTCTACTGTGGAAAGGTTTTTCCTGTTTCATATAAATGTGTCCATCCTTGTGTAGTTCCTTTTTACAACACAGTATCTGTTGTGTTAGCACACAGTGCATATGTTGTTTGTATTTCACAACTGTGTGGGATTTCACTTATCTGTCTTTCTGTTAATGCGTATTTCCTGACAGTAGCTGTTTTAGGTATCAGTGTATTCCTACTGGGCTCCCAATTTGCCCTTTCTCAAAGGCTGTGAAAATAGATCTGGACCTTTTGAACATGGCTCCTCATAGTTCAGCTCTTAAAGCTTGTCAGTCGAGGGTGAAGCTGGAGAAGGCTTGTAGGGGGAAGAGTTTTCCTAACAGGTCAGAAAATTCCTTTCTTGTACAGCATTGTTTTTTTTGTTTGTTTGTTTGTTTTGCATGTGAAGCTAAATGTTTTTCTTTCAAGGTCTGTGAAGAATTGTGTTGGGATTTTGATGGGGATTGAATAATCTGTAGATTGCTTTTGGTATGATTGCCATTTTTATTATGTTGATCCTACCTGTCCAAGAGCAAGGGAAATTTTTCCATTTTCTGATATCTTCTTCAATTTCTTAAAGTTCTTTGTTTATAAGTTTTTCACTTCATTGGTTAATGTTACCCTAAGATATTCTGTGTTATTTTTGAATATTGTAAAGGTGATGCTTCTCTGATTTTATTCTCAGACCTTTAAGCATTTGTCTATAGAAGAACTACTGATTTTTTTTTGTGTGTGTTCATCTTGTTTCCAGCCACAGTTTTGAAGCTGTGTATTGGTTGTAGAAGTTCCCTGGTAGAATTTTTGGGGTCACTTATATATACTATTATATCATTTGCAAATAGCAAAAGTTTGTCTTCTTCCTTTCCAATTTGTATCCCCTTGATCTCCTTTTGTTGTTTTATTTCTCTAGCTATAACTTCAAGTACTATATTGAATAGATATGTAGAGAGTGAACAACTTTGTCTTGTTCCTGATTTTAGTGGAATTGCTTTAGTATTCTCTCCTTTTAATTTCATGTTGGTTGTTGGCTTGCTGTATATTGCTTTTATTATGTTTAAATACATTTCTTTTTTCCATGATATTTATTGAGCGCTACATTTTTCTCTCCTTTCCTTCCTGCCTCTCCCCTCCCCCTTTCAACCCTCCCCCAAGGCCCTATGCTCCCAATTTATTCAGGAGATCTTGTCTTTTTATACTTTCTATGTCTCATATAGATTATATCTATGTAAGTCTCTCTTAGTGTTCATACTGTTTTCTAAGTTCTCTGGGATTGTGGTTTGTAGGCTGGCTTTCTTTGCTTTCTTTAAAAACCACCTATGAGTGAGTACATTTGATAATTGTCTTTCTGTGTCTGGGTTACCTCACTCAAAATAATGTTTTCTAGTTCCATCCCTTTTCCTGAAAAATTCAAGCTGTCATTAATTTTTTTCTGCTGTGAAGTACTCCATTGTGAAAATGTACCACATTTTTTAAAATTCATTCTTTGATCTAAGGGCATTTAGGTTGTTCCCAGGTTCTGCCTATGGCAAACAATGCTGTTACGAACATAGTTGAGCACATGTCCTTGTGGCATGATTCAACATCCTTTGGATATATACCTAAAAGTAGAATTATTGGGTCTTGAGGAAGGTTGTTTCCTAATTTTCTGTGAAATTACCACACTGACATCCGAAGGGGTTGTGCCAGCTTGTATTCCCACCAGCAATACAGAAGTGTTCCCTTTTCCCTACAACCTCTCCAGCATAAGTTGTCATCAGTATTTTTGATCTTGGCTGTTCTTACAGGTGTAAGATGGAATCTCAGAGTTGTTTTGATTCGCATTTCTCTGATGACTAAGGATGTTGAACATTTCCTTAAGTGTCTTTCAGCAATTTTAGATTCCTCTGTTGAGAGTTTTCTGTTTAGGTCTGTACTCCATTTTTTATTGTATTATGTGATCTTTTGGGGTCCAATTTCTTGAGTTCTTTGTATATTTTGGAGATTAGAGCACTGTCTGATGTGGGGTTAGTAAAGATCTTTTCCCATTCTGTAGGCTATTGTTTTGTCTTGTTGACCATGTCCTTTGCTTTACAGAAGCTTTTCAGTTTCAGGAGGTCCCATTTATTAATTGTTTCTCTCAGTGTCTGTGCTTTTGGGGTTCTATTTCGGAAGTGGTCTCCTGTGCCAAGGAGTCAAAGTGTACTTCCCACTTTCTCTTTTATGAGGTTCAGTGTAGTTGTTTTTATGTTGAGGTCTTTGATCCATTTGGACTTGAGTTTTGTGGATGGTGATAAATATGGGTCTATTTTCATTTTTCTACATGTTGATATCCAGTTATGCCAGTACCACATGTGAAATATGCTTTCTTTTTCCCATTTGATTTTTTTTTTGCTTCTTTATCAAATATCAGGTGTTCGAAGATGTTTGGATTGATATCCAGGTCTTCTATTCAGTTCTATTGGTCCTCCTGTCTGTTCTTATGCCAGTACCAGACTGTTTTTAGTACTGTGGCTCTGTAGTAGAGTTTGAAGTCAGGGATTGTGATGCCTCCAGAAGTTCTTTTATTGCCCAGGATTGTTTAGGCTATCCTGGGTTTTTTGCTTTTCCAATGAAGTTAAGTTCTGTTCTTTCAACTCTTTGAAGAATTTTGCTGGAATTTTGGTTGGCATTGCATTGAATCTGTAGATTGTTTTTAGTAAGATTGCCATTTTTACTATATTAATTCTGCCTACACAAGAGCATGGGAGGTCTTTCCACTTTCTGGTGTCTTCTTCAATTTATTTATTCAAAGATTTAAATTTCTTGTCATACAAGTCTTCCATTTGTTTGGTTAGAGTTACTCTGAGATGTTTTATGCTATGTGTGGCTATTGTGAAGGGTGTTCATTCTCTAATACCTTCCACAGCTCTTTTATCATCTGTGTACAGGAGAACTACTGATTTTTTTGAGTTAATCTTGTGTCCTGCTACATTGCTGAAAGTGTTTATGAGTTGTAAAAGTTTTTGGTAGAATTTTTGGGATCACTTATGTAAACTATCATATCATCAGCAAACAGTGAGAGTTTGACTTCTTTTTTTCCAATTTATATCCTCTTGATCTTCCTTTGGTGTCTAGCTAGGACCTCAAGAACTATATTAAATAGGTATGGAGAGAGTGGAAAACCTTGTCTTTTTACTGATTTCAGTGGAATCGCTGGGAGTTTCTCTCCGTTTCATTTGATGTTGGCTGTTGGCTTGCTGTATATTGCCTTAATTATGTTTAGGTATGTTCCTTGTGTCCCTGCTCTCTCCAAGACCTTTACGACCAAGGGATATTGTATTTTGTCAAATGCTTTTTCAGCATTAGATATATTTCTTGTATCCCTGATTTCTCCAAGACCTTTATCATGAAGGGATGTTAGATTTTGTCAAAGTTTTTTTTCACCATCTAGTGAGATGATCATTTTTTTCTTTCAGTTTATTTAAATGGTGGATTACATTGACAGATTTTCATATGTTGAATCATCCTTGCATCTCTGGGATGAAGTCTACTTAGTCCTGGTTGTTGGAGGAGGAAGGGTCACTTGTTTGTCCTGGCTGCCTGGCTAGCTTAGACCCAAAATAATTACACAAGAATTGTATTAATTAAGTCACTGCTTGGCCCATTAGCTCTAGCTTCTTATTGGCTCACTCTTACATCTTTATTTAACCTATCTCCATTAATCTGTGCATCACCACAAAGTTGTAGTCTACCAGCAAAGTTTCAGCACATCTATCTCTGGCGGCAGTTCCATGGCATCTCCTTACTCTGCCTTCCTCCTCCCATGCTATATGCCAAGCCAGTTTTTTCTATTCATTAACCAATAAAATCAACACACAGACTGAAGAACATCCCACACCACATGGTGGATGATTTTTCTGATGTGTTCTTTGATTCAGTTTGCCAGAATTTTATTGAGTATTTTTGCATCAATGTTCATAAGGGAAATTAGTCTGTAATTCCCTTTCTTAACTGAGACTTTGTGTGGCTTGGGTATCAGGGAAACTGTAACCTTATAAAAAGGGTTTGGCAATGTTCCTTCTGTTTCTATTGTGTGGAACAATTTGAGGAGTATATGTATTAGCTCTTCTTTGAAGTTCTAGTAAAATTTTATCCTGAAGTCTTCCAGCCCTGGAACTTTTTTGGTTGGGGGGCTTTTGATGACTGTTTGTATTTCCTTAGGCTTTATGGGTCTATTTAAATTGTTTGTCTGGCTTAATTTAGTTTGGGTATGTGGTACCTATATAGAAAATTGTCCATTTCTTTTAGATTTTCCTATTTTGTAGAGTACAGGTTTTCAAAGTATGACATAATGATTCTCTGGATTTCCTCTGCATCTGATGTTATCTCCCCCTTTTCATTTGTGACTTTGTTTATTTGGGTGTTTTCTCTCTGACCTTTGGTTAGTTTGAATAAGGGTTTGTCTATCTTGTTGATTTTCTCAAAGAATCAATTCTTTGTTCATTGATTCTTCATTTTTTGCTTCTGTTTTATTGATTACAACCCTCACTTTGATTATTTCCTGTCATCTACTTTTTTGAGTGAGTCTGTTTTTGTTTTTTTGTTTTTGTTCTAGAGCTTTCAGGTGTGCTGTTAAGTCACTAGTGTGAGATTTCTCCACTTTCTTCATGTAGGCACTTGGTGCTGTGAACTTTCTTCTTAGCACTGCTTTCCTTGTGTCCCATAGTTTTGGGGAAGTTTAGCCTCTGTGAAGTGTCTAGAGAAAAGTTACCTTTACCTCTGTGATATGTCCAGAGTAAAGGGACCTTGGAGGTAGAGGTACTTTGTCCCCAAAGCCTGATGACATGAGACCTGGAATCACATGATGAGAGGAGAAAACTGGGCTTCCAGTAAGTTTTTGTCTGACTCTGAGCCATTCTTATTCAAACCACCACAGTTCACTCTCTTTGACTCCACAGACTTGTAGCTATACTATACTGCAAAAAAATGGATTTAGTCCACTTTCAGAAATCCCATCTTCTTTCAAACGTCAACTCAGTTTAAAAGTCTAAAGTTTCCTTTTGAGACTAAGGCAGTCTCTTTACTGTAACCACCTGTAAAACATAATCAAAAAACATATTATATACATTCAACATACAATGGCAGGGAATATACATCATCATTCCAAGTGGAGGAAAAGGAGCATAGTGAAGAAATATTGGATAAAAGCAAAATGGAAACTAAACACGGCTCCATACCCAGTGTGGCTTAGCTGGCCCTTCCCTTCCTGCTGTGCTCCCCATACCACACATCCCTCTCCTGCTCCACTCCTCTGTGCAGCTCTTCTTGGCAAACATCCATGGCTCTGGCAAGTCTGACACCTTAGAGTCTCCAGGCTTAGCAACCCAGGCTTCAGTTTCAGTTTCATGCAATGAACTCTCAGGGCTTCTAGCTCTTGCAGGGTCTTTCTTACCATAAACTACTGTCTGGCCTCCTCAGCTCTCCTTAACCACAGAGAAAGACTCCACAACCCCTTATCCCAGAACCATGTGGGTGACAGTTTCAAGTCTGGATGCCTCCTTGAATCCTCTTTGCAGGATCTTTCCTTTGTTGTTGCTCTTTAGGAACAGAAAATTCCTTAGGTCTCCCTCTTACAAGATGGAAGATTAGATGAGTGGGGTCTTGCCCTGAGGACACCCTTGCTTTATTCTAGTTTGGATTAGGCCTTTCTTTAATCTCCTTATCTCTTTCAGCACAAGCCTGGATTCCAACATTAAATCCATCTGGTGCTCTTTTTCTCTTCAAACATTTTATATTAATTTCTGTTCCACATGCTCTTTTTTTTTTATCGTATATTTGCATAAGGGTATCATGAGTAATCACATGAGAAAGTCAGTATTAGCCTGTCTTGAAATTGCTCTTCCAGAGCAACTGTCCTAGTGTTTCTATTACTGGGAAGAGACAGCATGACCTCCAACAAGGCCACACCTACTCCAAGAAAGTCACACATCCTAATAGTGTCACTCCTTATGCACTTATGGGGGTCAATTGCATTCAAACTACCACATTCAAACGCCCTTACTCTTCAGTTTAGCATCATGCAAATTCTTGATACAAGGACAGAAAGCAGCCCCATTCTTTGTCAAAATATCACAAGAATGGTCTTTATCCCCATTACTAATACTGCCCCCCTCTGAAACCTCTTGAGGTTACCCCCATGGTCCACAGCACTACTGCCGCACTCCTACTAGGATGGCCAATTAAGCTCAGCACTCAGTGTTCAACTATTTTCCTCATCCAAAGCCCCACTCTCTTCTACATTCCTCCAAAACACAACAGGCCTGTCAAGCTCTATCCCACTCCCTGGTACCAACTTCCGTGTTAACTACTTTTCCCTTGCTGTGGTGAAACACCATGAGCAAAGGATCTCATAAAAGCATGCAGTTGGTCTTATAGTGTCAGAGAAGGTTAGTGTCCATGATGAGAGCTTAGAGGTCACATCTTGATCCACAGCCATGAGGAAGAAAGAGAGCACAGTGGTAATGGTGTGGATTTTGAAAACCTCAAAGCCCACACCCAGTGACACACCTCCTCCACCAAGGCCACACCCCCAATCCTTCCCAAAGGCTTCCACCCACTGATGACAAAGTCATCAAACATATAAACCCACAGAGGCCACTCTCCCACAAACCACCATACGACCTATCTTCATCTGTGAGACCTCAGAAGATTCTCATATATTTGTTGTAGTAGTCAGGTGAGTCACATAGTTGACACTGTGCCTCAGTTGTACCCATGTTAGAAGTCACAAAACTGAGTCCAGAAATGCAGCTCACACACTTGCTCAAGGTCACACAGGGAGACGGCAAAACATGAAGTAAAATGAAAACAACTTGAATGCTGTTATTTTCTCTCCTAGTTATTCCTGAGAGACACAAGCTTCATTTTTGGTAGACAAACCGAGTCCAGAAGATAGTCTCAGAAGGTAAGGTGGAACATTGGCCACAGTCAGTACTGCTCCTCACAAGGAATTCATTTCATCGTGGCTTCTACCCTGTGACTTAGCCCTCTGGAGGGAGCTGATTTCTTGCTCAACAAAAGTGAGTGTTTTTCTTTCTCAGTGTTACAACACTAACACAGGTGATCTCAAACTTACCACATTCCAGGTTTCTGAATTTCAAGGTAACTGTGCAAATCAGAAAACCAGAGCTCTTTTTGTGTTCATTACTTTTCTCATTGCTATGACCAAATACCTAAAGAGAAATGACTTACAGGGTGGGGGGATTTACTTTGAATCCTGACTCGAGGTGATTCTCCTTTGCAGCAGGAATACATAACACCACTGGGAGCAGTTTGTAGCTGTGGTAGCAGGGTGTGAGATTATTACTCATAACTTGTGGATCAGGAGGCAGAGGACATGAAGTGGACGGTGTCATAAACTCAGCACTCATCCCCCAGGAGTCACTTGTTGTAGTTCAACCTCATCTCATAAAGGGTTCTACAACCTTTTCCAACAGCAGCATCAGCATCTGACCAAGAGTTCAAACACATGAGCCTGCCAGGAATTCAACATATTAAGAGTTGATTTTTGAGCGTGCTTAATTAGAGCAAAGAAGATTGTGGCTAGTCCTGTTTTTGTACCCAGAATGCACTGCTTTCAGACCTTTGCCTGCACCCAGAATGCATTGCATCCAGACCTCTGCCTGCACCCAGAATGCACTGCTTCCAGACCTGTGCTTGCACCCAGAATGCACTGCTTCCAGACCTGTGCTTGCACCCAGAATGCACTGCTTCCAGACCTGTGCTTACACCCAGATTGCACTGCTTTCAGACCTCTGCCTGCACCCAGAATGCATTGCTTCCAGACCTCTGCTTGCACCCAGAATGCACTACTTCCAAACCTGTGCTTGCACCCAGAATGCTCTGCTTCCAGACCTGTGCTTGTACCCAGAATGCACAGCTCTCAGACCTACAGGTTGTCTAGATGCATTGTGACATTCTTGATCATGGAGTCATTGGAGATCAGAGCTGAGGATCTGTTGGGAGATCTGGTCCCATCTACTGAAGGACAAGGAATTTGAATATCCCATCAGTGAAGGGCTGGCAGTTCCCAGAGCTGGGACCAGCATCTAGAATCCCAAGCTGTCAGTGTGGCACTGAGGGACAACATGGCAGGCTTTCCTGTGTACTTCACTATAGAGGAATGGCTTCCATTTCTATGTGCTGAAAGAGTCCAGATTTTTCTTTCTTTCTTTTTCTTCTTTATATTTTATGCATGGGTGCTCTGCATGTATGCCTGCATGTCAGAGAAGGGCATCAGGTTTCATTATAGATGGCTGTGAACCTCCATGTTGTTTCTGGGAATTGAAATGGGGACATCTGGAAGAGCAGCCTTTGCTCTCAACTCTGAACCATCTCTCCAGCCCCTCCAGAGTTTTCTAAACCATGGATCTCTTCATCTATCTCACCTATCTGGCACATCAACTCATATTTTTTAAAAGTTTATTTTTAAATTGTGTATATGTGGGGTTTGGTATAATGCAGTACTCATATATAATGTGTACTGTTTACACAGATTCAAAGTTCCATTTCCTTAAATATCTATTTTTCCTTTGTTTGGTACTTTTTGGGCAAAATTTAAAAGTTTTTAGTTTATGTATAAAGGAATTTCGTCTGCATGTTTATCTGTGCACCACATGTGTGCAGTGCCCAGAGAGGCCAGAAGAGGGCATTGTATCCACTGGAACAGCAGATACAGGTGGTTATTGGCAGGAAGTGCTCCTAATTACTGAGCAGTCTCTCTAGCCCTTGTGTTGGGAACTATCAAATACTTCTCTGTTAGTAGCTCATAAAGTATAAATTCTGGCCCTACTACGAGGTTTAGAACACCAGAACAGAGCCCTCTGATCTTGTGTTTGAGTGTCTGTTACTCCACCCTCACTCTTGGGAGACCTGGCAGTTTGTCTTTGCTTTTTCAGATGGCCTTCATGAAGATGAGGCTGGTTTATGCTTTCATTCTGATGATGGGCGTTCTTTGCTTGTACTTCAGCATGGAGCCTTTCAAGGAACTGCCATTTGTTCTCAAGAAATGTCAGGGGAAGTTCCTCCAGCTTCCAGATATAGACTGCAAGCAGAAGCCACCTTTCCTTGTGCTGCTGGTGACTTCGTCCCACAAGCAGCTGGCAGCTCGCATGGCCATCCGCAAGACATGGGGTAGAGAAACAGAGGTGCGGGGACAGCATGTGAAGACCCTCTTCCTCCTGGGGGCCACAGACAGCACCGATGAGATGAATGCCACAGCTCAGGAGGGCAAGCAGCACCGTGACATCATCCAGAAGGATTTCAAGGATGTCTATTTCAACTTGACCCTGAAAACGATGATGGGCATGGAATGGGTCCACCACTTTTGTCCTCAGGCAGCTTTTGTGATGAAGACAGACTCAGACATGTTTGTGAATGTTGGCTATCTGATTGACCTGCTGCTGAAGAAAAACAAAACCTCCAGGTTCTTCACAGGCTACATAAAGTCCAATGATCTTCCCATCAGGCAGAAGTTCAACAAGTGGTTTGTGAGTAAATTTGAATATCCCTGGGAAAAATACCCACCATTTTGCTCTGGGACAGGTTATGTTTTTTCTAGTGATGTGGCCAGCAAAGTGTACAATGTCTCTGAGAGTGTTCCATTCCTCAAGCTGGAGGATGTGTTTGTTGGGCTCTGCCTGGCCAAGCTGAAGATCCGGCCTGAGGAACTCCACTCCAAACAGACCTTTTTCCCAGGTGGCTTACGCTTCTCTGTGTGCCGCTTTCAAAAAATTGTGACCTGCCATTTCATGACACCCCAGGACTTACTCACCTACTGGCAGGCACTGGAGAACTCTCAGGAACAGGATTGTTCTGCTGTCTGAGGGAAGCCTGTGGCGCAAACTTCCAATAACCTTTGGTGACACTTTGGGAACATCTGGGATGGCCTTGATGGGAACTGTCAGGGGTAGAGAGAGAAGGAGGATGAAGGCAAGAGTGCTGTTCTCAATGCCCTGCATACACTAGAGTGGATGCACACACACACAGGTCAAGACTTGTTCCCACTTGGCACCCAGAGCAATAACAGATCTCATCTACCAGGCTTTTGCACTATGTTCTCAAGGTTTGAGACATGCCTTCATCTACTCATTTCAGGGCTCAGTATACATATGAAGCCATGGATGTGATCATTCCCATTTTATAGATGAGGAGCCAGTAGCCATGGCCACTTATGTATCCAAAGACTCCCAGTCTGCAGACAGAACAGGAATGAGAATCAAGTGCTATCAGAATTCAGTTGGTGGCACCCAACTGAGTGTCTCATTCTTTGGGAGAGGCCAGTGGTGAAAGAGGCTTAATGTGGGGGTGTCTTAAAGCTAACTGGCATCCTTCAGGACCTTTCCAGGGTCCCCTGTTCCTCACTTCCCCATCCTGCTTTGGAAATGCTAAGTTGGAATGAATCAGCTTTCTCAGGACTTTCCCCTCACTTGAATGATGTAGCTAGGCACTGAGTCTGTTAGCCACTTGGTTCCCAATGCATCTTCAACATGAGACATGCATGTCTGCAGTCACTAGCTCACTTCCATGCTAGAAGGAAACTGAATTATATGACCATATAAACCAAGCTGAGAAACCATAGCTGAGTCTTTCTGTATAGGCCAAATACACTGCTGAAATCCTAGCAAGGGTGACATCTCCTCTGAGCCTTTTGGGACACTTTGTCTCTGCTGCGGATGTCTTGATGGATTGATGGTGGTGACCAGCTGCAGCACTAAAATCCTTCAGATCTCAAACTCAAGGGCAGCCAGGCACAGGTATGGCCTGTACTGGTGTCCAGGAACTTTGCTGGAACCTGGACTGGTCCAAGCTCCTGGGATGCAGAGCATGGATGTAGGCCCAGTCGAAGGGCTCTCCCTACATCTGTGAACCTTCCCCACCACTTCACACTGGGTTTATCACATGGTCAGAGATCTGCTGAGTGTTCTGGTTTGGAATTTAACCATGAAGGTTTTCAAAACTGGGTAAAAACAGGGGCTCATGGCCCTTCAGTCACTGTCACCAGACACGTAATCTTGGTCTGTATTGTGGGGATTATTGTTTCCCCCTGCTTTTTATTTTACTAGATTTTACTGTGTGCTTGGAGCAAAGGCTTCATGTGACTGTGTGATTGTAAACGTTGCAATGTGCTCTCATCTGAACTCAGGAAATCTTACGTAAGTCAGAATAATTTAGGGCCTCATTTACACACATGTTCCTGTCTCTCCCATACCTCATAAGCTGGGGGGGGGGATTCTGTCTGTGACATTCTTCAAAATCCTACAGCACCATGTTCTGGACCTTTAGTTCAGAATATGTGAAAATCTGAGCCAGGGAAAGAGAAAGGGTGATTGTTCCTGGGTGTGTACTAGAGACTACATACACCATCAAAACCAAACCAGGTCTTCTCTTGACAGAGGGAAGCCAAGGCTTGCAACAATAAGGTGGCTTTGCCATCTAGAGGATGGAAGAGCTGGCATTAGGACCTGGAAGCAGCCTCTCTGGGTCAGACCTTCCCTTTATTCATTCCTTCATTAGCCATGTTTGCTCACTGCATTCACACACATCATGAGCAGGTCAGATGAGGGTCTCCAGACAGCAGATCTGAGTGAGCTCAGTGCTGAGAAGCTGGTCGGGCACAGGTTTTCTTGGTCTATGCATAGTGCATGGGAGCATAAGCAGGTGTGATCACCTGGGCCCAGACTTGCTCTTGCATTGAAGATGCAGGCATTCTTTGCAGGTAGCTGCACTTCATTCTTACAATCAAACTGGTTGTCAGCAGAGGCAACTGAGGTGACTTGGTGACTCACCCAGGGTCTGAGATGTGGTGGAGGCCCAGCCCTCAGGCTTCTCCATTGGCACACCATTAACATACCTTCCTACATGCTTACTTCTCTCAGAAGCCTGGGGCTGGTGCTACCCAAGGAGTCACCAGCATCTCCCTTTGCCCGCACACTGCCACCTCTGTCCTGGGTGTTGGCTAGAGTGTGGCTTTACTTCTTCATGGTTCTCTCTGATTCTGGCTTGGCCCTGGGGTCCTACGTGGAATTAGCACAAACCTCCCATTTAGAGTAGCTTTATCATGAGGTCATGTGCATTTCACACATGCACATATAGCCGATGCAGGTGTCTACATGCAGGCAGCAGGCCAGTTTTATTACTTGAAATGTGGCATAGCAAGTGCCTCCGATCTTCTCTTTAAAGTGTGAGGTTGCCTTGATCTCTCTCTTGCACAATCAGCTGCAAGCTTGTCACAAAGCCAGGTGTGCTATGGTGGGGACATGAGCTAAAGGAGTGGCTGACAGTGGCAAACCCAGAGGGTTCTTGACCTCCAGCCTCCAGGCAGAAGTGAAACACACACACCAGCCTGCTGAGGGAGCATAGCTTTTACCATCACAGCTGCACCAGTGGTTACACTAGAGTGTCCGTCACTGCCTCAGGATGCTGTTTTAAAAGAACAAAGCCAGGCTTCAGATATCGTCTGATTTCCCCACTGAGTCTGCAGCCTCATGGCAGACTGAATAATTCACAAGCTGAATTTAATATGGTAGCTGCTGGGCATCACTTTAAAAAATAGATGAGATGTTGCTTAGATCTTCTCCATTCCTCCTTTTGGAAGCATTTGCTTTCTCATACCACGTTTTTAAAATTAAGAACTAATTTCCTGTATTCATCACATTAGAAGGCATCTGAGCCTTCTCTAGGCTGGGTCTCCTGGTAGACAGGATGCTTACTCCTCTCTGGCTGGGACTTTGGCTTGGTATATACAGTGGGGGAGGAGAGTCTTGTAATTATTCACAGGTCCTGAGAGGACTTCCCAAAGGAGGTGTCTGATGCCAGCCAAGCTGCTGCATTCTGTGAGGGCCTGGGTAAGATGGATTGGTGGGTTAAGATGTTTGCTGCCAAATTACTCTAGAAAATGCAATTCAGTCCTTGAGACCCACATGGTGAAAGAAGACAATTGAACCTCACAAGCCCATGGTGGGCCTGCCCACATGTGCATGCACACACATAAGAAATGAAATGCAAACAAAAATAATCTTTGCAAAGGCTCCTGCAAACACTGACCTCCCAGGCTTTTTGCTTATTTTTATTTCTCTGTGGCTCTCCAGGATGTAAACTGTGCATGAACACAGTTGAATTAGAAGTAAACTCTCATTCACACCTCTATGTTTTGTATGGTGCTTTCGTTTGGCTGAGAATTTGTTGGGAAAATTCATTGCCTCAGGTGTCTCCTGCCTTTTAGCCTAACTCTCAGGAAAAGACAGATCCTCACAGATGGCCTTAGATTGTTCCTGGAGGTGAAGATCGAAAGTGCACCAGCAACATTCTCTAATAACCAGGCATAGTCATTTTAAATATAAGTATAAAAATGGATTCTGTGGCCAAATGTCTTTTTTTGTGCATATTATTTTGGGGTTTTGGTGCTGGGGATGAAGCCCATGACTGCATACAAGCTCTTTCCAGCCCCTGATGAGTGTTTTGCATCATGCATTCTACTACCTCCATGAACAGGTCTTGGGAATCAGCTCCTAATGCCTGCAGTTCAAATGCTGTGTTGGGAGGTTATGACTGTTAACTTGACACAACCTACAATCACGCTGCAGCAAGTTTTAATGAGAAATATCTCTCTAGTATCCATTGGTGTAGGAAGACTCAGCCCACTGTGGGTGACACTGTTCCCTAGGCAGAGTGTCCTGAGCAGTATGAGAGGAGGAAGCCAGCTGAGGGCAAGCAAGGATCCATGTGTTTTCCTCTCTCTGTTGGGATCATGGATGTGCCCCACTGCTTTAAGTTGCTGCCTTGACTTCCCTGCAATAACAGACCACACCTGGAGTTGTGATCCGACGAAACCCCTATTTCTGGAGCTGCTTTTAGTCAGGGTATGAAGCTAAAACACGGGGTCTCAGACCCTTCTCACCCCACCATGTCCCGATGTCATCACCAGTGCTACCCCTCTGTGCTGAACAGAGGTGAGTCCAGAGAGCTGTGATACCCTTCTTACATTCTGCTTCGGGAAATATCACAGGTGGGGAGCAGACTCATTTCACCTGGCCATGGAAGACAAGAAATACCCTCCATGACGGGAAGCCACTCACATGAAACTGAGGACAAAGATTTGTGGTCAAATCTGATGTTCTAAACAATAAAAAAATTAAATGTTTGTGTCATTGAATGGTGTTTGAAATTGTCATTTGCCTGTACATTGAGGAGGTTCTACAGGCTGACACTGTGTGTTTGGGGCCAGATGTATCTATTTATGATTTGTTATAATGATATTTATCTTTAATAAAAGTTAAATTATAAGCAACATAATGCATGTGGGTGGTTCTAACTTACAGTTCCTCTGAAGTTATCCATATCCGTTTGGTCTAAATTTGGCTATCTTTTTTTTCATTGGTGTTTATGTCTGGATTTTAAAAAAAAAATGACTTTGATTTTGTATGCTTAGAAAAGTATTGCTGAAGAGTCTTGCTTATGTTTGAAATATAAGAGAACTTCTTGTTTCACTCATATTTTGGAGCAAAGCCACAGAACTCTACAGTTTGGAAGGCTTTCAGGGTCAGTGAGCCTTGGGTGAGCAGTGTGGCATTCTTGGTAACTATAAATACAGACAGTAGGCAATCATCCTTTGAAATTATTTTCTCTCTGGAGTACTTTTCTTTTGTTTAAGCCTAAGGAATTAACCTTATGAGTACACTGGCTGTGCCTTCAGCATCTTTGATCATTATTTGTTTTTAGGTGCAGTTTGGATCCTCAATCTCTCATGTGTACTTAAATGGAAATAAAGTGCATGAACCAGAAGTGTCTCCTTTTGAATCAAGCATATGCCCTTAATCTCATGTGCAGCCCTGGAAATCTCTGCACCCGTGCTCCATACTACTCATCTCCTCTGAAGCCTCAGAAACCAAGTTGGAAGCAGCAGGGAGGGCACAGGGCTGTGCACACAAGGGCACAGATGCCTGGAGATGGGCAGCTTCCAATGGCTCTACTCATTCTCATCCCCACCAGCAACCTTGCCTCTCCATGACAATGCGGAGACTGTCCGTGGTCACCTTGAAGGCTGGTCCTGTCCCACCTGCATGCCTGCCTTGTTGTCTCTCCAGCTAGGCTTACACTGTCATCTCCCATCTGCAGCTCTGGTACCCCCTCCCTTCTAGAACATTCCCTCAGCACACAACATGCTCACCCTCTCTACACAGACTGTCTGCCAGACTGCCCCCTCTCCAGTTCTGCCTGTTTTCTCTTTTTCTCTTAGTGCAAAAAACCCTTCCAAAGAACAACTCTCCTCATGTTATCTGTCTCCAGCTTGCTCCCCTCATCTCAGAATATCCTGACCATCCTGGTGGAGAGACAGCACCCTCCCTCTGGTAACTACTCCTACCACATGGGGAGGCAGAATCCAACCTGCTTCTTCTTCACCTCCCAAGGTATCTCATCCCTGCATTCCTATGCTTTATGACAGACACGGTGGTCTGCATTGGATGATTAAGAAGTCAAAGGAGGTGCTAGGGGCGTGGCTCGATGAACACAGTACTTGTTATATGAGCAAGAAGACCTGATTTTGGATCCTAAGAACTCATGTAAAGCTGGAAATGAAAGCATGTTATTCCAGCCTCCCTACTGTGAGATGGGAGGTGAAAACTCCCTGAAAACTTGCAGGACAGGGGGCCTGGTGTACAAACTGGCAAATTCCTCAAACAAGGAGGAAGGCAAGAATTGATACCAGAGGTTGCCTTTGACCTCCACAGGTATACTGTGACACGTGTGTGCTAGAATTCACACATGGAAACACACACACCTACACACACACACACACACACACACACACACACACGATGATTTAATGATTTCCTTTCCATTGGAAGTCAACCTGGAGGAGCTTTTTTCTTTTCCATCAATAGGGTTCTGGGACTCAAACTCAGGTTTCCAGGCTGGATGAATGATGCCTTTAATTGCTAAGCCATTTCACCAGCCCAGGACTTTCTGTAGCCACAGATGACACTGACTGGATAGATAAGCACTGAACTCAGAGACTGAGTTAGGGTTAGGTTGGTCATGGTAAACAGAAGATTAACCCTGTTACCTTCTACCTGGAATTCACATTAGGGATAAGGGCACACATCTTAAAGAAGGCCTGGTGGGGCTGGATCTGTTTCCCACCAGCATCAGGAACAGTTATTGATGCCTATCAACACAATAAACTTACTAATCATTCATTTTGTGTCCTCTTAGAGCCTCTTCCATCCCTCCTTCTTTCTCTCCTTGGATTCTTTCCTTCCTTATTCCCTCCCTCTTCCTCTCTCCCTCCCTTCCTTCTTTCTCTCCTTCCACTCTGGCTTTGAACTCACAATCCCCCTGACTGACCCTCCTGAGTACTAGGACTACAGACATGTACTATACCTGGCAGAAATTTATTTTCCATTAAAGAAAATGACTGCTAGGCAGCTTTGACAGTAGAGTGTGGCTGTGGTGAGTGGAAATGGGACAGGAACCATCAGTATTTGCTGCAGGAGCTGCTTGTTTCTTCCCAGCTGCTCAGCCCTGAAATAATCACACAGAACCCATGTTATTTGCAATACTGTTTGGCCTATAGCTTAAGCATATTTCTGGTTAGCTTATATCTTAAATTAACCAATCTCCATTAATCTGTGTATCACCACATGAAGCCGCAAAACAATCCCATACCGGTTAAAATTATGGATAATAAAAATAGTTATTTATTTAAGGGGAAAAACTTAGAGATAACCATCCCAAACAATGGTCCTTTTATTGCAAACAGGAAACAGAATGTCTAGTTGCTGGATGAGCGCTGGAAGCAAGAGAGAGAGAGAGAGAGCTGCTTTTATTTATTTATTTATTTATTTATTTATTTATTTATGATTTCTGTCTCTTCCCCACCACCGCCCCCCATTTCCCTTCCCCTCCCCCAATTAAGTCCTCCTCCCTCTTCAGCCCAAAGAGCAATCAGGGTTCTCTGCCCTGTGGGAAGTCCAAGGACCACCCACCTCCATCCAGGTCTAGTAAGGTGAGCATCCAAACTGCCTAGGCTCCCACAAAGCCAATACATGCAGTAGGATCAAAAGCCCATTGCCATTGTTCTTGAGTTCTCAGTAGTCCTCATTGTCTGCTATGTTCAGCGAGTCCGGTTTTATCCCAGGCTTTTTCAGACCCAGGCCAGCTGGCCTTGGTGAGTTCCCGATAGAACATCCCCATTGTCGCAGTGTGTGGGTGCACCCCTCGCGGTCCTGAGTTCCTTGCTCGTGCGCTCTCTCTCTGAAAACACTATCCTGAGTGAGGTAAGCCAGACCCAAAAAGAAGAACATGGGAAGTACTCACTCATATTTGGTTTCTAGCCATAAATAAAGGACATTGAGCCTATAATTCGTGATCTTAGAGAAGCTAAATAAGAAGGAGAACCCAAAGAAAAACATATAGGCATCCTCCTGAATATTAACCTTCATCAGGCAATGAAAGGAGACAGAGACAGAGACCCACATTGGCGCACCGGACTGAAATCTCAAGGTCCAAATCAGGAACAGAAGGAGAGAGAGCACGAGCTGCTGCTTTTTAAAGGTATAAGAGACCATGCCCCTGTGGCCTGGTATCTTAAAGACTATTGGCTGAAGGAGTGGAAGGAGCTCCTGCAGCAACCTAAGGTTATGGCTTACCAGATAAAGTTCCAGTATCTGTCTCCAATGAGGCTACATGGCTTCTCTCTGCTCTGCCTTCTTTTTTCCAGCATTCAGTTTAGTTTTCCCTGTCTAGATCTGCTCTACCCTAAACAGCTTCTTTTTTAACCAATGGTATTCACAGAATACAGAGAGGAATCCCACATCACCTCCCCTTTTCTGTTTAAATAAAAAGGAAGGTTTTAACTTTAAAATAGTAAAATTACATATAACAAAACAGGTATCAAGCAAGAATTACAGTTATATTATTTATATCTACTTTATATTTTATTATAACTAAGGAAAACTATAACTATTCTTCAATACCATCAAAGACTCCAGAAAGATACAATATTACCTAAGCAAACAAGAAATAAGCAACTTTCAAACTCTAGAAATGACAGAGACATCTTGCTGTGAAGGCGTAAGCCAAGAACAATGCCACACCAGTGGCCCTATGCATTCAACCCATCTTGTGCTTTGTTTTACACGAGATATGGTTCCAATTCCCAGAAACTGAACATCTACCTCGTGAAGAGGCCAATTCAGATGCCAAGATTCTGGGGTAATAATACTTACATCCGCACCTGTGTCTAATAAGCCTTCAATAAAAGTGCCATTTATACAGACTTTTAGCTTTGGTCTTTGGTCGTTAATAGAAGTCTGCCAAAATATACGTTTACTCTGTCCTACTGGGTTTTTTGACTCATCTTCCACACGTAATTCATCATTTAGACCAGTATTACTTTTTACAGCAGAAATTGGAGCTTTTAATTTTCTTGGTGAGGCACGTTCTCCACTGTGACTGGGAATGACTGGGCCACTGTTGGCTTGGGGGCCTGCGAGAGGCCCCTCAAAGAGTTTCCCGACGATATCGGGTTGCCTTGTTTGTCTGTTGTTGACCTGCATTCGTTGGACCAATGACGGCCTTTACCGCATCTCCTACATATACCTGAAGGCCTAGGTCCCCTATTTTTGTCATTCCCAGAGGAGATATTATTCCTAGAAATTCTGTGCCTGCAATCCCTTTTCAGATGTCCTAATTTACCACAATTAAAACACCTGGCAGTTTGATGTCTCCTCATTGCTGTGGAAATCGCTTCTCCTACCCAAGATTCATCATTATAGCTAAATGTCTCAACATTCATCGTATGCTGAATCCATTCATCCATAGGTGCTGATCTAGACTTTAAAGGCCCAATTATCTTTTTGCATTCTATGTTTGCATTCTCAAACGCTAGAGATTCAAGAAGTATTCGTCTAGATTCTGGGTCTGTTACCCCTATGTCCAGAGCCTTAATTAATCTTTGCAAAAAGTCAATAAAGGGTTCTCTCTGTCCCTGCCTAATTCTGGTATATGATTCAACCCTTTTTGCTGGATCTTGTATCCTATTCCAAGCATTTAAAGCTGCTTGGTGATATAGACACAGTACTTCATCGTCATAAAGAGCTTGGACCTGTGGATCAGCACATTCTCCTGCACCAAGAATTTGATCTTGGGAAACCCCAACACCTTTTGCTCTTCCTTGCTGTTCCATATGTTTGGATTCTCCTCTGAAATAAATTCCAAACATCAAGGAAGGTCCCTTATCTAAAACTGCAGACACTAACTGATGGAAATCATAGGGGGTAGTTCTAGCATTAGAAGCCCAAGTCCTTATCATTTCCTTTACATATGTGGAGTGCAGCCCCAAATTAACAACAGCTTGTTTAATTTCTTTCAGATCATTCATTGCTATTGGCATCCATCTAGCTTCTCTGACTCCCTTTGAGCCTTTAGAAGTTGACGCTTTGTCAGAATTAAGTATAGGGTATGCCGCTAAAACCCTGGGTAAGCCAGTTCTAATAGCTGGTGTTGGCTTTGTATCCTGTCCTTGTGTCTTATTACTCTGTTCACCAGCTCCAATCATTTCTTCAAGCATTTCAAGTCTTTTTATTATTGCCTCTTTTGAATCCTGAATCTCCTGACCTGCATGAGTTTCTAGTAAAGATAGTATGGTTCTTGAAAGTACCATAATCTTCCTAAATGATAGAATATTCAAAAGAATACTAAAACATAGTAACCAGTAAATTAAATTATCCTCATAGTCATATAAATTTTGCATGATAAGACCCATTGTATTGGTAGCCCAAACAGTGAAAGTCATGTTGGAAACAAAAACTGCCATATTACCTATTATCCAGCTGGCCTCGAGCTCACCCAAATCCGCCTGTCTCTGCTTCCCGAGTGCTGGGATTAAAGGCATGCACCACCACCACCTGGCCGGCCTCAAACTCACAGAGATCCGCCTTTCTCTGCCTCCCGAGTGCTGGGATAAAAGGCGTATGCCACCACCACCTGGCCAGCCTCAGAGATCGTCCTGCCTCTCTGGATATTATGGGCCTTAAGGCCGAGTGTATCTTGGACTCAGCACTGGGGCCTAAGTCACGAACTCAACAAAAAACAGCGTACACGGAACCATAAACCCAGAATCCAGAGGTAGAGAAGAGTAACCCGGAAGCTGTGTATGCCTCCACATGACAGAGTCACCCTGAGGGGTTGCAGCCTCAGCAACTGGCAACCGCGTGATCTGGTTCGCACCACTTAAGAGCTATACTTGCAAGGGCGATTTAAAAATGATTCTGAAAAGAGTAAACCACGCAGGCAGAGACTACGTGGGCCTGTGGAGTTTAAATCCACGTGGGGAGGCAGACAATAGGGTACGTGGGGACTTGAAGTCAATCTGAGGTGTCTAAAAAAATATAAAGAACTGCAGCAAGAAAAGCCAGTGCGTGATGACTTAAGTTAAACTGCTGGCTCCACGCACAAGGCACAAGCCACAGGGCCGCTGCAAGGCACAAGCTGCGGCTGAGGAAGGGAGGGCTCGTGGCCGGCAGCCGAGGGGGGGTCCTAAAACCCAAACGTCCAGGCGCCAGGTGAAGGCGTAAGCCATGAACAATGCCACACCAGTTTGGAATTATTATTAATAGGGTAGTATTTATTTAAAGAGGAAAAACTTACAGATCACGATCCCAGACAACAGCCCTCTGCACAACCAGGAAGGGAGTCTAGTCGCCAGCGGAGCAGGAAGTCAAGAGAGCGAGCGGAGGAAGTAAAAGCTTTTTGAATGGAGAGAAACCATGCCCCAATGGGCTGGTATCTCAGCAGCTATTGGTTGAAGGGGCGGAAAGACCTCCTGCAACATTGCTGCCTTGACAGTCACCCAAAGTTTCTCTGTACTGTTGGTGCATCCATCTTCGGCCTACAGGCCCATAGTATCCAGAGATATTTCCATGAAGCAGGAAATTTCAAAGGCAGTTCAGTTACTATCTTTGTGTCCTGCAGAATGTCTTGCAGACTCCTTCATGAATCAGGAACCCCAAAAGATCATCTCACCTTTAGGTAAGTTCAGTAGTTCTCTCTCTGTGGGTTCTCTGTGTCCAGTTTATGCAATAGTCCAGGCTAGAGCAGTTTCTTTCCCAAATGGCTATCAAACTCCATAAGGATCCTCTTTGATGCCCATCTTCTTCTTGAAGTAGATTGGTGTTTCCAGGAGCAGACATGTCTCATTGTCATGAAAACCCCTAAGTTATTAAAACATTAAATAGCATATTCCATAGTCTTTGAAAGATATGAAGAATGTTGATCTAACTGAAATATATATCTATATATCTAGAAAATCTAACATGACTACAAACTTGACTATTATTAATGATTATCCATTAACAACCTATATACATTACATTTTTACATGAACTACACAATCACAATACCTTAATCAAGATCAGAAACACATATACATATAACAAAATTGACATTAAATTTAAATCACTAAAGCAAAATCCATATCAATGTAAATTATTCATACCTATATCATATCCCCCTTTAAATGTAAAAGAACATTTATAAACAATATTTGGGAATATGGGCACAGTTATTTCTCTCCAAACTGTTTCCTGCTGTATGGGCATGCTGTTAATCAGATATTTCAGGGTACAACCTATGTGCTAGGTTCATCCCAATTGTCAATTGAGTGAAGTAATTTTTTGAGGGTGTTCACAGCAACCTTTCGGGAGGGCGTGGTCCATCATACCATATTGGGATAGAAGCAATCCACAGGGTTTCATCCTCTGTGAAAACAAAAGAAGAATCTCTTTTCCAAAGTATCATATCCTTAGATCCAAATTCTGAAGTCAAGGTATTTTCAAAATATCTATGTTGGATTAGTTCAGCAGCATTTATAAACAAATATCTTTTAGCAGCTATTGCTCCTTCCTCAACATTCAAACAATTCAAAGAGAGCATAATAGCATACAGTATGAAAATTCTCTGTTTATTTTCCATCTTTGTACGGCTTTATTTTAACCTTTATCTCATTCATTTTTACTTTTAACTTTTTGCTTTTTGAGACAGTTTCTCTGTATATCTTTGACCTGGAATAACTCTGTAGACCAGGCTGTCCTTGAACTCTCAGAGATCCATCTGTCTCTGCCTCCCAGGCATTGGGATTAAAGGCATGTGCTACCACACCTTGAAGTCACAGAGGTCAATCTCCCTCTGCCTCCCAAGTGTTGGGATTAAAGGTGTGTACTACCACACCCAACTACTCTCTTTTTTCCATTTTTTACTTTTAAGAACTTTAACTTTTAGCCTGCATATATTTTAACACACTGTAAATCATTTAGAAGTTTTCTTTGTTTTTGACGCTCTCTTTACTGTATCTCTCTCTGTTTTTCTGACCACATGAGTCTTTAATTTACCAAGCAATCTCAGTAGGACCAAAGTCATGGCTTTGACGCCTGAATACAGCCCATTCCTTAGCTTTCCTGCCTCTTGGCGGAGATACCGCTGGAGCCATTTTTATTGCCACAACTCTGTGGCGTTTCAAAGTCCCTGCCAGCAAGCAAGCTACAACACTCAAATGCTCTCTCTGTAGCTGACCTCCTGCCTCAAAGAGTCAGAGTTTGCCCTGGCAGGACGGCCCACAAAGCTGGCATTTTAAAACAACTCAGCTTTTTTCCTGCTACTACTGAAAACAAACAAGCATTCAGTTGGCTTTTATCAACACCATTTAAGTATTTTGTGGCAGGACCTCTTAAAAGAGCTGCAGGATTTTGCAGCTAAAGCTGAGTCAGGAAGCCTATCTTAGATGAGACCCAAGAAACTGCTGCTACCAAGAAAACATGCTTTACTCTATTCTTTCCCAAGCCCTCTCAGGCTTTCTGTGGATTCAGTCGCCCCACATTGGGCAGCCATTCTATAGTAGGAGCTGTGGGCCTCTTCTTACAGCCCGGCTCCTGGCTGCCTGGCTAGCTTATGCCCCGAAATAACAACACACAAACTGTATTCATTTAAACACTGCCTGGCCCATTTCTATTAATGTGTGTAGCACCAAGGTGCGCTTACCAGGAAGATTCTAACCTACATCCATCCTGGGTCGGAGCTTCATCACGTCTGCCCAGGAGAGGGGAACATGGCGTCTGAGCTCACTTCCTCTTCCTCCCAGCATTCTGTTCTGGTTACCCCACCCACCTATGTTCTAACCTATCAGGTCCAAGCAGTTTTTTTATTAATTAACCAATGACCTTTCTCCATCACATACCAAGGCAAATCTCTATGGGTATCCCCCTTTAAATGTAAACAAGCATTTATAAACAATATTTGGGAATTTGGGCATAGTTCTCTTCAAACTGCATCCTGCTTTTAGTTTTGTGAAGTAATTTTTGGGGGTGTTCACGATGACCTTTTGGGGGTTCTTGGTTCATCAAACCACATTAGTCTGAAAGAAATACACAGGTTCTCATCTTCTGTGGAAAAAAAAGAAGAACCTCTTCTCTAAAGCAACTTATTCTTAGACCCAAATTCTGAAGTCAAAATACCTTTATGTTTGTTTAACTAAGCAGTCCATAGAATGAAATGTCTCTTGGTATTTAGCTCTTTCACATTAAAAAATCACACAATAATATACATAATCCAGAATCTTTGTGTATATTCCTTCTTTATGTGGCTTATTTTTCTTTATTCTATTACTTTTTCTACAAGTTTAATGCACAGTCAACAAGACAAAATGGCAGCCTACAGAATGGGAAAAAATCTTCACCAATCTTACATCAGACAGAGGGTTGATCTCCAAAATATATAAAGAACTCAAGAAAACGGTCATGAAAAGAACAAATAATCCTATAAAAAATGAGGTACAGACCTAAACAGAGAACTCTCAACAGAAGAATTTGAAATGGCCGAAAGATACTTAAGGAAATGCTCAACATCCTTAGCCATCAAAGGCATGCAAAACAAAACAACTCTGAGATTCCACATTACATCTGTAAGACTGGCCAAGATCAAAAACACTGATAGCAACTTATGCTGGAGAGGTTGTGGGGTAAAGGGAACACTTTTGCATTGCTGAAAGGAGTACAAGCTGGTGCAGCCCTTTTGGATATCAGTATGGTAATTTCTCAGAAAATTAGGAAACAATTTCCTCAAGACCCAGCAATATCACTTTTGGGTATATATCCAAAGGATGCTCAATTGTGCCACAAGAAGTTGTGCTCAGCTGTTCATAGTAGCATTATTTGTCATAGCCAGAATCTGGAAACAACCTAAATGCCCCTTAACCAAAGAATGAATAAGAAAAAATGTGATACATTTACACAATGAAGTACTACACAGCAGAAAAAAAATCTTAAAATTTACAGGCAAATAGATGGATCTAGAAAATGTCATATTGAGTGAGGTAACCAGACCCAGAAAGATAATTATCATATGTGTTCACTCATATGTGGTTGTTAAACATAAAGCAAAGAAAACCAGCCTACAAATCACAATCACAGAGAACCTAGACAACAATGAGTATCCTAAGAGAGACATACATGGATCTAATTTACATGGGAAGTAGAAAAAGATAAGATCTCATGAGTACATTGGGAGCAGGGGGACATGGGAGAGGGTTGAAGGGGAGGGAAGAGTCAGGGAGTGGAGCAGAGAAAAATGTAGATCTCAATAAAAATCAATAAAAAAGAAAGAAAAAGAAAAAACAAGAAGTTCACTGGAAAAAGAAGAGACAAATAGGGGAGAGAAAAAAGAGGGGAGAGAGACAGTGAGAGAGAGAGAGAGAGAGAGAGAGAGAGAGAGAGAGAGAGAGAGAGAGAGATTCCACAGGAACCATAAGCACACAGAACACACTTCCATCCCATGGATTCACTTATGGGGTGAGAGCTTATTTTTCAACCCTCCGACAAATTAAGAAAGAAAGCCTGAGTCTTCCTTTGGCAGTAGTCCACCATATTCTGAGACACATTATACAATCCATTGAGGATTTCATTGCCAAATAAAAAGGAGGCTGATTGTTCTCAGCATCTAGGGGATGCTTGGTATTCACAAAACATCTCTTTTGTGTGTTCCTGGGAGCACTGCCATGACGTGCAAGCCAGGTTCCTCCAAGGAGTCACATGGGGATGCAGAGACACAGGTGTGGGGTGCTCTAAAATCCAGAGTCATCTCACCTGGTGTGGAGACCCAAAAATTTGAGCCTATTTCCACCTTGGCCAAAGGTCAGAGAGTTGGAACCTACCTCTATTCCTTCAAGGTTATTGTGTTTCCACCTCAAATGAAGGTTCTACCTAGATCTAGATCAGAGACTTCTGCTTTCTCAAGATTATTGTCAACAGGTGTGGCTAATAGCTAGGCCTTGTTTTTCAGGAATAGATAAGTAGATATGTTTCTACCTCAAACAAAAGTCTAAGGATCTACCTAAGGCTCAAGTTCCTTAAAGGAGATAACATTGGATTTTACCCAGAGAGTGGTTTGCCTACAAAATGTTATGGTCTAGGGTGTGAGCATGACTTGTTTTGTTCTAGCAACAGAATGTTTAACTATGGATGTGGTCCAGGACCTTCAATTGGTATGTTCATTTTTTTGTATCATTTTAATGCAGTTTTTATCTTACTCCTACCTTTTGGAGCCTGGGGTATTTTAAGCCATTGAAAATTAAACACAGGTGAGTTCAGTATTCACTGGAACTCCCTCCCAATACAGAAACAAAAGCTTTTTTTAAAGAGAGAAAGAGAGATACATTTTTAACGAGTCATTTCTGCCTCACTTTATTGGTTAGAATTAAGTCATGTGTCTACACAAAGGTAGCTAAGATTAGCATATGACCTCTTTGTCCAGGAAGAAGTAATGGATGAATTCTGTACACTATGGTGTTTTTAGTTGTTGTTGTTGTTCTTTTTTTTTTTTTTTTTTTTTTTTTTTTAGACAAGGTTTCTCTGTAGCTTTGAAGTCAGTCCTGGAACTAACTTGTATAGACCAGGATGCCTTGAACTCATAGAGATCTGCCTGATTCTGCCTCCTGAGTTCTGGGATTAAAGGCATGCAGTACCACTGACTGACTCTATACATTATGTTTTATATTGTATTATTCACAAGAGATCTTGGAGATAAATCAAAAAGAAAAGCTAGGGCGTGAGAGTGATATATTTGTGTGTTGAGTTGACAAGGGACTAATTGTGCTGCTGAGTTTTTTGTCTACCTGGCACAAGTTAGAGTCATCTAGGATGGGGGATCTGAGCAGTTAACTCCATCAGATTTGCCTGTGGGAAAATCCTTGAGGCCTTTTCTTTATTAATGATTGACATGGGAGGGTTCAGCTCACTGTGGGCAGTGCTAACCCTGGAGGGTGATCCTGAGTCATGTAAGAAAGCAAACTGAGCACACCATGAGGAGCAAGCCAGTAAGCAGCACTGCTCTGTGGCCTCTGCTTCAGTTCCTGTCCCCAGTTCCTTGCCCTGATGTCCCCCAGTGATGGAGTGTGACCTGAGAGATCTAGGCTGAAACAAACTCTTCCTGGGTTGCTTTTGGTCATGGTGTTCATCACAGTAATGGAAGGATCTGGAGAATGAAAGTGTAGGACATGTTTAAGACTGAGAACTAGGTCTGGAAACATGGCCTAGGGGGTAAGGGCACTTGGTACATAAGTCTGAGCCTTGAGTTTGATCCCTGGGACCCTATGATGGAAAGAGGGGGAAATGAGTAATGATGTGGGATTCCTTTCTGTGTGCTGTGATTACCATTGATTAATAAAGAAACTGCTTTGGACCTATAGCAGGGCAGAACATAACTAGGCAGGAAAAACTAAACTGAATGCTGGGAGAAGGAAGGTGGAGTCAGGAAAAAGCCATGTAGCCCTGCCAGAGACAGACACTGGATGGAACTTTAGCCAATAAGCCACAGCAATGTGGTGATACACAGATTCATAGAAATGGGTTAAATCAATACGGAAAAGTTAGCCAATAAGAAGCTAGAGTTAATGGGCCAAGCAGTGATTTAAATAATATAGTTTCTGTGTGATTATTTTGGATCTGAGCTGCTGGGCCGCTTGGAGCTGACTAGTAGCTTAATGCAACAAATTGGTACCCATATGCCCATCTAAACTCCACTTAAAACTTGGGAGGGTTTAGGAAGGAATTCTGGGCACAAAAAGAAAGAGAGAGAGAGAGAGAGAGAGAGAGAGAGAGAGAGAGAAAACAAGAAAGAAAAAACAGAGTTAAGCAAGGCTTACCACCACAGCTCCTTTAAGAGAGGTTTTTCTGATTCAGCGGTAGCAGAAAAAAAGCCACAGTTTTGAAATGCTGGCTTTCTGGGCCATGCTGACAGTGTGAACTCTGACTCTTTCTGGAGGTTTGGCTATGGAGCATTTGAATGAGATTTGTGAACTGAGTACTACAACTTGCTTAATGGCTGCATACTTGGGATTTGGACAGTGTGCACGGCTCCGAGGCAGTGAACATACCTCTTCCACCATGTTGGACTGGGCAGAGCAAGCAGGCAAGGCCATAACTGCCCTAACAATGCTGCAGTTTAAGTATTTAAGAAGTCCTAGTCAGAAAAGAATTTCAGATACACAATAAAGACACATTCAGATGAAAAAGACCTTTAAATGAAACACAATGTGTTTAATAAATATCCTCTGACTTCCAAATGTGTGCTGTGGAACACCTGTCCTCACACTCTCATACATCACACACACACAACAATAATAAATAAAGCATTAAAAACCCCAGAAAATATGAGTTAATACTCTTAGAGACAGAAGAAGTACACAAAGATAATAATTTATGTAGAAGGAGCTATGGACAGGCCTGCTTTTTGTCCTGCCTGGCTCCCGCATGGTTAGCTTTACACCGAAATAACAACACACAAATTGTATTCATTTAAACACTGCCAAGCCCATTATCTCTAGCCTCTTACTGGCTAACTCTCACATCTTGATTAACCCATTTCTAATCATCTGTGTAGCACCATGAGGTGGTGGCTTACTGGGAAAGATTCAGCATGTCTGACCTGGCAGTTGGCTCCATGGCAGCTGACCAACTATCCTTTCTTCCCAGCATTCTGTTCTGTCTACTCCACCCACCTATGTTCTGACCTATCAGGCCAAGCAGTTTCTTTATTAATTAACCAATGAAAGCAACAGATAGACAGACACCCTCCTCCATCAAATTAAAAAAAAACAGAACACAAAAAGAGAAGCTAGAAATCAAGAAAATGGCAATGAAAAAGAATCTTCATGATATGTTTCCATAAGCCAGAAAGGCAAAATGATCAGGTGAACCACCTGCTTCTCCAAGGATAGTAATCTGAGCTCTGTCACCTGGTTTATCTAGGAACAAGGGTTTCTAGGAGATGTGTCAAAGTCCTCTTGTGTTGTTATAACAGAATACCTGGGGCTGGAACATTTATACAGAACAGTCATGCGTTTATCATAGTTGTAAATGCCGAGCAGCCCAAGATCAAGGACTTGTCAGGCTTCTGGTCAACCAGTGACCTGAGTTTCATCAACCCACACCCTGAGTTTAAGCTGGTGGGCTATACAAGGTAGCAGTCAGGTCTAGGGCTATCTCTGACTGCAGGGGCAGAAGAATCTTCTAGTGTTTTTCTTGGGCCGTTCTGGAATGTTCCTTGTTCTCTGGGATTAATTGTGGCCTCTTCTGACTCAGGTCCACTCTGAGCCATTCTGTCAGGCTGTGTATTGATTCTCTGCCACCGGATACTGCTCTGCTGTTGTTGGGATGTTGTGAGTGTAATGGGAGTCGATTTCTGTTGACTGTAACTGGAAACCTTAATTAGTGTGTACAGAAAGCCTACATCAAAAATCAGACCTCATGGGGAAAGGTCAGAATCCCGCCTTCAAAAGGGTCCACTGACCTCAACTACTGCGGAGCCCAAACAAGGTTTGAGCCACAGTCCTTTGCACCCTGCATCTCTAAAGTGACAGCTGTCATCTTAGGATTCTGCTCAGCAGCTCACACAAGAGCCAGGAGCATAGGTGTGAGAAAAGTAGCTGAGATCAGTGAGACAATTGTGTGTACCAGCGTGTGTGTTAGCTAGAACCACAGGAAACAACCATTGCCAGAGTTCCCCTTACCACCTACCAAGACACCTTATCTAATGTAAGTGGTTGTCATCAAACAGAGGACTGATAGGACAAGGAATGAGTTTTAATTTGGTGGGGGCAGATGTGTGGAAGCTCAGACAGATGGTAGCTAAAGCTGGAAGAAGCAGAGAGAGGAACGGTGGGATTAATGGTTCCAGATTTACTTTGTATCATATCTCTGTCTGT
Organism: Microtus obscurus; assembly: GCA_963919715.1. Taxonomy (NCBI): domain Eukaryota; kingdom Metazoa; phylum Chordata; class Mammalia; order Rodentia; family Cricetidae; genus Microtus; species Microtus obscurus. Next base: position 1,909,191 of record CAWTZC010002255.1, on the reverse strand, counting down.
TGTATATATTTTTAAAATTTTAGTATGATTCTATCATATCTCCCTTCTTTCTCCTCTCTGCTTGCTTCAAAATTTACATCTTCTATTTCTTCAGTTGTGTGTGTGTATTTATACATACTTTATTCCTAAAACCAAAAAATAAAACCAGCTCAGTCCACATAATATGACTTGTATTTTTATATTTTCAGGGTTGACAATTTTTTATTGGATAGTCAATTGGTGCTCTCTTCCTTGGGGAAGATTATCTCTCTGGCTCTTAATATACTTTAGTTGCTGGTGGTTCTTTGTGACTGAGGGCTTTATTGTGGGTTTTATTGCATACAATATTAGGTATTAGCTTGTCCTAGACATCACAAGATTTTGTTTGAGCATCTTAAAAATATGGCCCAAAGTGTTTATAGACACTGTTTGTATTTTCAGAAATGAGTTGGTTTGATTTGAGCTAAAAAAGAAAGAAAGAAAGAAAGAAAGGAAGGAAGAAAGAAAGAAAGAGAGAAAAACAAGCAAACAAAAAGCAGAAAAAGCAACCAAACTACTTCCCACCTCCAAGCTAATCATGGAAACAGCTGCTGTCACAGCTTTCCAGTGTAGACAGACAAGGCAGGCATTCCTGCTTTGTGTGGGTGATTTCTCACAGCACGCCTTGTATACGAAGCAGTGCACAGGTGCTGGCTGGTACACAAGCAGTGAGAGGGTTAAGGTCGGCTGAGCTTGCAGTGTCAGAGGTTGTGGTTTGACAGGTCATCTTACTCCCATGCTTAAAGGAACCAGCCTGGCCTCCTGCAGCTGAGAGCTGAGTCGTTTTTCATAACACACTTCTCTTTTCTGGGGAGAGACAGACCCAAGGTGGGTGAAGAGGTCCTCTCCCACCTCGCAGGAGCAGAGGAGGAAGAACTAGTGGATCCGAGGTGGTCAGCAGTCACCAGGCTGAGGAGCCGTGTGGTCCAGCTGCAAGGGAGAGCCAGAGCCGCGGTGTAGGTGCCATTTCATTTCAGCTATGGAGCTCTATGTGTGGCTGAGGCACTGGGTTTAACAATGGGAGAGAAGAAGGGAGAAGGGAGAAGCTGGGGTGGGAACCTACTGTCTGGTCTATGGTTGTGCTGCCTCTGGTGGCCATGGCAACCTTCAGGGAGTCAAATGTCCTGTTCTGTTTGTTCTTCCAATTTTGTGCAAATTCCGGATTTGCCACCTCTTCTTTGGAATCATACAGAGAAAGAGATTATAGGAAAAATGGATCTTATTTGATCAACATGGTGTAATGGAAACCACTCTAAGTGTTCTTCTAGGAAGGCTGTGTAGGGCATTAGCAACAGCCAGCAAAAATCTTACACACACTTGTCATCCTTTCAGCTAAAGACCCCAGTGTGGTGTCCCACAAACCATTCAGTTGATGCAAAACGGCTGTTAATGGGAACCCTGCTTACCTTAGCAAAATATTGAAAACAATGCTCACATTCAAGGAAAAATATGCAATAAACAATGGAAAATTGTGCACTGGTCCAGGAATAACACACATGGGCGTGGAGTACAAGACATGTGTAGACTAGGACGTACCGCTCAGTGGGAACCAGCTGTGCATGGACCAAGCAGAGGGCAGGCAGAGAGTTCAAGCTTCAGCTTCACCTATAGCCCTTGGGTCTAAATTTGATTTTGTAGTCAAGGAATAGGTTTCATTGTCACACACAAAAATTAACTTTAAAAGGTATTTCCATGAAAATAGATCCATATCTATCACCATGTACAAAACTCAACTCCAAATGGATCAAAGACCTCAACATGAAAACAACCACACTGAACCTCATAAATGAGAAAGTGGGAAGTACACTTGGACTCATTGGCACAGGAGACCATTTCCTAAATATAACCCCAGCAGCACAGACACTGAGAGAAACAGGTAGGTCCTCCTAAAACTGAGAAGTTTTTGTAAAGCAAAGGACCCAGTCAACAAGACAAAACTGCCTACAGAACAGGAAAAGATCTTCATCAACCCCACAACAGACAGAAGACTGATATCCAAAATATACAAAAACTCAAGAAATTGGCCACCAAAAAAGCAAATAATCCAATAAAAAAATGAGGTACAGACATAAACAGAGAAGTTTTAACAGATGAATCTAAAATGATTGAAGACACTTAAGGAAATGCTCAACATCTTTAACCATTAGAGAAATGCAAATCAAAGCAACTCTGAGATTCCATGTTATACCTGTCAGAATGGCCAAGATCAAAAACACCATGGCAGTTTATGCTTGAGAGGATGTGGTGTAGAGGGAGTGCAAACTGGTAGAGCCCCTTTGAATATCAGTATGACAATTTCTCAGAAAAAGGAGGAAACAACTTTCCTCAAGACCCAGCAATATCACTTTTGGGTATATATCCAAAGGATGCTCAATCGTACCACAAGGACAAGCTCAACTATGTTCACAGCAGCATTATGTGTCATAGCCAGAACCTGGAAACAACCTAAATGCCCCTTGACTGAAGAATGGATAAAGAAGACGTGGTACATTTACACAATGGAGTACTACACAGAAGGAGAAAATGATATCTTGAAATCTGTGGGTAAAAGGATAGATTTATAAAATATCATATTGAGTGAGGAAAGACAAGACATTGACCCAGAAAGACAAACATAATATGTACTCACTCATAAATGACTTTTAGACATAAAGCAAAGAAAAACCAGCTTAGACTCACAATCTCAGAGAACCTAGACAACAAAGAGGACCCTAAGAGAGACATACATGGATCTCATAGTCTACATGAGAAGTTAAAAAAAAAGTCAAGATCAATCTCCTGAGTAAATGGGAAGAATGAGGATCATGGGACAGGCTAGAAAGGGAGGGGGAAGAAGGGAGGGAACCATAGAAAAATATTTAGCTCAACAAATACAATAAAAACTTTAAAAAATCCGTTTTCAAAATTCAAAGAACAAAATGAAACAGACTCTGCTGTGTATTGATTTTGTAGTATAGTGGGATGCCCACTCTACAGCCATCCATGAACAGTAATAATTACACCAGAAAGTGACCTTAAGTCTATCATAGGGGTCTCCACTCGCTGTGGCGGGTGTAGTGTGAGGTGAAACACTTGAGCAATGGGGTATAGAACCAGAGATTCGGATCTGCTGAGAGGAGATGAGACACAGGGTCTGTTGGTCTGCTGGATGCTTTGTCCAGAATTGGACATGGGGGAGACTAGGTTTAATGCATGGCACATTCCTTCACTTTCATCTAGGCTACAAGCCTAGACACCACGAATGATCCTTCAGCAGTGCAGACCTTTGCAGACACTTCCATGGTCACTCAGAGCAAAGGGGCTAGAGTTCTCTAGAGAGGTGCCTCATTTCAGATGTGAGACCAGACACCATGCATGCTGTAAATGTGGCAGAAGGACTCAGGCCAACAGCAAGGAGCTGCTCTGAAGAGGCGGGAGTTCAAGATGTTACCACCAGCACCTACTGAAGTCCTTCAGGCTGTGTTATCACCCAGCAGAAACCAGATGACATGGATTAAAACCTCTGAAGCTGGAAGCCCCAAATAAATCCTTTTTCCTTTTGAGGTTGGAGTCCATAGGGACACTTTTGCATCTTAGTTTAGAAAGGATGCAGCATGAATAGATTATCAGTAGCCTAGGGTATAGTTAATGGCTTGTTTGTTCTCATTGACTTTAACGTCCAGGTGGTAACTGGAGTATCACAGGGTTAATGTAGGCAGCCACTAACTAGACCCAGATATCCGGAGAACAGGGACAAGTACAAGGAAGGAAAGGGAGAGAAGCACAGAGTCTCCGAATGTGGCTGTCATCACCTGGGCAGAGGAGCAAGACTGAGCCCCAGAAGGACTGACTGCCCTTGTTCCAGTCCTGTCAGTCTGGATGTATGGAGATAGGATGCCAAAGCAGGGTTTTCCTGTGGTGTTAACCTGCCTTCTCAGGTCTCTATCATGGCTGCTGTGACATAGGACAGCAGCAGAAGGTCTGTGAGTCAGCTCTGCCTTAAGCTGCCTTGCTTGGTGTTTTGTGACAGTGAAGGGAAGTATGGAGCCCGTGGTGGACAAGCTCCCAGAAGCCTTTGAGCTGTGGACAACAACGCTGTTTCTCCGTCTATAATGAGGGTCAGAGCCTGTGGTCTGTTTTAAGGTTTCCAAGTTTATTGGCATGATGGGGAAAGATGCCCAGCTCTTCTGAGCCCATGGACCTTTGCAAGCTGTAGGGAAAAGAGAAACTGGGCTCAGGAGACCAATTGAAAGGTGGTCATGGGACTACAAGAAGTATCTTTACGGCATGACACACTCAAGGTAGTGCAAGCTGTCTGCTTTACAGCCTTGGCTCTGGAGTTCTTCCAGGAAGTTCTCCTAATAACCCTTCACATCCACCTAGGACCCCTGGCTGCCGGTTCCCAGGTGCCTCTGTATTACGTTATCAATACAGACATGGCATCACGAGAGCTGGGAAGGAAACTCAGTCAGAAAAGTGTCTGTTGTGCAAGCATGAGAACATGAGTATGAACCCAGCATCTCCATAACACAGCTGGTTTTGTGGCATGAGCTTGGAATCTCAGCCCTGGGGAAGCAGAGGCAGGAGGATCCCTGAGGCTTGCTGGACAGTCTGGCTGAAACAATGATTTACAGGTTCAGTGAAGGATTCTGCCTCAAAAAATAAAGTGAAGAGCGATGGATTAATACACTTGGCATTGTCCTCTGACTTCTGCATGTGTGTGCACATGTGTGCACAGGTGTCAGCATGCATACATGAACATACAAACACAAAGAAATAGCATCACCTAACTCCTGTATACTAGATGACATCTCCCAGCCTTCTTTGCATCAGGATTAAGATCATGTGATCAGTTATAGCCAAGTAGGTCGTACCCCACTATGTCTTCTGGGCACAACACACAGAATATGTGAGCTCCCCAAGTTTTTTCTTCATATCCTTGGTGGTGATTTCTGAGACCCTTGCTGATACATTAGAGCTTCAGTTGGACCTGGCTTAGGTCTCAGAAGACTATGGAATGCTGCCCTCTGAGAGAGCAAAAGCCAGCAGTCCCTGCACATGAGAGCCTGTGCAGTTCCTCTGTGACATCCTGACAGTCAGAGCAGTGTGTGCCCAGCCTGGCATTTCCTCCCTTAGAGCTATTAAATACGAATAACATGACTGTTAAATATGAATGTCTTCAAAGATGAACATGAAAGAAATTGGATCTACACCCATAGCTTTGGAGAATTGTAATGATGGGGAGGGCATTTGCCTCAGGGAAACTGGAGTCCTTCCTATAGTGAGGGTAATGAGAGGTGGGTCCCCTCTGTGGTGATAACCTTCTGATACTGCCTCTTAGGAGCTATCTTTACAGTAGGAAGTCACTTGGTTTATAACCTTCAGGTTAATACCTTTGAAAACAAGTTAAGTAATAAGGAAGATTTCTCCAGGCAATACGGCAATATACAGGCAATACAGGGTGAGTTTCAGTCAGAGACACAGCTCTCCCTTCAAATGGTACACCATTATACATGTGCATACCATCAATGATTAACATTAATCATTGTTAATCATTGTGCCCTTTGTGCTTCATGGTGTCTCAGATGAGGCATAAGGTTTAGATCCCTATGTTCTCAGGTAGTGGTTATGATTTCCTGTGAGCCCTTCCTTTCTTCCCTCAGATTTTCCTCCTTGGTGCCTGTTGACAAGCTATGAGCTGTGCTAAGGCAGCGTGTGCATCAGGTCTGAGAATGGTCTGCAGATTGCCTTCCAAAGTGGCCATGCCATTCACCTCCCACCAGCGCAGAGAAACAGTTGTGTTGCTCCACAGAGTCTCCAGGTCTCAATGTTGTTGGTGTTCTGAATTATGCCATTCTAAAAGGTGGATTTAACTATTCCTGAACTGGTATTTGTTGGATTTTATTTCTACTGACTAAAGTAATGTGTGCTAAATTATTCTCAAACTGACTTTTGCAGCATGCTTTTTAATCTATGTTTGCATACGAAAAAGTGAAATATACAGGAAACGTGAAGAGTAAGTAGTTTGTTGAATAGTTATGAGGAAACTCAGGATGTACATCTGACAATCAGTGCCTTGTCTTGCTTTGAATTTGTATGGGCTGGACTGAGCTTCCAAGCAGAACGGCTGGTTTGTCTGGTTTTCTTTTTAGCGTAATAGCCACAGAGAACATGAAGATAGTTTATTTCTCTCTGGATCGACCAAATGAGACCTCCCCATTGCTGATAGATCCAGCACTTTGTGCCTAGGTGCCGTGAACACTCCTGCTGTGTCTCCAGTGACTTGTTTCTTTAAAAATTACAGACTTTTTTGTCCATGCATTATGTTTTGATCAGATTATTTTCTTTCTTCCAACTCTTCCCAGTCCCCCCCCCACCTTTCTACCTACCCAAATTCATCTTCTCTCTCTTTACACACACACACACACACACACACACACACACACACACACACACACACACCAAATAAGAAAACAAACAAACAAGAAACCTGGTAAGACCAAACAAGCAACAACAAACACTGCAGGATCTGGTTTTTTTTGACCAGCTTCTACTGGGTATGGGGCCTGCCCTGCAGTGAGTTGATGTTCCCAGTGACACGCCACTAAAGAAAACAGGTAACTTCCTGGTTAGGGGTGGGACTTTATGTTCACATCCCCTTTTGGTGCTGCCATTTTGCCTGGTTTGAACTTGTGCTGGTCTTGTGTGTAGGGTGGCAGTCTCTTGAGTTTATAAACATGAGTCCTAATGTGTCTGGGAGACACTGGTGCCTTAGTTGGCTCATTTGTTTGCACTTGTATTCCTAGTACAGAGATGCTGAGAGAAACACACTTTCAATACCAACTTAAGGCTTCAGCTTGGTTTCTAGCTGAGTTACACTAATTCAGGTCCAAAAGAGAAGCTGAGATGTCTCCCTACTGAAAAACCCCACTTTTTTGCTGGTAAAACCTGGTGTTACCAGCAATTCAGGGTCTGCCAGTGTGTGAGACTGCAAAGCTGAAATAGAGCTGAGGTTATAACAGCTTGAGAATCTGGGGCTTTGGATGCGGTGACAACTTTGTACACAGACTGTATATGAATCATTAGGAGAATGGGCTACAGTGGATTGAACACAAGCTCCCCAAAGAGGCCCACGGCCACCCACAACAGCCACAGTTCCACTCAGACACTGGGGATAAGAGCAAGCTTTTTTAAGATTTGTATAGACATGGTCATCTTTCAATTTTAAATTTTTAATTATTTTTTTGTGTGTCTTTCACATCATGCATCTCAATCTCTTCCATCTTCCTGTTCCTTTGTATCTGCCCTCTGCCCTTGCACCCATAATAGTGGCTGACTTTCCAGGACCACAAGGTGCTGGGTGGGCCTGTGTTTTCTCCCTGGCACTGAAGTGCCCCGGGTATGGGACAGGGTCATATTTGGTGAGCACTTTGTGTCTGTGTTTAGAATAATGTTCTGAGAGTTTGTTCTGTGTCAGTGTATAACATATTTTATTCTTTTTCTGATGTTAAACAGTACTACATGTTATGAAAATGACCAAAAGTGTTAATTTGTTCTCCACAGTGTAAACATTAAAATATTTTCTGGTTTAAGCTGTTTTAAATAAAAACTGCCGTGACTCATTCAGGTCCTCATCCTGTGTGGGTGGATATTTACGGTTCAGAAAACAAACCACATAGAAGCAGGGTTTCCACTTTACTTCGATTCCTTGTTGGAATTGTGTACAAAGATTATGAACCCTTGAGACTAAATTAATATAACCTTATAAAATATAATTGTTGTTTTTGTAACTTGTTTGTCTAAGGTGTCTCTAGGCAGAAGCCCTTGGCATTTGTTTGAGTAGACCATTATACTTTACTATAATTTACTGCAAGCTCTAATCCCTTAAGCAGCCTCCCTTGGATCTTGGCCAACCACTAAATTGCTTAGCAAACATTTCCTTACAGGAAGTGTGAGCTAAACAATGGAGACATAACAGATTCCTGGATGATGAGGCCAATTAATGAAGCTGTGACTTTAGGTGAGTAGAATTCAGATCCCGGTAACTCAGCCCATGAGGAGCAGCAAGTCCCCAAGATGCTAAGTGAGCCCCTGGGAACAGAGGCTGATGTTCAGTGTCACAGCACTGGGTGACAGGCTTCTTCTAAGCACATGGCCCCTGGGAGGAGAGTTTTAAAGACAAACTTCATAGAAAGGATTGGTGTGCAATAAAAGCAGAAATCTTAGTTCTGATCACACCAGTTGAGCTTAATGTTCAAACTTAACTACCTGAGAATTAGTCTCAGGAGAGAGGAAAGTGGGGTGCTGTTAAATTTGCCCTCCCAGATAAATCCAGTGGAAATGGTGTGCTTTAGAACCTGCACCAAAGACAGAAAATGGGGGACTGCAGAGCCTTAGCCAGGACTTTGGGGGAGTTCGGAGGTTGGAGGGCATCCTTTCCAGGTGTCTCAGCTGGAGCTTGTTTCTTCCAGGCTGCTTGGCCTCTCTGAGAGTGACTCTCAGCACTCTTTACTGCTCACAGGCTTAGGGAAGGAGAGGCCTCGGGAATCAGGTCAGTTACAAGGACTTCCTGAAGCATTTTGAAGTGATCAATTACTGTATTAATGAGCTTCCCTATAAGATGGAATGTTTCCCTCCTGGAGGGAACTGATACACAGCACAGATGTATACTTCAATAAAGTTTGGTTTTTGAGGAGAAAGAAGTAGGGAGATTATTCCTTGTCGTAGTGTCAGTAAGATTTTTTTAAAGAACTAAATGGTTTAAATCTTAGAAGAAAATTGCCACAAGTTATGAGGAATCTTGGGGGCTGGGCACAGGGAAGTCAGTTGGATCTGGAAGGGGTTAGAGTTAGGGGTGACTATGGTCAAATACATTGTATAAAATTCCCAAACAATTAAAATGTATTTTAAAGAGAAGATTATGAGAAAACAGTTACTCTAATCCTCATTGTTTTCAGTAAGTTTCATCAACTTTATATCAAAACCTCATCAACTCCCAAGTTCCACTCCACCCTCACCACCCTAGGTCTGATTCACCCTGGGGTAAGAGAATAATGACAGTTTCAAAGGGATGGTTATTGGCTGGGAAGCTGGCTGCACTCTTCCCTATGGCTGTGGCCACCAAGGGCATAAAGCCTACAGAGTACTTGACATGGCTCATACCCTGTCCCACTCAGGATTCTTGGGTGGACAATGAATGCTAGGGATGCGGATGAGGTGACCTCTCTTGTTCATGTACATGAGATCTAGAAAGGGGAAGGGAACATGTGCTCACTGGGCTGGGTCCCAGTGCTCATGCCTGCTGGTGAGCTGAATTCAGTACGGGAGCAGCAATCTCTACTGAGTCACATGTCACACTCTTCTTGGGATCCACATTTGGTCTAGTGATCCACTTAAACATTTTATGGTTCACAACCCATGGCAGAATCATGCAATTCTCTACAGGATTTCTTCTGAGCGTCTTAAAACACACATATATTCTCACCAAGACCTGACAGAGAGCCGGGCGATGGTGGCGCACGCCTTTAATCCCAGCACTCGGGAGGCAGAGGCAGGCGGACTCTATGAGTTCGAGACCAGCCTGGTCTACAGAGCTAGTTCCAGGACAGGCTCCAAACCCTGTCTCAAAAAACTGAAGAAAAAAAAAAGGAAAAAGAAAAAGACCTGACAGATTGCAGTTTCTACAGGGTAGAGGAGAGGCCTGGGGTCTGTGCTTCTTAAGACCCTCTGGTGACTTTGTACTCCCCAAACCCAAGAACAACTGGGCAAGAGAGGTTCTAAGGATGTTTGTCAGCATTCAGGGGGAGCAGAAAGCTACACTGTCCTGGAAGCTGATGGCAGAGCATGAAGGATGACCTGGCTTTCACTAAGTCACACGGTATGAGAGAATAGGGTAGAATGTCATGGATAACCAACCAGGAGGCCACTGCTGATTTAGCAGTGAGAGGAGGGGTAAAAGACGACTGCTGAGTGAGGGGAATGGCTGAACTAAGGTGAGACTGCAGACGGGTAGCCCTGCAGTGCCACCTGCTGGTGTGTACACAGATAGCACACAAAGAGCCCTGCAGTAGCAAGCTATCTACTGGGTCTTAGTTCTCAGGGTATACCAGTTGACTGAATACACCAATGCTACTGCTTATAGTGTTTCCAATGAATGAGTTGGAATGTCCTAAAGAGAAAAACGTTGTAATAAACACAATATTTTCACAGGCACTCCTAAGTATGTCTCAGTGTGGCAGAACGGGTCTGAAGAGACACATGCTGTGTGACTGATTACTAAGTGGCAATCGAAGGAATATATCAAATGTGGAAAGGTCAAACATCCTTTGCTGGTATATGACTCATAGAAAAAAAAATCCACCGTGACACAAATCCAAGCTTTGCTTTCTATTAGCTGTAGGACTTTGGGCAGATCACCTGATGTCTCTGGGCCTTGAGCTTCTCATCTGTTTTATAAGGATACAATGAAATCACTGCTGTGCTCTACAGCCACCGAAGGAAGCAAATGTGTGCAATATGCATGAAGTTCTGGGTACAGTAGAAACTTCACGAGTGTTGGTCAACCAAGTGCTGGGGTAGTGAAGAGAACCATGTCAGTGTGACTGGAAGTGGAGACTTTAAATTGTAAGATCACAATCCGTGTGTCTGTGACTGGGATACAGTATCCTGACCAAGAGTGACTCAGGGAGGAAAGGGCTCATGCATCCCTTTTCTGTTGCAGGTTACAGTCCATTATCATGGGGATGTCAAATCAGGGGCTTCAAATACCACACCCACACTCAAGAGCAGAGAGAACACACACAGAGATCCTGGTCACTTGCTCTGCTAGGCTCAACTCGATTTATGAGTTCTTAAAATGTTCAGGACCCTCTGCCTAAAGAATGGTGCCACCCACAATGGGTTGGGTCAATGGACAATCAAGTCTCTCCCTTTCCAGGTGATTCTAGTCTGTGTCAGGCTGACAGTTAAAATTATTCAACAAACTAATATATTAAGATAATATAATATATAATAATAATATTTAAAAGAAAAATGGCAGATAAAATATCAGAGACAGAAATGCAGAAGTTTGTCAGGGAGTTTAAGGCTGAATGGAGAAGGAAAATCTCTCATGGAAGAGAAGCAGTGTTTTTATTGATGTTCTGGATACTTATTCAGATCCTTGCTGTTTGCTTGCATTTGAGTTCTTGACACACACATTGCTGTGTGGTTAAGTCAAAGCACTCCTCAAAACTTACATCTGCAGACTTTGCCAGCTCCTGGAGAGATGGCAAAGGCTGATCTTTGAGGCCTGAGTGTTGCTGACTTAAGAGAAGTTTATCAAGAGAGTACAAAGATGATAGAACCCCAGGTATTCGCGGCTTTTTAAAACAGGATTTGGAAGCACTATCAAGTGGAATGGTGACATCAGACAACACTCTTGGTGGGCACTAAAGGAACAGCTGCCTGGCTTTGTGTTAATGATGCAAACATTTCATTGAGAAATTTTGTGAAATGAATATTTCGGCACAGATGTGTGGGTTCACGTGGGTCCAAGAAATGAAGACTCAGAGACACATGCGGCTGCAGGGAGCTTAGTCTTGATGAACTGCAGTGCCTTGCCTTTGATTCCAGCATCTTTATTTTTTCCTGTATTTATACTGTAGCTAGTAGATTTCCACATCCCAAAACAAACAGATAGAAGCTTCTAATAATACAATGTCAGGTGCAAATACCTGATCGCAAGGTACCAAGGTTTTCCAGGTTTCCTCTAAGCCAAGTTTGCATAGGCTTTGTATTCATGGGAAACTCTCTGTCAAGATTCACAGAGGACAACAAAAGGTATCTGTAACACAAAGGATGGATTAGGGGCCGGGCCAGGTATAACCCAGAAAGGCTTCATGGCTAGTGGAGGCTGTTTGCCTCTGGCTCCAGGTCAACGGGACATTATACCACAGATACCCCCCATTTTTCTATACAAAAATTATTATTTTTTAAGTTTTTTCAGCCTCATAGTATATGTAACTTTTTTTTCTATCTATCTGACTCACATTCTTACATAAATAGGCCAAAGCACATTTTAAAACATGTAAGGCTATTATTGATAGAACATGAACAACACCTGTTACAGTAAGAATTCTATTAAAATGATTCAAAAGGTTGAATGAAATTATGGTCTCTATAAGACTTTCCATAAAATCCATTTCTGTCATATCAGGTAACTTTTTTGTAAAAGTCTCCTTGATTTCTTTCTGTAAATCAGATGAGAAGAATTAGAGTGACCCATCAAATGCATCTTAACTTTATCCCAATCATACTTGCTTTTATTAAATCTTAAGGATGTAATACAGTAGGAAGAAACATTCCAATCACATTTTTTTGGGGGGGGGGAGTTTCGAGACAAGGTTTCTCTGTAGCTTTGGAGCCTGTCCTGGAACTAGTTCTTGTAGATCAGGCTAGCTTCGAACTCACAGAGATCCACCTGCCTCTGCCTCCTGAGTGCTGGGATTAAAGGTGTGCGCCACCACCGCCCAGCTCCAATCACATTTTAATTTCATCCACTCCTTTAAGATGTCTAGCTGATCCCCTAACAATATAACAGCTTGCCTCCGCTTGGTTAATTCATTCACTATCTCATTATCAATTTTTATTTTGTTCAGTCCATAGTTCTGATGAATGTTTATACCACCAGTCTCTAACAAATTCAGCAGTTTGGATTTCTTCATGAAGTGGCACTCCAGCTGTTGCTGCTGTAGCTGTCAATGCAATGACCCCCCAAAACAATCACGACAACCAGGGCAACCATTGGTCGTGTTCTTTTGAATACTCTCTCAGTGAGCTTCTGCACAGTCTCATCACAGGAGAGTCTGGCATTGGCCTTGGCAACATCACAGGTATCCAGATTGCAGTTCTTGCCCTAAGAATATGTAAACTTTCAAAGGTCACGTTTAAAATCATACTAAAGTTAACACAGGTGTGAATGAATGGCCCAGTGTTCACAAGCGATGCTGTAATTTTTAGGGTGCCGTTGTATAGGTTCTTTCAGTAGTAAGTAAGGTAGTGGTACACATGCCAGAAAAGGATGGCTCTGAGTCTAAGAGACAAAGTATATTTATCTTGCTGAATGTTTAACTTTCCTTCCCATGCCTTAAGAGGGTGGAAGGCACTTGCCAATTTCCACAAGTCAGTTTGAAATGTATTGCCAAACTGCTGGAGAGGACGTGCCATTCCAACTTTGTGCCATTGGATAGGCTCATTAACAGAAGCGTTAATTTCTGCAGTACCATTCAGGTTATCCTGTTTCCATCTTAGCTCTGAGTCAGAATATTTTCCTTGAGTGGAGCCAAAAGGGCTCCAATCTATGACGTCTCTTCGGGAGATATTAACCCTCGAGGCTTCTCACTCTTGCACGGTTACCATTGCACCCAATCAGATTCTTTGCTGCTAACCCACATCTCACAGAAGGGTAGATGTATGGAACTAGTAGCATTAATCTCTTACCCTCTAAAGCCAGATGCTCGAAGCATATAAAGCTGGTTACCATAATCCTGGGCAGTACTGACTATGGATAGCCGTGCTGAGAAGTTACCTTCAGGCACTGAGTTCCATTTCCCACGCAAACAGGAATTTCTTTTACTCCCGCAGTGTAATCATCAATCACTCTCCCTCCTCCACAATTGGCTGAGATGGACCTCTGTTGTCATGTGGACCAGGTAGCCATGAAGATTCATTAACCATCTCCCCAAATCACTGCTACTGTTAGTTGGAGGATTGGGAATAAACACCCGGTATGCATAGTTTGTCCCTGTCAAGTGTGTAATTACCACAAGTAAGTGTATCAAGGAACAGATGTGCAGCGTTCAGGTTTCTGAGTCTTTCCCCTCCCTTGTCAAGCAGACTCTAGCTGTCCCCAGGTGGGAGGATTCCCTGTCAGCACCAAAAGCCTTTTGTTTCTCACAGGCACCTCAGCAGCTGCAGCATCAGAGAAATTCCTCTTGGCTGTGCTGGATTCCAGTTTTGATGGGATCCACAATCTCTTATTTCCTGTGGAAACATAAGCATAACTGATATGGGAGAGTAGTCATACCGTGGGAGGGGTCCAGTCAGGGAGGAGGTCGCCGGTGAGCCCGGTGCTCAGCTGGTCCCGGGACCTCAGGGCGATCCCGGTGGTCACCACCCCTGGCCCCGCCCACCTGCAGCTGCTCCGCCAGAATTTAACACTTTCCTTGGCTGACCTAATTCAGCATTTTTTTTTTTCGACAATCCAATGTCTTTAGCAGCTGTTGTCCCTGTTTCGTTGGCATTTAACAGATTTTAAAATTAGAAGTTACTAAAGCATTATGTATTCTATCTACTGGGGTCCTCATAGCTCCCTTCTCTTGAACAAGCATCTTCCTTAGGGTGTGATTAGATTTTTTTTTCTAATCTGTACCTTTTTGTGACCGAATTTCTGTTTACTTACTTTAAATCCTAAATAGTTAAGAGAGTCTTCTCTTTGTGTTTTTTTTTTTCAGGACAAATCTGTAATCCCCAATAGGGTAAATTTTGTATTACATTAAACATTCTTTCCAAGGTGTTTGTTTCAGAAACAGCCAATAAAATATCACCCTTGTAGTGATAAATAAGAGACTGAGGAAATTGTTTACATACTACTTCCAATGGTTAGTTTACAAACTATTGACATGAAGTTGGACTGTATAACAATATTTTAAGGAAGTACTTTTATTGGTATCTATTTACAGGCTGGGCATTATCATAAAAAGGTTCTGACAAGGTAAATTCTTCTGAAAGACCCTCGAAGAGGACTTTCTCTCAGGAGGAGACCTCCCCGATGCCAAGGAACAGGCCAAGACCATACGGATGCAAATCGCAAGAGGTTTATTGAGTAAACACAGGTACCTGTGGGCAGCAAGTCTTTGGGGGGGGGGGGGACTTGCACGCCTGCCGACTGGAGGGCAGGCTTTTTATAGGGAAGAGCAAAAAGCAAGTTTACAGAAGCAAAAGCGTGGTTATTGGAATGAGTCGGGGGCATGAATGGTTTCCTCTCTCAGCATGGGTGTTAGAAAAAAGCAAGTTTACAGAAGCAAAAGCGTGGTTATCAGAATGAGGCGGGGGGGGGGGGCATGAATGGTTTCCTCTTCCACATGGGTGTCAGCAACAGTCATCCTGTTCCTATCTTATAGATATCCTGTTTTGCAGTCAACCTGCTTTGCTGATGTCCTATCTTATTGATATCCTGCCTTGCAGTCATCCTATCTCATAGACATCCTGCTCTCCTAAGCAAATGGAATGTTTTTTACCAGAGCAGGCTGGCTGCTGATCCGGAGAATTTTTCAAGCAGACAGGACATTCCCTCAGGAGCATGCTACCTGCGGGTTTTGAGGAGGGGGTCTTTCACTTCTCTGTCGTGTTTATGTGAAGGAATCCCAAGCTGTAAAGATCCTATAGGTTGAATTATCTTATTGTTGCCGCTTAGATCAGTTAACATTCTCAGTCTTTCAGATTTCTTTTTTTATTACAAACACTGGGGAATTCCAAGGACTAGGAGTTTTTTCTGTGTGCTTAGCCTCTAACTAACTGCTCTTTCACACGTTCCTCAAGCACCTGCAATTTTTCTTTACATAAGGTGCATGGTTTTACCCACACAGGCTTCAACATCTTTTTTTGTCCTTTAGTTCCTATACATTTAATCCACCCCACATTTACCTCCACCCGACATAAGGTTTCTGTCCAGTTGGGAGCATAGGCCCCAGCCCCTCGCATCTATCCCAGCCTCCAGGCCCGGTCTGGACTCCGAATCCCAGCAGGCCAGGTCCTGACCCCTCCCCAGGGTACTTAAGTGATCTCCTGAAAGAGGGACACAAGGTCTCCCTTTCTTACTTCTGGGGGTCACGTTCCCTAGGCTTCCTGGTTTCTCCTCGGGGCCACCCTAGCGCAGAACTCCCATTAAACCTGGATATTTCTTAATTTGGCTTGTTTTGATTTGGCTTGATTGGGAATTTTGCATCGGCAGGGAGATCGTGTTAAGAAATATTCCTAATAATTTCAATGTCTAAGAGCTGAGTGGAAACCTCTTGCAAAGGCCAATTGTGATTTTAGGATTTTGAAATATCCTAAATATTACAGATAAATTAGCTTTAGAATCTAGTAGGCCTTAATGTCTTAGTCATTGCAATTTTAGCTTTGGCCTCTCATCATTAATAACAGTTTGACAAAACACCTTTTTCCCAGTATTTTAAAAACCCTTTATTTTATAATTGGAGCTGTTTTACCTTTAAGATAACAATAACTAAGCAACTGTGTCATCTATTTCTCCCTGTATAGTCCACTGTGCATAAGTCATCTATAAAAGCATTAAAACAATCTATAGGATTCCAAGAGGTAACTTTAGGCAATACTCGTGGAGCATTTTTACAAAGACTTTAAGAGGATCCTTTTTTTACAGATCCCAAGTGACGTGTTAGAGCAACTCGGCAATTATTAACTGTGGATTAAACAACTCACCTGTATTTCATTTAATGGAGAAACGATTCCAAAAGCTCCTTATCAGTAAAAGAAGACTTCTACGAGCTTTTAACTTACTAGCCATATTATCTAATACCCTAACAACCCAATCTGTTTCAGGTATTTCATTTTTATAGGATTTAACCAAGAATTTATTGAAAGCAAATTTGAGCAGAGCCAAATTTTCAGTAATGATAACCAGACAAGATCATACCCAATATTATAGTTTAAATCAAAACTTTTGCTCTTAGTTCATTTACTATGAAAATTAAACATTCATCTAAACATTAATTAGGCAGTCAAGAGAACATTCTCTATACAATGAATGATTAATATCTTTGGAAATTAAAACAGCATTGACTTAGTACTTTATTCCCTGACCTCAGTTGTTCTTACTAGAGAAGGAGGCCTTGTTTTAAATCCTTTCTCCCATGAAGGGACTATTGATAATGAGTTATTCCCACTATTAAGCAAAAATAAACATTTCTCATAAAGGAACATTTAATATTGAATTCTTCCCACTCTGAGGGAAAAACAATAACAACAAAATTTTAACCAAAGTTAAGCAAACAACAGATTCTAAGCTCTGGGCTTGCTGAGCTCAGCTCACTGCTGTTATTTAGATGCCTTGGCTCTGTGCTAGTCTCTGAAAGAGCTGGCAGGCAGCCTGCAGCCACAGAGAGGGAGCCCTGATTTTTAACTATTCTCAGTTTTTTATATCAGAAAGAGCCCCTTTTCTTCCTGTTTATCTACTGGGAATAGGCTTTTTTTATGGGCCTTTTAATTTCTAGACCTTGATTCAATATTTTATCCCTTTTTAACAGGAAAATTTCTTTTCCTTGATTAATCATTTCTCCTTTTTCCTTTGAGAAATTTCCTTTCCTATTCTCTATAGGGAAGATTTCCTTTTCCATACTGGGAAGTTTCCTTTTTCCTTTTATATCCTTTGTCTCGGGAGCTCTTGTATTTCTATCTTTAAAAATTGTGCAGTTATTACTCTTTCTTTTGACCAGCATTTTAGCAATTGTACATTTTGTTGCTCCTGACATGGGGAGTTTAAATTCCCCATGACCCTGCTGATACTGGAGTCCTCTTTTTACCTGAGTCTTCCTTCCAGTTCTCAGTGTGGCAGTTTCTCTGATTTCCAAGCCATGCTTTGGGCACCAGAATGCCCTGAATATTTCGGTGTGGATGTGTGGGTTCACGTGGGTCCGAGAAATGAAAACTCAGAGACACATGAGAATGAACTTCGCCTCTGCGGCTGCAGGGGCTCAGTCTCGATAAACTGCAGCACCTTGCCTTCACCTCCCAGCATCTTTATTTTTTCCTGTATTTACACTTTAGCTAGAAGATTTCCATATCCCAAAACAAACTGATAGAAGTTCCTAATAATACAACACCAGGTGCAAATACCGGATTCATGAGGTACCAAGGTTTTCCGGGTTTCCTCTAAACCAAGTTTTGCATAGGCTTTGTGTTCATGGAAAATTCTCTGTCAAGATTCACATAGGGCAGTGGGTGGTGGTGGCACATGCCTTTAATCCCAGCACTCAGGAGGCAGAGTGAGTTCGAGGTCAAACCTGTTCTACAAGAGTTAGTACTGGGACAGGCTCCAAAGCTACAGAGAAATCTTGTCTTAAAAGCCCACCCCCCTCCCCCACATACACACATACACACAAAGATTCACATAGGAAAACAAAAGGTAACCCAAAGAAAGTCTTAAGGGCTGTATGAAAAGTCCGGGGCCAGGTATAACCCAACAGGGTTTCATGGCTAGCACAAGTTGCTTGCTACCCCGTTAGCACCAGGTCAGCAGGGACATTATACCACAGTATCATAACAGAATGGAAATGCAGCTCACCAAACAGAGTTGCAGGCCAGTCTCTAGCTCACATTCTCCTGAAGTTTCAGCCAAGGGCACCAGACTGCAGCTGGTGGCTTAGCTAACGGTGAATGTGCAACACTTAGTGCATCCTCCCAAGTAGCCTATACCACTGCCATCTCCGCATGTTTACAACTGTGAAATATTCCAAGATGAGGTGGTATACACCTATAAGCCCAACACATGGGAGGCTGAGGCAAGAGACACCAAGTTCAAGGCCAGCCTAGACTATGGATAAAGACCATCAAAATAAATAGAACTAAGGAGATGACTCAGTAGGTAAATTGCTTGGCAGACAGGCATAAGGGCCTGAGTTTGGATTCCCCAAGGCTCCCAAAAGCCAAGGATGTTAGCAAGCATCCATAATTTTCTACAATGAGATCAGGGCAGAGACCAGGGGGATGCTGGGAGCTGGTGGGCCAGCTAGCCTGCTGTAGGATGAGACGCTTGTTTGTTCCCAGCTTCCCAGCTCCGAAATAATCACACAGAAACTGTATTAATTAAAACACTGTTTGGCCCATTAGCTCTCAGTTCTTATTGGCTAGCTTTACATCTTAATTTAACCCATCTCCATTAGTTTGTGCATCACCACGAGGTTGTGGACAACCAGCAAAGTTTTAGCACATCTATCTCTGGTAGTGGTGGCTTCATAGAGTTCCCTGACTTCGCCTTTCTTCCTCCCAGCATTCAGTTCCATCCTCTCCACCTACCTAAGTTCTGTCCTATAGACAGGCAGTTTCTTTATTCATTAATGCTAATCACAGCACACAGAGGGGACTCCCACATTAGCTTGCAAATACAGTGGCAAACAGAAAGAGACTCCTCCTCAGACAAGCCAGAAGGAGAGTACGCACTCCCAGTGTTGTCCTCTGCCCTCCACACACATGCGGTGGGATGCTTACGTCTGCTTTTACACTTGTACATGCTCATGCAAAGATAAAAATTAAAATAATAAAAAATATGGGGTGTTCATTCCTGAGTTCTAGCAGGGAAGATTCATTTCCCTGGTGCCTGTGGCCAGATGGAGCTTAAGGGTCTTAGAAATAGGATATGAGACTTAAGCACATATCTGTATCTATAAATAAATAATATCTATTTATTATTAGTGTTGTTCTTTTGGGAACTACAACTCCCAGACTCCTCCTGGGTTACGGGCACCTGCACATGCAGGTGTGGGATATTCTTCCCAGCCACCCCTGCGCTCTCCGATAAAAAGCAGGACTCACTATGAGTTCGCCCCTTTTTTCCCTATGCTCCCCCATCCTTCTGTGTCTCACACACCTGGTTCCTTATTGTGTGACCCCCTCCCTATTAAAGCACCCACGTGGGAGCCGCGGTCTGTGTCTGTTTCGCCGTGCATGTTTGTCTGTCCCGCGTTCGTCCACACACCCCGCTGGCCTTAGAACATCAATTAGTATGACATGTACTGAGCCTGCCACCCCCCAGGCTGGCTGATATCCTTGTGGTCTCTTCTGCCTGCACTAGTAAACAGGAAGTGCATGATAAGCAACTTCCAAAACTCTAGAATTGACAGAGACATCTCGCTGCCTGTACAGTCACCCAAAGTTCTTTTGTAATGTTGGGGCATCCATCTTCAGCCTACAGGCCCATAGTATCCAGCAGGCTTTTCCTCAAAGCAGAAAATTTCAAAGACAGTTCCACCTATATTAGCAGTTTGCCAGTCACTTTCTTCTGTGTCCCGAAGAATGTTTGGCAGACTCTTTTATGAAGTAGGAACCCCCAAGGACCATCTTACCTTTAGGCAAGTTCAGCAGTCCTCCCTCTGTGAGTCCTGCATGTCCAGTTCATGAAACAGTCTAGGCAAGGGCAGTTTCTTGCCCCAATGGCTAACCAACTCCATAAGGAGCCTCTCCGATGCCCATCTTCCTCTTGAAGTAGCTGGTGCTGCCAGGAGCAGATGTGTCTCATTGTCATGAAAAGTCCTAACTTGTTAGACATTTTAGATGCCGTATTCTGTAGTCTTTGTAAGGTTTGAAGAATGCCTATCCATCTGAAATGCATCTCTGTACATCTAGAAAATCTAACTAACATGACTACGAGCTTGACTATTATAGATGATTATCTATTAACCTATATTTCTTAATTATACATTACATTTTAAATGAGCTGCACAAACAATACCTTAATCAAGAGTATGCCTTTAACACCAGCACTAGAGAGGAATATAAGGCGGGATTTAAAAGGAACCCTCTCTCTCTCTCTCTCTTTTCAGTCTGAAGAATTGTAGAGGTAAGACATCTCCAGTGACTTGGCTGCTTTGCTTCTCTGATCTCTCAGCTTGAATCCCAATATCTGTCTCTGGATCTGTTATTAGTTGTTCTACAGTGATGGGAGTGCAAATGGCAGGTTTTCTCAACAGAGACAGATCCAAATGTCAGGTGATTATTATGGCTCAGTCATCTTTCCTCACAGAGGGCTTCACATCACTGTTATTGATGCTCCAAAAGTCATGTTCACAGACAAACATGTAACATGTATCCCTGACAATCACTCATTCACTCATTTTCTACTAAGCATGCATTTAACCATGACACATGCTAGGAATGTCAGTATACTAAGCAGCTTGTGTCGTTACAATGAAACCCAGGATATGGGCTTCCTGTGGTGCCAGGAAGAACCTTATGATTTATAGGATTCAAGTGCAAAGTCGGGGGGCCTCATTTGCTTGGTCTTCTGGCAAAGGTTGCATGTTGTACGTACTGTGACATGAAGAGAAGGGGGTGGCAACCAGGGTTCCACGTTTCCTTTTAAGAAGATATCATAGTGACCGTGGGCCTTCCCTACAGCACCTACTATTACTAGTCCTGGGGACCTGGGCTGCTACTGATGGCACATTTAACCAGGGGCGGAGGGTACACCACACACAGTCCCCAAAACAGGCACTTGCTACAGAAGAGTACACAGAGTGTCCCAGCTAATCTTAGACTAGTCCATGAAAGAAAGCAGGAACACACTTCTTCATATTCAAAAATAAAACATAGCTGGTGGATAGTCATTCATGTTTTTATATATAAGAGGAATCCACAGCCTGTATTTTTAGGGTAAGCATTCACAGAACATCTGACTCACCCATTCACAGAGTAAAACAGAATGCGACAATGTGTATGTGTCGTGGGCAGGGAGCGAAACAGTCTGGAGAGGTTAGTAAATTAAATTTTAAGTGCTGGGGAGATGCTTGTCTTGCCAGCATGAGGACCTGAGTGTGACCTCCCACCCCCAGAAGTTTCTCTCTCTCTCTCTCTCTCTCTCTCTCTCTCTCTCTCTCTCTCTCTCTCTCTCTCTCACACACACACACACACACACACACACACACACACACACACACACACACACGCCAGGTGTGGTTACATGCTAGTATTCCTAGCTCTTGGAAGGCAGAAATCGGATTCCTAGGGTTCACTGTTTCTCAAGCCTAGCTTAATCAGTGGAACTCTGGGTCAGTGGGTCAGTGAGAGAGCCTGTCTCAAAGGATGACACAATCACCAAGAGGCCATAAAAAGTTGTCCTCTGGCCTTCACGAGTGCACGCACACACACATACAAACATGGATATATATATATATATATATATATATATATATATATATAGATAGATAGATAGATAGATAGATAGATAGATCATTAAGTGTAATTTTAATGTAGTTTCTCACCCTGCAGTGCCATCTGGTGGCAGAAATAAAGTACTACATTCGAACCAAAGCCTGTTTATGCTTGTCTGTGGTAGCCTCATAATTTATCATGATAACTTGAAGAGTTTTGAATGTAAAATGGGCAACAATTAATAATTCCCTAGAGTGCCAAGCATGGATGAATCCTGTCAGGAACAAATGCACTCGGGAGGAAAAAGCGGCCATCACAATGAATCAGTGAACACACACCTCATTTCAGATGTTGGAAATGACTTGACTCAGGTTTACATCACTAATTGCCATGTGTGGATTGTGGTATTAGCAGGTAAACTGAACAGCAGCAAAATACAGGTCATCAAAGACTACCTAACGGTGTCTCAAATGAACAGATAAGCAGCAAATAGTTTTAGCGTAAATAGGTCCCACACAATGTATGGAACAAATTTCTACTAAAAATTTGTTGCTTATTTGAAATTGAGATATTCCTACAGGGTTTGTCTTTCTTTACCCCAAGTGTAGAATCTTAGGTTAGAGAGGTCCAGCAACTTACTAAAGACTAGAGCATTTTTAAAGACAGTTCTAAGGTTTGAAACCATCTCTTGCTTAAAATGATGGAGTGTGTCTCACCTGCCTGGTCTCAGAATGATGCAGCTTGTAGGGTCTCACCTGACTTGTAGGCTCAGGAGTCGGGGGACACTGTGTAGTGGGAGAGAAGGCTATAGTGGCACACAGTGCTCAGCGACTTGAGGATGGTGACTTTGGTTTCTTGGGGAGGCACTCCTGTGCTCATGTGCCAAGACAGTGTCATGGAGGCACCCTGCAGTCCAAGTGGGAACAGCTTCTCTGTCCAAGGTGGGCAGACAGTAGGCTGGGCTCTGGGTATAAGTGCTGGGTTTGAGCAGGAGCCATCCACTTCTAGAATGTTCATCTTAGGGACTTTGTGGCATCAAACCTCTTTTCTGACACCCTCCTTCCCACATAGGAGAATCTGAAATCCACTTGTGAAGCAGTGTCTTATCCTCGTGGCTACAACAGCAGCTGGTCTGGGGGACACCCAACTAAGGTGGAACAGATGGAGTCCAGACTCCAGGAACTTAAAAACTGAGATCTAAGGTGTTGGTCACAGGTGGAAAAGAAATCCTGGGATTTGGAATAATCTTGCCAGCAGGGAGGTGGGAAGGAGAGAGGAGGAGAAGGAAGAGGGCATGAGGAGAATAGGAGAGAGAAGCAGGAGTCTGAGGAATGGGTGTGTGACAGAACATTAAGGATTCACAAGGAAATGCAGAGGCCCCAAGGCTCCAGCAACATGTGAATCCCAGGGCTCCAATCTCTGTGTTCCAGAACCTTCTGTCCATCACTGAATCTAGTTTTGGGGGCTCCTGAAACCTCTGGATGACCTGTAGCCTCATAGACCCAAATCCCCATAGAGTGCATGGCTGCAGCCACACATCCCCACAGCCCTACAACCCTATAGCATACATGGCTCCATAACCTCACAATCCTACAGCCACATAGCATACATGACTCCATAGCCCCACAATCCTACAGCCCCACAGCCTACATAGCTCCTTAGCCCTATAACCCCACAGCCCTACAGCCCCATAGCCTACATGACTCCATAGTCCTATAACCCCCCAGGCCTACAGCTCCACAATTAGTATGCACAGCTTCACAGCCCTACAGCCTTTCAGCATCTACAGCCTGAGTGAACCTGTAACCCTATATCAGTCAGTTCTATTGCTATGAAGAGAGACCATGACCAACTCATGAAAAGAAGCATTTAACTGGGAGCTGGCCTACAATTTCAGAGGCTCAGGCCATTTTCATCATGGTGGGGAACATGGCAGTGTACAGGCAGGTGCTGGAGAGGTAGCTGAGAGATACAACCTGATCCTTAGGCAGAGAGACCGAGCCTGCCATGAGCTTTCTGAAACCTCAAGGCACAGCCCTGATTGCATAGTAACTACAATAAGACTACATTTTTGTGGGGAACATCATGTTGGGGCGATATATCTCCATTGCATGACTGCTTTGGTGTTCCCCATGTCCTGTAAGTAATCCCTAGCACGTGCTATATAAGTAATTCATGTAAATGTTCTCCAAAGACAAGCCCACCCTCCCTGAAGCTGTAGGTCCCCTGCTGCCTCCTTAGGTCTTTCCTTTTTTGTCATCAGTTGTCTTATAACCCCCAGAAGTGCCTGTGGCTTCCTGCCTTACATGCACCAGCTGTCTTAGGTATCTGTGTGACAGGCAGGCTGGTGTTCAGACTCGGTTTGATGAGGTCTGTCACCACCTAGTGGCAGCTAGTGTAAGAGAAGAAATTCATCCAGAATAGAGGTGGTCCGTGGCATTTTCCTGGAGACTGTGGAAGAAGCAGCATCACTCACAGGAACACCAGGAGGCTCAGAAGATCTTGAGATACGTGGGATTTGAAGCAGGGTGTGGAAGAACCTGAAGCTCATGTCTGCAGGCCGACAAGCAAGCGACTGTGAACACGCCTACCAAGTGACAGAGGACTGTTTACCTCACGAGTTCTTTCCATGACTGTGGGAGACCTCCCATCTACTGCTCCACTTGTGCCTGATTCTATACCTTAGCTATTATGAGTAATGCCATAATAGATATGGGGTGCAGCCAAAAAATTAGTTTTTATCATTAATTGTTTGTTTATATATGTGCCACTCTGTGTAGGTATGCACACTGTGTGAAGGAGTTCATGGAAGCCAGAAAAGGGGGCCAAATCTCCGGGAACTAGAATAACAGGTGGGTGTGAGCCACTGATGTGGGTTTTTGGAACTAAACTCAAGTCCTCTGCAAGAACAATGAAGATTTCCTTATGTCTGAATTGCACACGGCTGAGGCTAATCCTGAGTCATGGGTGACAATTGCACATAAAACATGGGTTCTACCTGACTGACGTCCTCAGACATTACTCTTTCCTCTGCTCCACACAGCTTTTGTTCTCGTGATACGCCGTAATTTTAAACAGAGCTGAGGAGTCACTGGCTTGGGATCCAGGGCACTGGGCTATACTTCTGCATGTATACTGAACTGTTAATCCCTTGCCCCTGTAAACATGCCAGTGTGTTTAAACCTGTTTGGAAAAATCAATAAAACATAGCTACTATGAGAAACGGTGACAGTTCCTAACCCCTGTCAGTGATAAAGACTTCAGATGCCACTAGCCCTACTTTAAGGGAGCCAAAATAGTTTCTCTTGTTCTGTGTGGGATCAAAATGACTTGTTTTTCTAACATCGCAGGTGCCTCACAGTAGGGTTTCAACATTTGAGAGCAGCAGGACCACTTTCTTCCCTGATGTGGTTAAAGATAAAGAGGATGCTGGCAGCTTCAAGTGGAAGGACGAATCTAGGCGGTTATGCCCGTCCACAGATCTGGAAGTGAACAGGTCTCCTCCTCAGCGGTAGACCAGGTCTCTGTCCCTAGGACCTGACTAGACAGAGGGTCTCAAGTGGACACAAGTCACGCTCTGGAGCACAGACATACAATCTCAGTCTCAGTCACACACCTGTGTAAAGTGTGAAGGAGAACCACAGCCACCCCGTTCATGACGTCACAGATCTCACTGTAAGCACGAACACAGTGGAAACACTCCATCGATGGAAGAAGAGATCATTTGGGGGAAACTGAAAGATGCTATGGCTACCCTTTGGAGGCAGAGAGAACAGAAAAAGCTGTGAGTAGGGCTTTCTGGTTCTAAAGAAGCAGCCTGCATGAGAGGGAGCCTGTAAACTAAGATAGGGAAGCAATGGATCAGAAGACCCCAGAAGCTTGTGTGTGGGTTTTGATGTGTTATAGGTTCGGGCTCACGGAGAACTAGGTCCCCTATTGCCAGACATAAGGGAAGTAGTGGCTCTCGCTGACAGGCCAACCCGCCTCACAAGTTTCTGAGGAATGTTGAGCATAAGCTTTTTATTTATCCGCTAACAATCTTTCTGTTTACCTGGTGAGAGTGAAGCCTGAGCTAACAGTAGCCAGCTTGTCAGTGTTGGGAGTCAGGGGCACTTTGGACCTAACGCATTCCACTTTGAATAAGGCTGAAGTTGGCAACTGTGTTTTGAAAGGGAAATCAAGTTAATGAATAATAAGAGAATAGCAGTGGGGGGGGGGGACGACAGAAGACTCAAGTGGATAGAAGGCAGGTTGTAATGTGAATGACCTCATCCTCAGGCCTCCAACTGCTCATGCAATGCTAGGGAAGGGATGGCCATGGTGGCACGAGGAAGTGAGGGTAATATGTTATTCCTCTTCGTGGCTGCCATACCTACCTCCTGCATCTACTGGATGTCTGTCAGCTTCATCCTGTGCTGCTAGCCTTGGGGAACCAGTGAAACAGGAGCACCTGTCTGTACTTTTAGCAGGAAACTTAACTAATGTAGTAACGAGCTGTCAGACAGATCTGAGAGGGATAAATAAATGAGCAGAAGAGAGGCCGCTTTTTCCAGCTACCCAGGCAGTCCCCAGTCTCCCCGTGGCCCTTAGCGAACACCAGTCTCAGAAGCAGTGCTTGCCTGTAGCTGATGAGCTTAGAAGGCCTGACAGATTTTCCTGTGGGGGTCGGGTTCAGTCTACTGTCTCGGCAGAATGAGACCATCTATTCCCCGGTGTAGTGTTGTCCATTTTAGGCAGGGTGCAGGCAGCTGGTGAGGGGAAAGGCAGCTTTCTGCTGTGTGGGTGGCTTTGCTATATGCAAACGCAAGCCTCCGGGAGGAAGTTCTGTAGCCACTCATCTTCTTGGAGATAGAGGATGCTGCAGGAATTGCACATCTATCATAAGAAGATCTTTTTTTAAATGTCATACTCTCAGATCCGTAAAGGCACTTGAGAATCAGGGTACCATTACCTGTCAGGAATATCTAAATTAGACATTTAAGTTAATCTTGGACATATAGTTTACTCAGTCAGTTACAGGGCAGGAATTATATGATCTCTGTAGCTGAGCTTAGCCAAAAGGTGCCCCCCCCCCCCGCGTTGTAAGTTATTGACAGACCATGTGATGTTTTTAGAGCAGGTGCAGTCTGGAACTATAAGTTTTATAGATTTTAAAACAAGCATACCTACACATACAGGCATAAACAAGCATACTGTGGCCACATTATTCGCACGTTTTTGTCCATACGTAAGGAACAGACAAGACTACAAGACTTTTTACGGAAACAAAACTTTAATAAAAAAGAACAAACAAAACTCTTTCTGAGAAACCGCATCAGATGACCAACTTAAAAATCCTCAAGTAAGAAAGAAACCGTAAGGATGAAAGACATTTTATGGCGTTAAGGCAGCTCCTATCAGGTTGGGACAGCCCGCTGTCCAGAGCAGAAGGCACTGCAGGAATAAACAGCGGCAGAGGGCCGGGAGTCACGTGGCGGCCCTCGGCGGCTTAAGCTGCGGATCTCCCGGGTTGCTGGGGGAGGAGACAAACAGCCGTGTACTGGGCATGAATCCCAGGAATCCCTGGCAGAGTTGGCGTGAGCGTCCAAGAAAGGAACAAGCTGGGAAATAGGAAGAGCAATCAGACCGAAGCATGAAATACAGACAGCAAGAGAAGCAAGAGATTGTCTGCAGGCAAAACCCGAGAGCAGAGAGAAAGGGTAGTGGGACAGCAGGAAGGTGAGGGAGGCAGGAATGCAGCTCTCAGGATCCTGGCCAGGGTAGTTCGGGCTCAGTTTAGACAAATGTATAGGGTATCTGGGGAGCAAGCGTGGACCCTAAGACACAGGCACACCAATGAGTTTATTGAGACTACCTACAAGAGTGTGGGTAAGAGCTTACTTACAGGGGCAACAATGACTCCAAAGCAGCTGCCTCACTGAAAACCCATAGGTGATGCCTCAGGAGATTTGCATTCCTGGAGCTCTCTTCAGGGCTTGCAGGCTGCTCAACAGATCTGCAATTCTCCTTCCTGGGCAGAGGACCCACTCCCGCTGCTGTTTACTGTTTCTGTAACCTTGGGGAGGGGCTCCCGCGAAATGCACAAAGTTGGCTTTCCTAGTCACAAGAGGTTTGTTTAATCTATTTACTACTGCCCACTCTCATGGCATGACCTCGTAATACCTTACTGTCTGTCCTGTCCCCTTTGTCAGCTTCCTGCCGCCACACCTTGAACAGGCTGCTGTCTGTGCAGGGCTCTCCCCTCCACAGTGGACTGACACCTCCAAAATCATGAGTCCAATTAAGTCCTTTGAGTTGTTCTGGTGATGAGAGAAGGAACTGCCACACACATGTTCACCCCACTGCCCTTGTTTGTAGGTTGTGTCCCGTCATGGCCTTGTAGTCATGGTAACAGAGTAGAACTAAAGAGCTGTCAGGATGATCCAGAAGGGGTAAGGGGCTGCAAACCTGGGCTTCGGGACCTTACTTTCTTCTGTAGACTTCACACAAGCCATGCAGGATGAAGACTTAAAACTGTGGGAAAGGAGTGGGGCTGAAGGAGTGAGCGCCCTCTCGTCTTTCGGGGGAAGGGTCTAGAGTACCTTGTATGCTTCCCAGGAGGTCTGAATGTTAAGTCCCACCATCCATAGCAGTTTCCTTGGCAACACTGGCTCTTCTTCATTACACCTGTGAATGTGACCTCGTTTGGAAATAAGAACTTTGCAGATTCAGGCTAGTGAAGATGAGGCTGTGCTAGAGGAAGGATGGCTAGTTTTTAATCCTTTGGGCCTGGCATCCTGATAGAAGGAAGTGGGAAGATCCACGAGGGGAAGCCGGGTGATTGCAGAGGCAGGGACTGGAGTGAGGTAGCGACAAGCCCAGATACACTAATTATGGCGGTTTGAATGTGTCATGCCCTCCATAGCCTCATGTATTTGAATTCGTGGCTCCTGGTTGGCTGTTTTAGGGGGTTATGGAACCTTTAGAAGGTGGAGCCTCTCTGAAGGACTTACGTCACTGGGAGTGGGCTTTGGGAGTCCCTAGGCTCATTCTGTTTCCAGTTCGATCTCTGTGCTGTGCATTTGCGATTGGTCTCTCAGTTTCTGGTTCTGGCCATCTGCTGCCATGCCTCCCACCAAGGAATCTCCCCCTGGATCCACAATCCAAAATAAACTCTGTCTTCAATAAGTTGCTTTTAATCATGGTGTTTATTTGCAGCCACAAAAAGCATATAATTCATTAAGTGTGGGGGCTACTTGTCAGCCTGGTGGGGTTTGGAGTCATCTAGGAGGCACACCTCGAGGCGTGGGTCTGAGGATATTTACAGAGAGGATGCGTTGAGGTGAAAAGGCTACCCTTAGAATGGACGGCACTGTCCAGCCAGGAGCCCAATTATAAAGAGGGCGCTATAAACAAGAGACCTAACCGAGTGGTTTGCACAGAAGGAATGTCTTGTGAGGAAGCTGCTAGTCAGGGGTCTGGGTGTCAGCAGCCACACACCCTCTAGAGCTGTAGAGGAAGGGTTATTCTGAGCTTCTTCAGGCTTCTGGTGACCACAGACCTTCTCTTGGGAATGGCATCTTCTTTCTAGTCTCTAACTGCCACTGCCTGGCTTTTCTGGGGTCTTCCCGCATGGTCTTTCCTACTCGTATCTCTATCTCTGAGGCTTACTCTACTAACCCTGCTTGAACTCAGCTAGTAAGGAATGGTTCCATTCCCAAATAAGGAGACATCTACAGGTACTGGAGGTTAAGATTCAGTCTGTTTTGAGGAGTTGTATTTCAACCCATAATAGCTCGTCTGATGGATGTTCCTATCTGAAGCCAAAGTAAATTCAATTCTCCTCCCCAGAAACAAGGAGAGTCCCTCTGAAGCTAATGAAAACATCTGGGGAGTTTTGTTTCCTCAGCAACTAGCAGCTCTGGAGCAAGTACCCATGGCCATAAAAGGATGTTGTGTTTATTTCTCGGCATGCATACCTGAGCGGTGGCAGGCATCAAGTCACGACCGAGGCAGGATTCATCAGTAAAAATAGAACAGAATAAACTAGACTAGGAGGTCCCAAAGGCAATCTCCTTCCCTCTCCTTTGTTTTCAAAACACATTTTGCCTTTGAAAACCTAAGATTTCTCTCAAAGCCAATGCTCATTTTACCTTTTGACAATTTTTAGTGTATGGACTGTGTACATTTAAGGATCTAACTTCCCAATGGGGGGAAACTCCCGGTGTAGGTCCTGGGGAAATATAGAAGTCCTCAAATGTCCTCAAATGTCATACATTCTCTTGGAAGACCTGAGACAAAACACCAATGTTGTTTGAATGTTTTCCTGGGGAGACAAGAAACACCTCTGCCCACCGCACCAGTGAGGAAGTAGGTGTGATGGTGCCAAGTACAACCTGGGGAGCCAAAGAGTTTGTAGCTTACAGAGCACAGATGAAGGATCATCTACACACAGGGTGACTCACTCCAAAGCGATCTCACAAAAATTCTCACCAGCAGGGGTGATGGCTTCCTCACAGCTGCTTAGGTGGGGCCCCATCATTTAACTGTCCCCAGCCTGAATATTCTACCTTGTGATACGACAAGGTCACATCTGATTAGGGTGGAATTCTGAACAAGTGGGGGTGGGGTGCAGGAGGGAGTGTCTGAGATCTTAGAACAGTTTCTGATGACCCTTTTTCTCATTACTCTTAGAGGGCCCACCACCTTCTATATGTGTGATGCTTTTATTAGTTGACTAATAAACCTGTTTCGGCCAATGACTTAACAGAATAAAGCCAGGTAGGAAATATGAGCAGAGAGAGAGTAGGCAGAGTCAAACATGGATAAGAAAAATGTGGTACATGGAGTACTACATAGCAGGAAAAAATAATGACATCTTGAAATTTGTAGGCAAATGAAGGGATCTAGAAAACATCATATTGAGGTAACCCAAACCCAGAAAGACAAACATAATATGTATTCACTCATAAGTGGCTTTTAGACATAAAGCAAAGAAAAACAAGCCTACAATTCACAATCCCAGAGAACCTAGACAACAAAGAGGACCCTAAGAGAGACATACATGGATCTAATCTGTATGGGAAGTAGAAAAAGACAAGATCTTCTAAGTAAATTGGGAGCCTGGGGATCATGGAAGAGGGTAGAAGGGGAGGGGAGAGGAAGAGAAGGGAGCAGAGAGAAATATATAGCTCAATAAAAACATTTTTTTTTAAAAAATGGCCCCAACTGACACAAAAGGACATCAAGGAGTATCAGATGGTTGGTTTTGATTGCCAACTTGGGAGAATTTAGAGTTATTCTGAACTTCTTCCTTACCCTTTCTAGGCATTTTTCTGTAAAAGCCTTTTAAGAGATTAACTGATTAGACCCTTCCTCTAAGCAGGCTCCTTTGAACGGCCAACCTAGAGACAAAGTGGTCCAGGTGGAGAACACCGTGGGTCTAACTGTCTGCGTTTCCTCTTAAACTTGCTGCTGACCTCCCCTGCTGCCATCAGAGATCATCTTCTTTGGCCTTCCAAACGGACTGAAGACTAAAGACTCTCCAGGGAGTTCCAGGCCTTTGCCACTGGATCGTGACTATGGGAGGCAACATCTTCCTGAACTGAGCAGCTACAGGGTGCTCAGCCTCCTCAGGGTGCAGATGGCCATGGTGGTACTACCCGACCCCTGTTGTGTGCTCGGGGGGGGGGGGGGGGGCGGGTAAAGCCCCACACATACGCATTTTGTCAGTCTGCTCCTCTAGAGAACTCTGCTTACCGCAACTTCCCGGGCTACAGAGTTAACAGACTGTTCTTACTGCACCTTCCCAGACTACAGAGTTAACAGACTGTT
Organism: Microtus obscurus; assembly: GCA_963919715.1. Taxonomy (NCBI): domain Eukaryota; kingdom Metazoa; phylum Chordata; class Mammalia; order Rodentia; family Cricetidae; genus Microtus; species Microtus obscurus. The sequence goes on along the minus strand of CAWTZC010002255.1, from coordinate 1,877,457 downwards.
CTTACTGCACCTTCCCAGACTACAGAGTTAACAGACTGTTCTTACTGCACCTTCCCGGGCTACAGAGTTAACAGACTGTTCTTTTCTGCAGTCATTAACGTTTGTGGTAGTGGTGTGGATAGAATTTTCTGGGCTTGCCACCAACAATGTTGATGGTGACTTGGTTGCCACCAACAATGCTGATGGTGACCTGGTTGATGCTGAAGATGGTTGCTTCCATAAAGACCAGTTTCCCAGAACAAGATGCAGTTTGTGCAATCCCACAGCCACACGGCCCTGACCCATGGACCTCGTAGGCATGGACAGAGGCCATTTTTCAAACCTTTCGCTATAGGAGGATTTATGGGCTTAGTACCTAGTGTGCCACACTCAGAAAAAAAAGGCAACAGTTCTGCCAAGGGTGCAGTGGGATGAACCATCTCAAACCACTCAGGTTGGTCTGAAATGGGGCATGGTGCTGGGAACAAAATGGCCTCTATCCTCAGTTTTAAAGTGATCAATGTTTTGACATATGATTCTAATTAAAAGTACCAAATGGAAAATAAAAGAAAAAACAAAGGCCCCCTTGTGCATATGTGCATTCATCTCAGTAGTATTTGCAGTTTTGGGAAACTGGGCCCAGCATAATGCTTAACCAGATGGGTGTTCTTATAGTTGCTGTGATATATTATAATGATATTGTGATCATAATGTAACATATTATTATGGAGCCATTAAAACAGCATTTGTGAGTAGCTTTTAATGATATGGAACCATGGTTTTAATAGCCTTAAATTAAAAAGGCTATAAAGCTGTATATATAACCGCTATATCCTCCTACATAATATGTGGAAATGTATAGCTGTTGAATTAAAATATTTCTAATAGTTAAGCTGTAGGCACAATTGAATGCTTTAGAATAAGTGATTTTTTAAATAACTATGGGTATAGCTATAAAAAAATGCTGCTTAGCTACTCAAAAGAAAAATAGCATCATGAGGAAACAAAAGCTTCTGCATAACTTGGGGCTACCCGGGTATGTTAGCAGTCCTGGACTGCCAGTGGAAAACACCACTAGTGTGTTGTGGGAGCTGCGGGCTGTCTTCCTGCCACCCAGCTCCCGGCCGCCTGGCTAGCTTATGCCCTGAAGTAACAACACACAAATTGTATTCTTTTAAACACTGCCTGGCCCATTAGTTTCAGCCTCTTAACACATTTCTAATAATGTGCGTAGCACCACAAGGTGCACTTACCAGGAAAGATTCAGCATGTCTGACCTGGTGGCTGGCAGCATCGCGTCTGCCCTGGAGAGAGCTGCATGGCGTCTGAGCTCACTTCCTCTTCCTCCCAGCATTCTGTTCTGTTTACTCCACCTATCTAAATTTTAACCTATCAGGGCCAAGGCAGTTTCTTTATTTAACCAATGACCTTCCTCCATCATTAGTGTTGCATCTTAAGCCAGCAGTGATGTGCTGGGCGGTGTCTGCTGAGGACCAGGCCATCTGCTGGCATTTCAGACCTCACCAGTGACTTCTGTAGCTCAGTTGGTGCAGTGCTTACTTAGCAAGTGTAAAGCCTGTGCTCAAAACACATAAAAGCCAGGTGGGGTGATGGAGGAGGAAGGTCAGAAGTTCAGGGTCATTTTTGGTAAGATACTTTGAGGCTAGCTTAGGATACTATATGGCACCCTATCTAAGAAAACCATAATAATAATAATAATAGTAATAATAATAAACTTTACGTTTTAGAGAGGCTTTAGGGTCACCATCAAATTGAGCAGATGACGCTGAGAGTCATTTACCTTGGTCCCTTCCGTGTGCGGTTCCCCACCAGTGCCCTCTGGGCAGTGGGCCTGTGTGTGAACGGTGAGTTGACCCTGCATTGATTCTCGTACCCACCTGATTTACTTCAGGGCTCTCTCTGACCGTAGGACACTCTGGGTTTAAGCAAACACATGTACTGTGGCAAGCATTGACACGCATTCCAATTGCACCCTCACATGGAGCCCCAGTCCCCAAATCCTCCATGCTGTGTAAGCTCAGCTCTCATTCTGCTCCTGCCAACCATTGAGCTTTCTATCGACCTGCATTTTCCCCAGAACTGTCCCTGCAGAAACCACTCCATGCACCTTCCTCTCTGGTTCACTCCTTACAGTGTTCATCACTTACACAGATAAACCTGCACGCAAGCTGGGTGTGCTGGGTGTGTCGAGTGGTAGAACTCTGCTATGACGTCAGCACACAGAGGCGGCTGGGAGAAAGGCCAGCAGCTGGAACCTGTTCCACACAGATCAGTCTTGCTGCCTCTAGGGGGCAGCGTATGCTTAACCACTAAGAATAGCACATTTGTGCCTAGCTGGTACAGGCCCATAATTTTAGTTATTCACTGGCTGAGGCAGGAAGAATCCAAGTCCAAGGCCTGACCTGAACTGCAGGATGAGTGTAAATCAGCCTGGGCAACTTAGAATCTATTTCAAAATAAAAGTGAAGTGTGGTATCAGATCTCCTTGGGACTAGATGGTTGTTAGCTGCCAGGAATTGAACCTGGGTACCTGGGTCCTCTGGGAGAGCAGTGCTAACCGCTGAACCATCTCTCCTGCTCCTAGGTTATAATATATAAAGGGTTAGAATCTGGTTATTAAGTCACTACAACAATACATTTTAAGACATTACATATGAAAAAAATGTCGGGTATTCACAGTGCTTGTCATGGTGTGGTAGTCTCAGCCCCTTTCTATTTAAAAATTTCCCTCCTTTTTGGGCCAGTGATAAGGCTCAGTGGGTAAGGGGCTTTTGTTGAACCCAAGGACTTGAGTTCAAGCCCCAGAACCCATATAGTAGAAGCAGAGAAGCAACTCCTACAAGCTGTCTTCTGACCTACACACACACACACACACACACACACACACACACACACACACACAGAGAGAGAGAGAGAGAGAGAGAGAGAGAGAGAGAGAGAGAGAGAGAGAAAATAATATCTCCTTTTTGCTTTCCTTTATTTTCTTATTTTCTTTTGGTTTTTCAAGACAGTGTTTCTCTGTGTGGCCCTGGCTGTCCTGGAGCTCTCTGTAAATTAGGCTGGCTTGAACTTGGAGATCCCCCTGCCTCCGCCTCCTGAGTGCTGAAATCAAGGGTGTGCACCACCACTGTCTGCTATTTTCTCATATTCTATAGTAAATATGTATCATTTCTTTAACAAAGAAAAAGATTAAAGCTTCTCATTAAACATTCATAATATTTATGCAGGATGGTAAAATTATCAGGCATTTTTACTTCTTTATGTGAGGTTGAATCTGATATAAATTGCTATTTCTGGGTGCTGGAGAGATAACTCCATGGTTAAGAACTCTTGCTGCTCTAGTAGAGGACCTGGGTTTGGTTCCCAGCATTTTCAAGGCAGCTGCAACCACCCATAATTCCCAGTGCAGAGGATCTGGTTCCTTCTGTCCTCTGTGGGTGCTGCAGGCATACAGCACACATACAAACATGTTGTCAAACGCTCATATACATACATGTAGGCAAACACTCAAATACATAAAATTTAAAAATATTAAAGATGATATTCCTGGAGAGATAGGATAGAGTTGAATATCGATTCACTTATTTCAGTTTTCTAAAGTCTCTCCATATATGTGCATTCCTCAAAAAAAAGATAAGACGGTTTTCTTGAAACTCTAGAGTGTAACATGTGCTGAAGATTTATTTAATGTATCAGTTAATGAGGGACCAGCATGATGTTGGAGCAGATTCACCAGAGAGCTCAAAGAATGCTTCTTGCTCATCCCATCCTAGATACAGCTGCTGTCCACAGCTGAGGCGTCATGAGTTCTTCCTAAGAACTCAGACCTCTACAACACTTTCCCAGTCCCAAGTCATCACAACTTCGTCCCCTGTGCCTTTGTATAATGCCCAATATAGAAACCAAGCTTGGCCAAACCTTCTGGAACCTCCTATGGGTACATCTAAGACCGCTCTAGCTCTGCTCTTCACATCCAGGGCCTTCTAACCTCTTCAGGGTCCACAGAGTCCCTGCTGTCTGATCACATTGCTCCCTCTGCGTGGAGACCGACTGGTTGTCTCCTCAGTCCAGCTTCCTTCCCGTGACCATCTACACATCCATATTCATCTGAACTCAGTCCTGGTTTACTGAGGCTTCCCAGGGCCTCCTCCTACTCCTCATTTTCCTTCAATGCCCCCTGCCATCTGAATTGCCTTATGAATATGTGTTATGCAGATTTGAACTTTGTGAATTTAAAATAGCAAGGGCTAAAATTATCACTAAAGTTTCTCCTTATGGCTCACCCTTAAGACAAGATGCAAATCTCCCAAACACACACAGTGCCTCAGGACAGCTGACCTTCAGAGACCTATGTTTAAAGATAAGAGGGGGCATCTCAGAGAGGGTAGAAAGAGGTCATGTGGGGGCTGTAGGAATGGGGATCACAGCCCACATTCATTCTTCCGGGGGCTGGCAAGAGTGGGGGACCCTGAGTCCAAGCTCAGTCCTCTAGGGGCTGAAAGGAATTGGAGCAGCAGTCCATGCTCCTTCCTCCAGGAGCTGCTGAGGAACCCACAGGCAGTGTTCATCTGTACTTGGTTCTCAGACAAACGCTTCGCAGGAGCATGAGATAAACAGAGAAACCATCTCCAGTTCCAAAGGGAGTCAGGGATAGTTTTTTCTGAGCCAAAGTGCGTGACCCTGGCCCAGGAAACCAGACTCAGTTTTCCTTGAATGGTAGGTTCTATGGTGGAACTGGCTACATGAACTTTTCATCACAGAACAAAAGACAATCACGGGTCAGACACATTGGTGGGACATTGGGTAGGTGTGTTCCTGGGACACTCAAGTCTCTGTTACAGGTTTTGGGTCCTATCTGACACATTCTCAGGTCTTAGTTTGGTGGATGCAATGGTTTGCTAAGTTAATAATCCCAAAGGTTTTACTTGATAAACCGAAAGGATGCTACAGACACAGAGATGGGGAATTAAGGTAGTCCCAAGATAAGCTGAGTTTTGATCTACCACATTCTCACTTCCTACAATCAGGGATTCCTACTCTGCCAGTCAGTCTGCAGAGTCTTCAAGGGGCAGCGTTCTCCGGGAACTTCAGCTGTCAGGCCCAGCTCACCTACTCCGAGGGCTTTTTCTTTCTCCAAGGCTTAGCTCCTCTGGCTGTCCTGTTTGCTTGTGGAGGAAACCGGTTTCACCAGACCTTGGGTCTCTGCTGAAGGCAAGTGGATGGCCAGGCCAAAGTGTTTTGGCTCAGCCTTTGGAGCTGACTGAGCCTGTCAGACTCCATGGTAAAGGAGTACCGAGCAAGGATACAGGACAGCCTTCACCCAGAAGGACTGGAAAAGGCTCCAGGAGGAAGAGTGAAGACTCCGCCTCTGCTTCTTAGCCTGGGTCTGGACTTCCTGTGTTTGGACTGGCTAATGGTTAACTGGGAATGTCCCCGCAGCTAGGGGCACCCACACCATTCTGCACCTCCATGTTTATAGTCTGGGTCACAGACGGGATAGGGCCACCTCACGAGAAACTTCCTGTTACCGGGTAAGGAGTGTCCAGTCAGAAGTGTTCCTGTGTTTGTGTGGAGTGCAGACGACAACCAGGAAGCCCTGCGTGAACGGAATACAAGAGATTTACCTGTCCGAGGTAAGGCAGGGAAGGCCAGTGTGGCAATCCTGTAACGAGTGTTTTTCCCGTGCGTTTCTTCTCGGGGCTCTGTGGGTGCCTGGTAGGCCATTGTTGGGGCTCCCCACAAAAATGCCCAGAGTGTTTACTTTCCAGCTTCCATGGGGTTGAAAATTAAACAGGGAGGCTGCTCTTAGGGCTCAAAATCCCAGTGATTTATCAGTTCTGGGGATAGGCTAGGGCTCTGGTGGAATTCAGAGGAGGCTCTCAGATTCACAAGCAGGGAAAGCAGTCTCATTCCTGGGCAAACTTGTGAACTGCCATCTCCCTGGGTCGCTGCTGTTGCCACTGGGAGTTCCAGGAGGGAAGGCAGGGCTCAGTGAAGAGACAGGCCCCCATCAGTAAGGAGGCAGAATCGTAGGGAAGTGAAAGGCCTCCATCAGGAGGGACACTGCAGTAAGGAAGCAGTTCTGAAGACAGGAGCTCAGTTCCAGCCTCCAAAGTGAGGCAGAAATGCTGGGATCTTGCTCTGGAGCTCAGCTTTATTCTGACCGAGTCTGCTGTCCCCGAGAAGCCTTGGTCCTCTGTTCAGCCTGAAACAACGTGTTTCGACCCTTTCCAGTATAAAATATTTTCAGCAGTTTAGAAGCAAGGAGCGAGAGTTCTGAGGCAGCAGATTCATGGTCTTTCAAGATGCTGGGAGACCTGTCAAGTTTTCTGAGTGGTTTTCCTCCCTTGTCAGGCCAGTGAGGGAGGGGTAGGATGTTAACAAAACTTAAGAAGACTTATGTTTTTGAAAAGATGATAGGTGTTTTTTTTTTTTTTTTTTTTCAACTAAAAGGAGGTCATTCTAAGCTTTTTGTCGCAAAATGAATGGTAGTTGAATCTCAGGTTTGGGTGTAATTGTTTTTTTTTTTTTTTGTTTGTTTGTTTTTACTCTTTGCTCTTTGGGGGCCCACCACACAGCTCCCAAATAAATACATGGGTACTTATTCTTACTTATAAATGCCAGGCCTTAGCATGGCTTGTTTCTAGCCAGCTTTTCTTAAATTATCCCATCTTCCTTTGCCTCTAGGCTTTTATATTTCTCTATTCTATATACCTTTCTTTACTTCTTCCTCTGTAGCTGGCTGGTATCCTCTCCTCTTTTTCTCATTCTTCTCTTTATTCTCTGCCTGATAGCTCTGCCTCTCTCTCTCCTGCCTAGTATTGGCATTCAGTTCTTCGTTAGACCAATCAGGTGTTTTAGATGGGCAAAGTAGCACAGCTCCACAGAGTTAAATAAACGCAACATGAAAGAATGCAACACATCTTTGCATCATTAAACAAACATTACGCAGCATAAACAAATGTAACGCATCTAAAAATAATGTTCCACAACATTTGGATCAACCCCCCCCTCCCCCCCCAGAGGTATTAGCTAAAGATTTCTGGCCTAGATCCATATATAATTAAAGTCACACACGTCATTTTGGGTGTTCTGTAAATGTCCATTTTTTGATGATATCAGAGGCTGCACACACTGTCAAATGCTATGTCCGTAGGCATCACATCCTGGTGCAGTGGCCTCGCTGCTGACTCCTGGATTCTGCTGCTGGCCTGGGACAACAATGAGGCAGCTGAGATGGGTCTATGGGACAGATACAGTGACACTGGCAGGCAGGAAGCTCCCAAGGGGAGCTCTTCCTGGGTTGTGACGACTGTGCCCCTATTCTATAACTCATCTGTCAGTGGTTGAAGCATTTCCTGATGATCTTTGCCCGTCCTTTATTGCAGTTTCGGTAATGATCAGTGCAACTTTCAGGCTGGACCTAGTGGCACACACCAGTCATCTGAGGAGACATCCTTTGCTCTATAGTATCTTTGAGTCCAGCCTGGGTTACACAAGACCCTATCATAAAATAAACAAAACAAGTCAACCAAGCAGAACATGAACAACAAAACGTATTTAGTTTTCAGAACTGGGCAGTTCAATCCCCCTCCTCTCCTGCTGACCGATAGAGTCATTCCTTTGTGAGCTTGTGTTAATTAAGCTTGAAAATTAGCAAATGATTTATTCCCTCCTTTGTAAGACTGGTTCTGGGCTCAGGGCTCAGTCTCAAAAGGTTGTGACTTCAGCAGCCAGGTGACCCCTGTGGAGGAGGCATATTCTCCAGTTCTGCCCAGTACTCCAGGCCCAGAGTGGGGCAGTACCTTAGTGGAGGTGTTTCAGCCCTCAGGTTGGAATGTGGGTAGTTAAAGTTCAGTGCACATGCTGGGGTTTGGCCTCAGAGAGACAAAGGGGTAAAACCCCACCTTAATCCCTTTTCCCACATTGGGGGGACCTGGGGATGAGTTTAGGTGTAAAGGGAGAGTCATAGGGAATGGAAACTATCACTCTTATTTCCGGGATGCACACAGCCCGAGAGGTGGTAGTCATTTCCCCTGGCAGTGTGGACACCGCGCTGGCTGTGGTGCTTTAGGGCCCAGCAAAGAAGAAAGGAGAGCAGAGGACTGAATAGGTGAGTCTTTACGTGACAAAACCCCACCCCCAGAGTCCCGCGGGGACCCAGCATTGCTCAGCTTTGAGGGACCAGGTTCCCACAGGCAGTGGTGTCCGTGGAGGCCTCGCTGGAAACTCCCTGTGTCTCCGCTCTGCAACTGAGTGTGTGTGTGGGATTTGGTAAACAGGCCCTGTCCCGAGGGCAGGAGCAATACTTTTGCAGACGGCTTATGATGGTTTACTGTGCAGCTAGTTAGTGCCAGACTCACCAGTGGGACCCACAATGCTACGAGAAGGGAAAATGAAAGGAAAAAAAAACTGAAGGATGGGTGGGTCATCAAAGAAGCAGGCGTCAGAAGGAGGGTGAGCCCGAGGGGAAGCTCCGGTGCTGCCAAATGGGCCCACAGAGCTCACCTCATCTGCCTCAAGCTTCCTGAGTAAGACCTCACTCTTCCCACCCACTAACCCCTCACTCTGCACAGGACCCTCTCTGTAGCACCTCTGGTGCCCAGCATGGCTCCGCCCCTGGCCCTTAGCACCTGTCCTTTCTTCTGTTTCTCCTCTAGTGCGAACGTGGGTGCTTGAAGTGCCCGCCAATACCTGGTTCTGTTTCCCTTCCCCCGCCTCACCGCCTTTGAATTGCCACTACAATCGTCTGTTCACCAAGTCCCATCTTCCCTTGAGCTCATGATGGACAGGGGATGGCCTGGGAGGTGGAAATGAAGAGTAGGCAACCACATTGCACTTTTTGGTCAGGAATTCCGAGTTGGACTGTCCTGCTGAGTCTTGTCAGTTATACATGGGCTTAAGGTCAGGTCTTGTCCTTCACTCTGTAAGGTGAGCCACACCAGAGTTCTTGGAGGTCTGTGTAAACACAGTGATGGTTCTCCGGTGAGCCCCAAATGCATCTTCTAAGAGAATACTGCCCTGGCTTGTAGGCAAGGCCCCAGAGGTATCCAAAGGGTCTGGTAGATCCCTTGGGCACTAAACATCACCTCCTCCCTTCACTTTTCAGGTGAGGAGGATCATGCTGAGATGGAGGGCAGGTGGAGAGGAGTCCTGGCCATGCTGGTCATCCTGGCTGGGCTGACAGGTAGGTGGAATGAGTGGGTGGTCTGTTTACAGACTTCAAAATCAGGGTGGGAGGGAGGGTGAGCAGAAGATGCAGCAGGACTGGCTATAGTTGGTTCTCCTTAGGTGGTCCTCCTCAGGCACTCCCCTCAGGTGGTCCTCCTCAGGCACTCCCTCCAGGTGGTCCTCCTCAGGTACCCCCTCCAGGTGGTCCTCCTCAGGCACACCCCCAGGTGGTCCTCCTCAGGCACACCCCCAGGTGGTCCTCCTCAGGTACCCCCTCCAGGTGGTCCTCCTCAGGTACCCCCTCCAGGTGGTCCTCCTCAGGCACTCCCCTCAGGTGGTCCTCCTCAGGCACTCCCTCCAGGTGGTCCTCCTCAGGTACCCCCTCCAGGTGGTCCTCCTCAGGCACACCCCCAGGTGGTCCTCCTCAGGCACACCCCCAGGTGGTCCTCCTCAGGTACCCCCTCCAGGTGGTCCTCCTCAGGTACCCCCTCCAGGTGGTCCTCCTCAGGTACCACCCCCAGGTGGTCCTCCTCAGGCACACCTCCAGGTGGTCCTCCTCAGGCACACCCCCAGGTGGTCCTCCTCAGGCACTCCCCCCCAGTTGGTCCTCCTGAGGCACTCTGTCCAGGTGGTCCTCCTCAGGCACTCTCCCCAGGTGGTCCTCCTCAGGCACCCCCTCCAGGTGGTCCTCCTGAGGCACTCCCTCCAGGTGGTCCTCCTCAGGCACCCCCTCCAGGTGGTCCTCCTCAGGCACCCCCTCCAGGTGGTCCTCCTCAGGCACTCCCTCCAGGTGGTCCTCCTCAGGCACCCCCCTCCAGGTGGTCCTCCTGAGGCACCCCCTCCAGGTGGTCCTCCTCAGGCACTCCCTCCAGGTGGTCCTCCTCAGGCACCCCCTCCAGGTGGTCCTCCTCAGGCACTCCCTCCAGGTGGTCCTCCTCAGGCACCCCCTCCAGGTGGTCCTCCTCAGGCACTCCCTCCAGGTGGTCCTCCTCAGGCACCCCCTCCAGGTGGTCCTCCTCAGGCACCCCCCTCCAGGTGGTCCTCCTCAGGCACTCCCTCCAGGTGGTCCTCCTCAGGCACCCCCTCCAGGTGGTCCTCCTCAGGCACCCCCCTCCAGGTGGTCCTCCTCAGGCACTCCCTCCAGGTGATCCTCCTCAGGCACACCCCCAGGTGGTCCTCCTCAGGCACTCCCCCCAGTTGGTCCTCCTGAGGCACTCTGTCCAGGTGGTCCTCCTCAGGCACCCCCTCCAGGTGGTCCTCCTCAGGCACCCCCTCCAGGTGGTCCTCCTCAGGCACCCCCTCCAGGTGGTCCTCCTCAGGCACCCCCCTCCAGGTGGTCCTCCTCAGGCACCCCCTCCAGGTGGTCCTCCTGAGGCACCCCCTCCAGGTGGTCCTCCTCAGGCACCCCCTCCAGGTGGTCCTCCTCAGGCACCCCCCTCCAGGTGGTCCTCCTCAGGCACTCCCCTCCAGGTGGTCCTCCTCAGGCACCCCCCTCCAGGTGGTCCTCCTCAGGCACCCCTCCAGGTGGTCCTCCTCAGGCACCCCCTCCAGGTGGTCCTCCTCAGGCACCCCCTCCAGGTGGTCCTCCTCAGGCACCCCCTCCAGGTGGTCCTCCTCAGGCACCCCCTCCAGGTGGTCCTCCTCAGGCACCCCCTCCAGGTGGTCCTCCTCAGGCACCCCCTCCAGGTGGTCCTCCTCAGGCACCCCCTCCAGGTGGTCCTCCTCAGGCACTCCCCTCCAGGTGGTCCTCCTCAGGCACCCCCTCCAGGTGGTCCTCCTCAGGCACCCCCTCCAGGTGGTCCTCCTCAGGCACTCCCTCCAGGTGGTCCTCCTCAGGCACCCCCTCCAGGTGGTCCTCCTCAGGCACTCCCTCCAGGTGGTCCTCCTCAGGCACTCCCTCCAGGTGGTCCTTCTCAGGCACCCTCCAGCATGTCTGTCTCATGGCCAGCCCCTCAAGAGCTCTCATTCCTGTTATTAACTCTACCTGAAGAAGATCCCCTTGGTGTCTCTGATACCCCACCTGGCCCCCATTAGGACTTTCCCTTATCCCATTAGACATAATTGTTTCACTTTTTGAGATACTTTTCCCACTTGCTTCTCTCCTCTTCAATCTCTTTGTAGCTTTCAAGGGAAGGCTGGCTCAAGTGTCTCCTGTCTGTGTCTTCTTGGCTTTTGTGATATCTGGGGTGGGATCCCCAAGCCTCATAATATGTCAGGAACTTATCTGATCCCTCATCACAGCCATGCTGACCTGAGTTCTTCAGGGCATCAGCTGGATCCAAGGCCCATGGAGAGTGGGCTGGGCTGACTCTGAAGGTCTCAAAACCTTTAGAGTCTGTGCACCCAGCTTTGGGCTGATTAGGTCTTGACCCCTTGTCCACTGCCTCTGGGATCTGGCTTCTCATTTCTCTGTGTCTCCTATTATGGCAACTTGACAGTTTGCTGTAAAAGAAGATGATGCAGGGACATTTGTAGGGCAAGGTACCCTGGATGATGTGTCACAAACCGAGCCATCCTTGTGATCAACCTGGAGACAAGAACACCCAATGAGCAGCTGCCCCTTCCCTCCCCAAATGCCCCCAGTTCTACTAACCGTGTGGGCGGCCGTGCTTGTTTGTGCTTCAGAAGCTTGTGTGCTCCGTTCTGGATGGGTAGACACTGGGCTTTCAAAGGCTGGCCGTGGCCGTGGTAAAGGAAGTAAAACAGAGCGAAACTAAGTAGGAAATCAGGCAGGTTGTGAAATTCCACTTTGGAGTGTTTCTGTAGGTGAAGTCTAGGAGCAGCTAGCTGGCTGAGGAGTCCAGAGGCAAAGGTGTGACAATCCCCCATCTAACAGCACACAGTGAGAAGCAGCCTGCAGGGGCCTGCTGGACATTTTCAATACAGTGGAGAGGACGACCACGTCTGGGAACAGTTTAGGGACTGAGCCTGGGGCTAATAGACCACCTTAATCCACACTTTAGGGACATTTTGAGATTACAAAGGTCCTTTAAAGACTGGAGAGGATTGGATGAACTGTGGGCTTAGTTTTTCTGATACATATTTTTCAGAATAAATATCATATATATATATTCATATACATATATATGATCAGAAAGACATATAATCAGAAATATGTATAATCATCTCAGAAGCTCAGCCGACAGTTTAGACCTGCCTGGGGCCTTCACAGGACCCCATTCTGTTCTTCCTCAGTGAGGCCCAGCATAGAGTGTGGTTGGCTCTTCTTCTGAAGGCCTGTCACCAAAGTTGTTCTCTCTGCCCTCCATCCCTCACTTCTTCCCAGCTGTTAGCCACACGGCCAGCCTGCTTTCCCATTTACTGCTGAGGTCGGGTAAGAAGGGGGCAGCATGGGGTGTGCGTGTGTATCATGATGTGAAGGTAGGGTTGAAGCCGATCCGGACTAGGAAAATGGCCATGGGGTCAGGACAGACTATGAAGTTTCTTATGTCAAGAAGATCGTCCCCCTCGTGTGTGCTTGCGTAGGTGTACGCGTAGGTGCATGCATGTGACGGTCAGAGGTCATGCTGGGGCATCTTTCTTCAGGTTGCTGTGCACCTTGTTTTCTGGAGACAGGGCATCTCACTTTTACCTGGACCTTGCTGCTTTGGCCAGGCTGCCTGGCCAGTGAGCCCCAGGGACACCTGCTGTCTCCACCTCCTCGATGCAGGGAGTGCAAACATGCACCACTACACCCAGCTTTTCTGCTTGTTTTTTTTTTTTTTTTTGTGTGTGTGTGTGTGTGTGTGTGTGTGTGTGTGTGTGTTAAACTCGAATCCTCATGCAGTGTCCTGACTGAGCCACAATCTTGGCTCAGGAATCAGTTTCGGAGAATCAGCGAAAGGTGCAAGGGTTAGCTAACCCCTTCTCCAGAGAAGCAATTGAAACTGTATTAATGTCAGGATGGGCAGTGGGAAGAAAGAGGGCCTTGCTCAAGTCTGGAGGTGGCAGGGCAGTTCCAGACATACTCATAGGGCACGAGAGGAACCCAGCTCTGTCAACTGAAGAGTGTGGATCCCACAAATCTTCTAGGAAAAGAAACTCCTCAAGGAATCCCGCCGACAGCTGACACCCGAGATGTGTTGAGTGATTCCTGCAGAAAGCTCTCAGGCACGGGAGACCCTGACTTTTCCCAGCATCCTTCTCCATTTTCCAGCTTTGCCCTCCAGGAAGAGAAAGAGAGAGAGTGGAGGAGGGGAAGTGAGAGCTGAGGTCTCAGTCTGCTTTGTGTGGAGCAAGGTCACCTGTGGCCTCAGAACGGTGAATCATTGAGGAAGGAGCAAGGCACTATGGCAGCACATCCTTGTTACCAGTGCAGCTGAGGGCAGCTGGTGAGTCCAGAGGGGGCTGCAGCTGTAGGGATTGTGCTTAAGGCTTTGCTGTCACCTATTTCGTTTAAACGTCAGTGTTAAGTTTTTTCTGGCCCGATGAACCTCTCCGCTGACGTAATAATCCAAATCAGACCAAATCAAATCAAATAAGAAGAAGCCCAGGTTTAATGGATGCCCTCTGGAAAACACAGAGGGTGGGGGAAGGGAAAGGGAACAGCAGAGAACCAGGGAGACCATGTGTTCATTTAAATAGTCTGTGGGAGTGGTCTTAGCCATCCCTGGGGAGGGGGTCACCTTTTGGCAACCTTTCTTGGAGATGGAGTCTGGACTGCAGCAACTCCCAAGGGAGAGGGTCTTAGAACTTTCCACCAAACATTCCAGACTCCTTGTATATATATAGATGCCAGAGGGCTGGGGTGATGCTTCCAACCAAACATTCCAGACTCCTTGGATAAAGAGGGTGCCAGGGAGCTGAGGTGACGCTTCCAAACAGTCACCTGGCCCCAGGTTTGTCTTCCAAGCATGCACATGGTCCCAGGTTTGTCTCCCAGTACTGTATATTCAGATATTACGGCTCATGCTTGTAATTCTGGCACTCAGGAGCTGGAGGCAGGAAAATCAGAAGTTCAAGGTTGTCCTTGCTTACTTCACAAATTTAAGGCCAGCTTGGGAGATGTGAGATCCTAGCTTAAAAACAAACCAAAGCCAAAACCCAAAGCAAAAACAGGTAGCCACAAACTCAAAAGAATTTCCCCCATGGCCTAGGATCCTCTGGCTTTGCTTCTACCTGTCCAGCTGCAGTGTAAGGCTGGTCTGTGAGTGTCACATGGTTCATCAGTCGCTGAGACAGTGGGTGGTACCTTTACATACTGTTTTTGGAGCAAAATGAGGTAGCGTGTACTCTCATACTATCCTCCAACCTTGTAGGCTGTGCGGCCCTCACCCACTCCTTTCTTTCGGTCTTGCAAGCTGTATGCGGTTTCACCCATCCTCTTGCATTGGGGCAGAAAGTATATGTATGGGGTCTGGGATTTCCTCTTTCCCAAGGCATGTAAGTTAGTCTATTTTCTTCAGTGCAACTACAGGTTCATGGCTAGAGCTGACTCAATGTCCGTAGCTGCCTTGGAGTCTGTTCTGATTGGTTTTTGTCTACTTGGCACTAGCCAAAGTCTGTAAAGAGATTGAGAAAATGCCTCCATTGATTGGCCTATAGGCACGTCTGTAGGGCATTTTCTTGATTAATGATTGCTGTAGGAAGACCCAGTTTATGGTGAACAATGCAACCTCTGGGTAGGTGGTACTTGTTGGTATAAGAAAGAAAGCAGGCTGATCAAGCCATGGGGTGTAAGTCAGTGAACAGTATTCCTCCATGGCCTCTGCAGCAGTTCCTGCCTCCAGATTCCTGCTTTGGCTTCCATTAATGGACTGTGACCCAGGATATGCAAGCTGACATAAACCCTTCCCTCTTCAAGTTGCCTTTGGTCAGTGTTTTTATCCCAGCAATAGAAAGCAGGCAAAGATAGAATCATTTCTAGTTTGGTTTTTTTTTTCTTGAGTTATTTTGGTTTTTAGCTGAAGGTCAAGATGGTTCTGAACTAAAGCACAGTTACTAAAAACTCAAAGACATATATTGGGGTTCAACATGAAGACCAGAAAAGCAAAACAGTCAGCTACTGGCTCTTACCTCAACCTCAGTCTGCAAATGGTGATCCTGCCTCCAGGAAACCTCAGAATGAGACAGAGACTGAGAGCTGTCTCCTGCTGTTTTATAATCCTCTCTAGTTCTGGGATTAAGGGCATGCACCACTACTGCCTGGTTTCTATGGCGAGCTAGTGTGGCTACTGGGATTAAAGGTGTGTGTCATTGTTGCCTGGTCTGTAAGACTGTCCAGTATGGCTGTTTTTCTTTTCTGATCTTCAGGCAAGCTTTATTTATTAAAATACAGATAAATGTCACTACACTGGATCACTCAGACTGGGTCCAGTGGCCACGGAGAACATCCACTCTGCAGTGTCTGTTAGGAACACATTTTCTTTCTTCTTTCTGTCATACCCTGGGTGTGGTGGTGTGCACTCAACCACTGACTTGGTTCAGGTGTCTTCTCACCTTTGTGGAGCTCTGTCTCATCTAGGACAGCTGGCCTCTCCTGGCCTTGTCTTCCCCAGAACCCTCCCCTCTGCGGGTCCTCATATGAGTGTAATCCTTTTCTCCATTTGTGAGTTCCTGAACAAGGAAACTCTGCCCCATGGTACATTCTGGGTAATCATGAAGTGCTAATGTGTGGCTCTCTGTCATGCCCAGGGATGTTCAAGGCTCTGCTTAGTTTTTTTCAGGGAATGCCTCACGCTTGTCCTTCAAGGCAAGAAGAGAAGAGCTAGCTTGTCAACCCACAGGGATTATATAACACCAAGGTAACCCATCCTGACTGATGGGTTGGCCTGCAGAGAAACCAGGGCATATCCTGTTTCAGTGGTCTCCTGAGGGACAGGATTCAGGGAAGAGTCTGTGATTCAGGGTGGCAAAGCCTGAACTCGGGTCCCAGTTCTACTACTGTGACTGTAAGTCCTGGGTGTCCTGTGGAGAGGACTGGTCCCCTTTGGAGGCTGTGGAGGAGAATCTGGTTCCCCATCTCTGCTTGCTGGTTATTGCAACCCTTGGCATTCCTTGCTCCATGTCAGTTCCCCTCTTCACATCGAGTTCCTCTCTGTATATTCCTGTATCTTAGACTCCTCTGCCTTTCTCTTACAGAGAACCTAGGCTTGAAACTGAGGTCCATCCTGCATCCAGGATGATTTCATATCAGCATCCTTGGCAAAGTATATCTGCAAAAACTCTTAAATGCTGCATTTTGTGGCATTGGTAACTGAGAGCTTCTAGGGAATGGTGGTGAAGCCAAGGCTGCCTGTCTACGGGAGTGTAGTGGGAGGCTCATATTGGCCATGGATCTACCAGCAGTCCTGGTTCTTGGCCTCAGGGTCAATAAGGTCGACAGGCTGAGCCTTCAGATGGACACTCAGAGCATGACAGCGGACAAACAGGTTAAATGACATCGTTGACTTATGTCAGATAATTCATTTTACTGCCCTGAAAAACGGATTTCCTTCTAGCTTCTGGATCCAGTTATCAGATCATAGAAGGTCCTCAGAATGTAACAGCTCTAAAGGGCTCGGAGGCGCGCTTCAACTGCACCGTGACCCACGGCTGGAAGCTGATCATGTGGACTCTCAAAAACGTTGTGATGCTGAGTATCACTTCCCAGGAAACCATCATCACCAACGACCGCTTCACCTCCGCCAGTTACAACGGGAGCAACAGCTTCATTTCCGAGATGATCATCCACAATGTGCAGCCCAGCGACTCGGGGCTTGTGCAGTGCAGCCTGCAGAACAGTGACGTGGTTGGAACGGCCTTCCTCTCCGTGGAAGGTGAGTCAGCTGGCAGGCCTTCTGAGGCTCACAGTCGTGATGTCGGGATGCGTGGGGTCCACACTCAGCTATGGTGGTGCATACTGTAATTCTGAACTGATGACTGCTTGTGTGTATTCCTTACCTCCCTCCATCCCTGCATCCTCTCATGCATAGTCTGACTCCATTGTTCTGAATAATCTGAGCAAATGCTTGCTGAGTTTATGTCTCTCTCCTTCCCTCCCTTTCCTTCTTCCTTCCCTCTTGCTCTCCTTGCTTCCCTCCCTCCCTTTTTCTCGTTCCCTCTTTCTTTTCCTCTATTCTCCCTCCCTCCTTTCCTGATTGACCCCCTTTCCTTGTTTAACCCTTTCCTTCCCCTGCTTCCCCCGCCCCCGCCATGAGATGGGTTTATCACTTCCCCATCTAATCTACTCCAGTGTCTAACTGCTTTTCTGAAACCATCTTCTGGAGTTCTTTGTCATGTAGCTGCAGCTCCTTTGATTTGGACAGTTGGGGATCATGGCCCCTTCTCTAGCTTTTTGTCTACCAGCATATACTTTGTTACATACATTATCGAGGTGGAAGAATGCTTTAACTACTTTATGACTTTGAATTTCTCTGATCTACTTTTCTTGTTGCCCCAGTGACTACAGCTGTTAAAGTCAAAGGTGTGTGTTTTCCAAATGCACCATGTATTTAAGAGAAAAGGGTAGATACTAGTCTATACTACCATAACTTATTTTCATATGTAAAGGTAATTTGGTGTCCTGAAGATCACTATAAATTGATAAAGGTAAAGGATGTGTTTTATGGGGCTTTAGATAGTTTTACCCAAATCAATACCCTTTGACACTTGTTAAAAGTAAGTTTATATATTATTGACAGAGGTTGTAATTAGTGGATTACAAATTTCTATCAGATATTTTTTTGGCAGTGTTGGGGACCAAACTCAGGTCCTTGTGGTCTCTCTCCAGGGCTCTCCCATTGAGTTGAGCTTTGTCCCCAGTTTTCTAGAGTTTTGATTTCTATGACAGCATTTCTTATGAGAACAAGCTATGCCTTTGAGATTTTTTTATATCCACTTATTCTCCCACCCCAATGAAATCCCAGATTCTGTCTGTTGTCAAATCAAATGTGATAATATTTGGTGGAAAAGCATGTAAAAATATATAATTTGTATTTACATTTTACAATAATTTTTCTTTAGAAATTGAATTAAATTCAGGATTCTTTACTTTGGGGTATCTTTAATTTGGTCAATTAATGGTATAGTGATATTTTCTAAGTAGTGATTGTTGCGGGGTTACCTAGAACTCTCGGTCTAGTTTGCATGCCGAGGTTCTCCTATTTTAATTCAGTTATAATGAAAAGAATACAGGACATGAGTTCTGCTTTTGCCTTTCTCAGTTGTCAACCAATGAGACTCCTGCACTGGCTCCTTCCTTCCTCTGTAAGGTGGGATGAGGCTCCTCTATTTAGCTCACACATCTGCTGTGAGGACCAGATGATAAAACCACAAAAGACTCCATCACTTTGTCCCATGTAGCTTGATGTACATCCAGCTGGGTGTCCAGAGTGGCCTAGTGGTTAGAAATGCAGGCTTGGGAACCTGGCTGCCTGGGTTCCTGTTCTGTTTTTGTTGCTTAGAGCTGTATGGTCTTAACAAAGCACACAGTGACTTTGGCTGTGGTTTGCTCATGATCAGGCTGTTGTAGCATGGGGTGGGTGGGGTGATAGAAAGCAGATTGATAGTGTCTGACTCACAGAACATTTTTTTATTCCTGGAAAAAAATGCTAATCTAGAGGGCTGGCTCAGTTGGTAAAGGACTCGCTATGCAAACACGAGAGCCTGAGTTTGATTCCCTCAGAACCCACGTGGGAAAGCTGGGTGTAGTAGTGCATGCCTGCAATTTGCAACTGGTGGAGACAGAAGGGTCCTTGGGGCTTCCTGGACAGTTGGACTAATGAAATTGGTGAGCTCTAGGCTCAGTGGGAAGGGAGACTCTGTCTCAAAAAACAAGATGAAGAATGATTAAGGGCCTCTGACACACACACACACACACACACACACACACACACACACATACATACACAGAGTTTCAGGACAGCAGACCTTCAGAGACATTTTAAAGACCCACAGATAGTGTTTTCTTGAAGTGGAAGTATCTCTGAGAGAGTAGAAATAGATCATATGAGGGCTGTAGGACTGGCTCCCCAGTCCATGCTCAGTCCTCTGAGGGCTGGATCACAGTTTACACTCAGTCCTCTAGGGACTGATAGAAGTGCGGATCCCAGCCCACACCTAGGAAATGGGTAGTCATGCATCATGGGAGTACAGACTGGAAGGTGGGGCTCCTTACTGCTGTGCTCATGACGTATACAGCTGAGAAAATGCACACAGTTCTGAAGTGGTCCCCAAGGCACTCAGCCTGTACATCTGCCTGAAAACCTCCGGCACGTACCTTAGGCATTGGTTATTGAAGCTTTTGGTTTTAATATGGGGAGAAGAACAAGCATCTAGGGCACTGGAGGTCCTGCACAGGCACGGCAGTGGGGCAGAGCTGCTCTGTTGTTGCGGGAACACTAAGCAACAGGCTTTCCCCAGGAACACGATCTTGGAGAAAGGGAACGCCCATGAAACACCCAAGACCCATTTCCTTTTCCTTCCCGTTTCTATAGAGCAGACACAACTCCAGCTTGAGCCCTCTCCCATGTCTGCGGTTATTCCTCAGACTGTTTTTGAATAATGTCTTTGTCACGTTCGTGGATAACCCCGTGAAAGCCTCCTCCAATGGGGAAGGAGAGGCTGGGGGAAGCTGGAGCCCAGCTGCATACACAGAAAAACCCTTTACATGACTGCCCTGGTCCAGTTATTGCCCAACCTGCCATTGACTGAGACATATGCATTCTTTTGCTTTCCAAGGGTCAGAAGGACCTGAGTTCATGTCCTTCTGTCATTATCTGAAGCAGTTCCATCCCTTCTAGGGCCTCTCATCATACTTTTTTTTTACATTTATTTATTGTCCACACATGTGCAACAGTGTGTTTGTGAGAGCTGGTTCTCTCCTTCCATCATGTGAGTCTTGGGGCTCACACTCATGTCATTAGTTTTGTCGGCAGGGGACTATCTGCTGCAGTGTCTGGAGGGCCTCTGTTATCTGCTATCTTAAATCTCCTTCCCATCAAACAAAACGGAGGAGTTGACAAAATAATGACCATGAGAGCCCTTCATATTAAAGTCACCTGCCTCTCGTTCTCTCATTTACAGGAATGCTTAAGGTTAGCACAGACATCTTATTCTAGGGGAGCATCCAGGAAGTATAGCATCCCGGAGCAAAGAGATATGGCAGAGCCTCTCTGGTCCTCTCCGACTCCAGGGCATGACTTCTTGTAATGATCATAGACAAGGCTAACACGCTAGTGACTCTTCCAGTTCCATTCTCCCGATTGCTCAGGGGAGCTTCATGCTGCACATTGGAAAGATCTTCTCAGCCATAGGCCAGCATCGTCCACATTACTGACTATGATAAAAACCACACAAGGGCAAAATCTAGTCAACCGCCGGATAGGGCCGTGGTCCAGAGGAGAGAGAGGGAAAGCCCTCCTTGTGGTTTCAGGTTCTATAGTGAGCTCACCTTCAAGAAAACACTCCTGTTTGAGTTTTGGCATGATATCAAAGGATATCCATGGTTATTTAAAAAGGCTACACAACACTGTGCTCATCTGTGGAAGTCAGATTTCCTTCTGCACTCTTCAACAAAGCAGTCTCCTAACCTGTGAATGAAGCTGCCAGCTTGGGAACCTAGCTGAACATAACAGATTTGCATAGACCAACATGGCCATTTAGTTTATTAATTTTTTTATTAGTTTAAAAATGCAGCTTAGCAGAAATGTGTTCATTTACATCAATATGTAATAAGTTATGTTTGTTACTTTTAAGTAAATATTTTAGAATAATTTATGGAGGAGTTATCCACACAAAGGAAGTTCTTTGGAGTCTCTTGTGGCTTTTAAAAAGGAACTGAAACCAACGTGTTTGAAGATCATGTATTCTGGCCAAATTATCCCCTTTAGGGATAGAAAATGCAGAGGTGGGGGCTGGAAGACCCCAAATTTCAGTAGTTACTCTGAGTGATGGAGCCGTGTTGTGCCACAGAACCTCGAATAAGAGCAGAGTTTGCCATCCCTGGTCCAGTGTTCTTTTCATTATATCAACAGCTGGGGTGGTGCCTGGTAGCACATTGGAATTTGAACATTTGAATGCATATGTATGTCACTAAGGCTGTGTCTTTGCTGGGGCCATCCTTCAGGCTAGTTCAGTAACGTCAGCACAAGTAAATATCGTTTTCAGTTGGATTCCTGGCAGCGTGAAGGCTGCCACTGGCAAGTGGGTTCTTGGAGAAAATATTGACCTAAGTCAAGGATTCCGAGACTGAATTGGGTTAATTCGGTTTATAATAGATTTGATTTTGATATAATTTAAAAACTTATTTTTAAAGGAATATGCCAGGCAGTTCTTTTTTGAAGTTTACTGCTGAGTGAGGCGGCACTTGCCTGTCTTCCCTGCTCCTGGGAGGTAGAGGCAAGAGGATCTCAAGTTCAAAGCCAACTTAGAGTGATGTTTGGAAAGCCAGCCTGGGCTACATGAGACTTTGTCTCGAAACAAAACAAAAAAAGTTTATGGCCCCAAATTATAAAATGAAGGTGATTTAACATAAGAGATTTGCTGTTTATGAGTCTCTGGGAAAAGAAATATAGATTATTCCCCTTCCTGCTTGTTTCCAGGATTGCCTAAGAGAATCCTGTAGCCCCACGCCAGTGCTCCTTGATCTATATTTCTCATTATTCTCAGGAGACACTTCACCTTCTCATAAGAGCAAAGCAGGTGTATATTGACATGGTAGATAAGACCTGAACTGTGGTTTCCTGGGACAGACACAGCCTTCCTGGGGCCTGATATGTAATTTGCAGCTAAAATTGGGGAAATCCGAACGCTGTTATTCCTTGCCTTGTTTCTTTCTTCTCTTTAGTTATGGGGACCCTGAACATTCCCAACAGCAGCCTTGTAGTCACGGAGGGTGAACCCTGTAACGTGACTTGCTCTGCCCTGGGCTGGACCCCACTCCCAGATATTTCCTGGGAGCTTGAGGTCCCGGTAAGCCAGTCCAGCTACTATTCCGTTCTGGAACCGGGTGACTTTACAAGGACCTTGAGTGTCCTGGCTCTCACACCGCTGGGCAATGGGACCTTGACCTGTGTGGCAGAGCTGAAGAACCTGCAGGCCAGCAAATCCTTAACTGTCAACCTAACTGTGGTTCAGCCCCCGCCTGGTAAGTGAGTTTCGCCAGCCAGAAAGCTATGAGCGACCATTTCCAGTTCATGGGAGGGTCAGGCTCTTGGTCACTATACATGGCCAACCTGGACTGTGACCTTGACGTTAGGTGGAGATAGTGATGTTGTCAATCAAGTGGCATGGGCTCAGTCTATGATCTCACCTATTCTTACGATTCCTTCTTGAAAGTTTTTCTTTTTCCTAGCTGCAAATGAACCACTGCAAAACCCTGTCCACTACTTAGATAAGAAGACAGCAGGTTCAGACACAAATACTTGACTTAATGTTTTTCAAAACTGAAGCTGGTGGCTAATATTTATAATCCTAGCACTCGGGAACTGAGGCAGTAAGATGGCTGAGAGTTTGAGGCCAACCTGGGCTATATAGTGAGTTCCAGAGAAGCCTGGTTTATAAAGTGAGATTCTGTCTTGAAAAACCAAAACAGTGTCTCATTGTCTAACTTGACTAGGTGACAAAACTTCTAGAGGAATACACTGTGACATAGCAGGAACTCTAACCTTGTTCATTAAAGGGACCCTGTGGAGCCTGTGAGTTCTGAGCTGGCAAGAGTACTGGGGTGATGTGGTAGGACATGAAGTTTATTTAGAAGAAGGGATGCTGTTGGGCATAAACCCAGGGCCTCATATGTGCCAGGTAAGGGATCTACCTCTCACTTCAACTCCAGTCACACGAGCCCTGGAGACTCACAGTAAACCCCTCATCTTACAGAAGAGGAAGGGGGTCCTGGAGAAAGCAGGGAGAATCTCTTCATTCTCTTTTCCTGTTCCAGTATTTCTTGGCTTGTCCAAGTAGCTCTCTGACCCCCAGTCTTCATTTTCACATGGCTTCTGTGAGCATGTGTCTGTACATATCTTTGTCTCTCTCTGTCTCTCTGTCTGTCGGCCTTTCTCTCTCATAAAAATTCAGTTTTATTCTGTCCATGATAGTCTATTCCTGTCCTTATTCTTCTTGGTGTTCAGCTTGGTCTCGGGCTGCCCACTCCCTCAGGTGACTTTCTGACATTTTCTTATTAGCTCTTGGGCTCTGGCTCAACCAGGTGCTCCTTATTCACTTTGCTTTGCCCATGTCCAACCCAGCTCTCCCACAAGCTACTTAGAGACAATGAAGTCTGGTCCAGGCTTTGACAGGCAAGACTGAAAGACAAAATTCTGTTGGCACCAAACAGACAAGAACTGACGGTTGAAAACCTACATTTCACCAAGATAATGAGGCAGCTCAGAGCTCTGGTTGATGGATGGCCCCTTCTAGAAATGAGTCTTACGGATTAGCTCTCTGCCATCCTTTTCTTCTGAAGGAAAGGGCTCTTCGTTCCCATCAATGGAACTCTTCCTTAACTGGGACTGCACCTTAATTACAGCAGCTGTCAAGGCCAGAGGGCTGGGAAGGAAGGCTCTGCAGGTGGGCAGCAATGAGCCTTGCTTTATTGGACTCATTTGCAAAAGGGTAATTCGTTTCTAAATTATTCATCAAGATCAGAGCAGCTGGTATCTGGCTCCGTGTTGTGTGTTTTATGCAAGTTTTATTAGCTGCAGACCTCCTTCAACCTTGCCTGCGGAGCTAGAGGAGCTGGGATCAAGTTCGTGGAGAGTAGAGAGGTGAGCCACCTGTGATAGTTGCCAGACATCCTTAGGGGTAGGGAACCCCAGTTCTGTACCCCCATATGTACCACAAAGCTGGGGGGTTATCCTTAGGTGAGCTCAGAAAGTCTAATGGACTTGAGTCACAGAGTATGTGCTGCCCCAGAGATCAAACACTCACCTGAAGAAGGTGCGTGGGAAGCCAATGCTTGTCTTCAGAGCTGGTTTCTCAGTTCTAGAAAAACCAGTTTTCTTATTTACTGAAACCACAAACCCGTGGGTAGCAGACAGCCACATTAGAAAGCAAAGACCCTTGGTTATGTGTTGGGGAGAGATGTGAATGAATGCTTACTCACTCCAGATAGGAGACTAGTGATGCACCAAAGAAATCGTGTTACCCAAGAAGTTTATTGGAGTCACTTACAGGAGTATGAATGACTTAAATACATCACCAGATTGATGATTCGGGACCACTGTATTCATGAAACACCCTGCACAACTTGCAGGCAATTTCATTGAAGGGTCTTCCAGCAATTATTACAGCTTATACAGCTTTTGGGAAGAACCTGTGAGTCTTGTGACTTTCGTTACCTTCCTGAATGTTTTGATCCTCTTCCACTTAGGACTCTTCCATTGGGAGGAAGGAGCTACACAACAACCCAACAAAGATATATTCCAGTGAACAGCATGGCCTTAGATGTGCCTCTTTGGGTGTCCACTTGGTACTGGTTGTCCTCGTGTGTAGGTTGTGAAGTGAAACCACATTCTAGGGCACATGAGCATCTTCTCAGATGCAATGATCTAGTTTTATTTCTATTCATTTCCATGAGAAGTGACAAAGTCAGACAGAGAAGGTGGTAGGCATGATCCTGCTTCCCCCCTGAGGTAGACAGGGTGTCGTCCTTTTGGGGTCTGCGCAGCAGGGGTGGTACTGCGCCTCTCTGTTCTTTCCAGTGACTGCAGGCAATCTTTGATGTTCCTTGGACTGGAGAAGCAGCCCTCTGACCTAGACCTTCTTTTCCACATGGCCTCCCTGATGACATGACTCTGGGCATGTCATGTGGAGTTCTGAGGCTCAGTTTTCCTGCATGTGAGATGGGCAGGCAAGCTGTTTTGTCTCCTGGCTATGGATCATTGACTGAAGGAACCTGGATGCCTGTGCTGAGGCTCAGCCCCTTTTAGAAGCTCTCATTTAATTGTTTTTTATGGAATATGATATCTTTGATATTAAGTTCCCAAATAACTGGTTTGAGAGTACTTAGCCTAAAATCTTAAACCCTGATTTCTACTTTAGCTGGTCAGGTCCCACAATCTATATAGACCATAGATGGATGCTCTATCTAGCCCATGTGACTTGGGAGGAAGTTAATTTACCCCTCTGAGCCCCGGTTCTGTCATCTGTGAAGCTGAAATAATTGTAGCACTTGCATTGGGAGAAATAAGTATACTGGAATGTCCAAGACAATTTCTCAATGTGATTCCTGCTCCAGAGCAGGAAGGACAGAGGGCGAGCAGTTTTCGCAAACATTAATGCCTCACACACCCATGTCCTCTCTGGTCAGCTTGGGTTTTGTATGCAGTGATGACATTTTATGGCAATGCAACTTATGTTGAGAAATTCTACACAACCGCTTTAATGTTGTGCTAACTCTTTCCAGACAGAACATTTGGGGAAATGATTCTTTCCTTCACAGATCGGGAAAGGATGGTCCCCAAGAACACAATAAAGTCAGTTCCATGTTCCTGAGGAGCACACAGGGGTGGGAAGAGCTTAGGGAGTAGGGCTTGAAGTTTAAACCTGAAGATAACCATAGTAGTCACTGTGGGTTGCTCAGGTAGAGTGTATCCACCCTCTTGAGGGGCTCTGTCACTCACCTGAGTCATATATTCACTGCCCTGAACAAAGCAGCAGCCATACCTTTCCAGATGCCCTGAAAAGGTAAGGCCTGGGTGGCGCCTTCCTGGAGGGATCGTTCCACAATGACAGGGTCTGTGACAGAGTAGGAGGTATGTTAAGAACCTGGCTTTGTTTGTGCTGAGCCATAGGGTAGGTTTCCAGGGCTCTTTCCTATCTTACCTACACTGTGAACAGATTGGATCACGAATCATTCCAAGAACCTGTTTTTCTACCTATTATCATTTTTGGCTTAACAATAAGACTGTTGTTTTCAATGGGCTGTGAATGATTTATTCCAAAATGACTTTCTACTAAACAAGATTATCCATGTTTTATACACACACACACACACACACACACACACACACGTGCACACATATATGTAACAGGAGGTAAATGAAAAGCATTATTAAAATAAGACACCTGGACAGTTCCAGTAGTGTCTTATGTTTCCTGATGACCCCAGACATGATAGACTTGATTAGAGGAGATTTGAACAGATGTGTCTCAAGGGAGAGACTTGGAGGAAGACTGGACTTCCAGGGAGAGGTGAATAGCCAGATGGTGTCAGTGTGGGGCTGTTGCATGAGGCTGGGTATGGTGGCTGAACTAAGATGACAGTGAGTGATACCACGAGTCTCCCATTCCCTTCTAGTCTCAGTCATCAGCCCCAAGGGGGGCCTTTCCTCTATACACACGCACACTCAAGGAGAAAGCAGTCACTCTCAGTCGAGGAAGCTTGTGGAATCCAGCCTGGTTCAACAGAAGATTGGAATGTTAAGTAGGAGAAGAGGCCATGGGCAGGAAATGTTTGAGTGGTTAATAAACATGCTGTTATAAGTAGGGAGAATTCAAGCCTATCTCTTACATCAGGAGCCAGACCTCCTGTCTAACCCCAGTCAGTTCCCTTATCATGAAAACGTGTGACATTTGCAAACTTAGGTTTGAGAAAGGCAGTCCGTCTAACTTGATGTAGGGTGTCCATGGCTATTGTAAACACATGAGTTCTACCTCAGAATCTTTCACACACATTTTTTGAGTTTAAACAACCTGGTAGAGCAAGACTTGTGACTGACAAGTGAATCAGAGGCCAAAGGCAACCCAGAAAGTAAACAGGAGCCACAAGAGGGATTAGGTTCTCTGGTGGAAAGCCCAACGTGGCTGAGAGTTAAGAGGCTTCTGCACAGATAGAGGTCTGCTTTTATTCTGAACTGTGAGAGTCAAGAACGTATCTCAGACCTTAATGATGTCATTATTGTGTTCATGGTAAAGGAAGCATGGGAATATCCCATAATGTGGCAGAGTGGCCTCTAAATAAACTGTGCTTTTATTTCCTGGCCACCCAGACCCAAATAATCACACAAAACTATATGAATTGCAACACTGTTTGGTAAAGGGCTCAGGCATATTCCTAGCTAGCTCTTACATCTTAAATTAACCAATTTCTATTATTTTATATTTTACCGTGAAGTTCATGGTTTGTTACCTCACATGTTACTTTTTGGGTGACTATATAGCGTCTGCTTGACACTGCCTTCTTTCTCTCTGCATTCAGTTTAGTTTTTCCAGCCTAGCTATAGTCTGCCCTGTCACAGGCCCAAACGGCTTCTTTACTAATGAATGGTAGCACACAGAGGGGAATCCCACTACAGTGGCCTGAATAATATTCTAAAAGTGTATGCCATGAAGCATTTGCATGTGAAGCATTTGGAGTGCCCTTGCAGTCCTCTCGACTCTGTCACTGGAGCAGGTTTTGAATCTGATTGCTCAGTGGGCATTACAAGTGATTCCCAGTGTTGTGCTCTCTAACTATGGGACTTCTTTGTGACAGCATCCCAGTATTGGGGGTTGGGGAGGTATGATAAGGAAAAGACATAATCGTATCCTCTCTCTAATATCTTTGTAAAACACATTTAAACATTTCTGAGATTATATTATGTTGTTTCCCCTCCCTTTCCTTCCCTCCAAATCCTCTCATATACTCCCTCTTGTTCTTTTTTAAAATTCATGCCCCCTTTTCTTTAATTGTCATTAGACACACACACACACACACACACACACACACATATATATATATATATATTTCTAAATATATAAATACAACCTGCTCAGTTTGAATAATATTACTTTTATTTACATGATCTCAGGGATAACTATTTGGTTGTGGACATACAATCTGGATGTTCTTCCCTGGAGAAGAGTATTTTTTCTGCTCTCAGTATTTCCCAGTTGCCTATAGTTCTTTGTGTAGGGTAAGGCTCTCTCTCTTTCCTATCTTATTTCAGAGAGATATTTGGGGAAGTGGCAACAGATGGCATTAGAAAAGTAGTTTGGACTTCCTACATCCTGCAATTCTTCTCTGGATATCTTACATGAGGAGAAAGGAGATGTCTAGACCTGTCTCAGTATATCTGACTGCCCAGTGCAGGAAGCAGATAAGAACTCAGTTCTTTAATCCATCCATCCATCATCCATCCATTCTTCAACCATCCACCCATCCATCATCCACCCATCCATCCATCCATCATCCACCCATCCATCCATCCATCCATCCATCCATCCATCCATCCATCCATCATCCATCCATTATCCATCCATCCATCCTCTGACCCATCTGTCATTTATCTATCCATTGTCCATCACAATCTATTCATTATGACTAGCATATTCCAGGTATGTAGGGTATAAGGAATATAATACACAACATATGAGCTCAAAGGAGTTAGGACCAGTTTACATTGTAGAAGATAAGAAATAAGATATGGAAAAAACACAATTTGAAGTGACAGTAAATATAAGCTGTTAGAAATAAAAATAAAGCAACCATCAAAACTGTCCAACACTTTCTAATTCTCTGGAAGGAAATAAAGAAATATAAGCAATTCATGGAGAGCAAAACCAAGTATCTTTTAAAATAACGTAATTCTTCAAAGCATAGACAGTTACTTGGTTTGTTTTCAGACAAATCTTTACTTTAAAAAAAAAATTTTCAAGTCATGGTTTACTGTGTAGCCCTGGGTCTCCTGGAACTCACTGTTTAGATCAGGCTGGCCTGGAACTCACAGAGATTCACCTGCCTCCGTCCCGGGTGCAGCAATTAAAGGCATGTGCTACCACCACCTGTCATCTTTTTTAAAAAGGTTATTTATTTGAACGCGTGCATGTGTGTGTGTGTGTGTGTGTGTGTGTGTGTGTGTGTGTGTGTGTGTATACTCATATGAATGCAATGCCCCCAGAGGCAAGAAGAGGGCCTCAGATCCCACTGGATCTGGAGTAACACACATTTATGAGCTGACCTATGAGGGACAGAACTCCGTTTTTTTGCAAGAGCAGCAGGCCCTGTTCATTGCTGAGTTACTTTCTCTAGGCTTGCCTGCGGCTCTTTGTGTAGTTGGATTCTTGCTTGTGGTGACTTCTTGGTGCAGTTGACTTGCTTGCCGGTGACTTCTTATGCAGTTGGACTCTTGCTTACTCTTTATTGAGGAGTGAGGCAAAAGTGATCCTCTCTAAACATGGCTACTCATATTCTGACCATTTAACATAGGCAGAGGAACAGCAAGCTACAGCTGCAGGATCAATTTTAAGCAAAGTTCTATATGGGGAGAGCTCCCAAGAGAGTTGTTCACCATTAGCCTCCCTGGCCAATGGTTCCAAAGCAAACCCCATGTTCCTTCAGAGGAAGCCTATTGTTTTATATTTCTAGGGACTAGCCTTATCAGTGAGGCAGGCTGACAGACCTTGTAGAATTCAATGCACAGTTTCACAGATCAATGTGGTTGTATGTACTTTGACTTCTGTGTGGTTTCTGTTTGGGCACAGAGGAATGAAATGCTGTTTAAGGCTCCCTCAGGATCACTCACGTACTTTCCATGAGCCAGGACTTTCAAGGATTGTGGAAATGCTCCATCTGGGCTGATTTAGCACTTGAGATGTAGGTCGTATAACTTAGGAAGTGTATATTTAATTTTAATGAAAAATGAATTTACATGACCACCCAAAGCCAGCATGTCAGCTCTAAGACATGGTTATAAAAACTAAACCAAACATATAAACAAAACAACAAAAATACCTAGGTCATTACTCTTCCTTTTTATTTCCTTCCATATTTTCCTTTCATTCCCTGCTTTTTCTGACTCACTTACCTTTGACTTACTCCGTGCCTACTGGATACAGTAAGATACTAATAGTATCGGCTCCACAAGAGGTTAGGAAAACTTACACAACTGCAGGAAAAATACAGTTAGTGATGGGCTCTGCTGGGTCCCTGAGGAGAGCTGTGTGCCCAGGGTCTTTTGCCCTCCCATAGGGTGCTCCTATTACCTTTGGTCTGTGTGAGAACACGGATGCCAGGATCTACCATTCTCTAGTACACAGTTCTGTCTAACCAAGGGCTTTCCCAGCATGGTTATCAGAACGCTAACCCTTGGGAGTAGCCTTGCTGGCCCACCCTTGTGCAGCTCTAAGGAATGTGGGAGGTTGGACCAACTGATAATTGGACCTGGGTTACAAAGACTAACTGATCATTGGACCTGGGTTACAAAGTGATTACTTGTATCAGTAAATACTGGGATGAGAGATACTGTTGGGGTCTGAGTCACTGAACAGAGGAGGGCGGTTGGCCAAGAATGCTCTGCTGCATTATAATGTATTATATTGCTGAATATTACAATGCTGCCTCTGCCTCCTCCTGAGTACTGGGATTAAAGATGTGTGCCACCACTGCCCGGCTTAATAATTTATTTGTGTTTTAATAAAAAAAAAAGCTTGCCTGATGATCAGAGGGTAAAACTAAGCCACTAGAGGCCAAGCAGTGGTGTGAGTTTAGGGCCAACCTGGGCTACACAAGATCAATGCAGAAACAGATTCAGGTGATGCTGGCTCACAGAGATCCATCTGCCTCTGTCTTCCAAATTCCAGGATTAAAGGTATGTGACACCATTGTCTGGCCTCTAGTGGCTTAGTTTTACCCTCTGATCTTCAGGCAAGCATTATTTATTAAAACATCAATAAAGCATCACTATAACACAAGATAATTTAGATCCTACTCGAATCACTGAGCCTACAAGGTACAGATGTTGCTAAGCTCTTTCTTCCTCTTGCCGTTGTAGACAGTATTGGCGAGGAAGGCTCATCGCTGCCGACCTGGGCCATTGTACTGCTGGCAGTGGGCTTTTCCTTGCTCCTGATCCTGATCATCATTCTGATTGTAGTTTTCTGCTGCTGTGGTATCTCCAGGAGAGAAAAAGAAGGTATTGTTTTCATGTAAATTTCTATGGGGTTTTGAATTTGTGGTACAAGCAGTTGAAGTGAGCGAGCTTATCATTCAAAAGATGAGTTTCACCACAGTGAGATGTCACAGCAACCTGGCAGATAGCTGTCATCATATAGGCAGTGGACAAGAGCTGACAGGGAAACAGACACACTATTGGCTGGCATGTGAACAGGTATGGCCACCATGAAGAATGGTATAGAGGTTCTTCAGAGATTGAAAATGGAATTATTTATGATCCAGCTCTCCCACTGCGGGAGGAATATGCATAGGAAATGAAACACGTGTTTCAGACACACATATGCCTTCCCATGTTTATTGCAGAGCAGTTCATGATAGATAAGATATCAAAACAGGCTGAGTGTCCATCAACAGATGACTGTTAAAGGCAGTGCTACACACATGCACGCACATACACACATGTATACAGGCATACATATGTGCATACATATACATATACACACATGAACACATCTGGATATAAATAGCAAACACACACACATCACATTCATATATGTATACATACATGAACGCATACACATGCATACACATACATGCATACAGATGTATACACACAATCACATAATGCATATACACACATGAACACACTTACACACATGTAAAATAGACACCCATGCATGCACACATACATGAATATACACATTCACACAGACATACATAGGCACACATGAGTACACATACAAGCATGTATGTGAACATGCACATATATACATATATACTTAACATTTACCCACACAAGGGGATACCATTTAGCTTTAAAAATGTAGAAATCCTGTTATTTAGGACAACATGATGAAATTGAAGACATTAAGAGAAATGAGTCAGTTACAGAAAGGCAAGTGCGGTGTGATCCTGCTTGTTTGTGGCATACTCCACAACAGAAGTGGGATGGTGGTCTCCAGAGTTAGGGATGAAGGACTGGGACATGCTGGTTAAAGGATGCAAGGCTTTGTTTAGGGTGAACGTGTTCTGTAGACCTGTATCAGTCATAATAAATTATGGCTTGAAAATAGACCTTTAATGTTTTCCTTTAAAAGTGATTCATGTATGGAATGATGGGTGTATGGATCAGCTCCATCTAGTAATTTCCCAATGCCTACTCACATCAACTTGTCACACGGTGCCTGCCAATTCACGTATTTATATTTTCACTCCTGTGCTGCCTTAATGAGCTGGGACAGAGGTAATAGGGATGCTGAGCAAAGCAAAATTGAAACTAAGAGGCAAGGCCTTCGGTCTTTGTCAGGAACCATGGAAAGGTACAGGAAAGAGAGAGCTGTTCCTCTAGGGCCCAGGAAACCCTATCCAGAGACCAGGCTGTTCCCACATCTGAGAAGGTGATGGATGAGATCTTGCTAGAGGCCTGGGTTACTTGACTTCTGTACTGATTTTCAAGGATAGACAGCTACGGTGATATGTCCTATAACATACAATTGCTTTTCTAGAATAACATTGGTTGGGACATGCCTTTCCCCATTCTGTGGGGTTTAAAATGTCCCAGTACAGGCAAGGGTGGCTGCAGAGGTAAAAAGAAAAACATGGCACACGCTAAGTCAATGAAAAAGGCACACATGTCTCATGAATAGATGTACCAGGACACTCCCAGCTATGCAGAAGCTGCTGGTGGTCTGGAGATGGAGGTCTAGGATGAAGGGCCTTGTTACAGATTTTGACAGTCTGAAACTTGAGTGCGGAAGGATGATTTGACATGTGACAGCCCAGAACTTTCTAAGTGTCAAATCCTTGTCTTTTTTCTGACTTGAACACTTTGTACAGTTAAATTATTTTTTTTTGTAAGAGCTGAGGTGTGATGTTTGGGTGCCTGTCACTTGATTTGCGTTGTTAAATTCGCGAACACTTTGTGTGTGCGCCAGGTGGATCTACTGAATGTTTTCCATTGATCTCTCTCTCAACGAGACATGCCTGGTAAATCCCATGATCTAGCGTAAGGACAGGGTCTGACTGTAGCTCCTTCATGGATCAGGCTTTGATTTGGGGGTTCATTTTATTCCTTGCCAAGGGGAAGCTGGAGAGCAGTGAAAGCCTGTGAACTCAAGATGAGAGTTTGGTTTGACCAAGGATTTGCTCGTGTTCTGCAGACCTGTTCCTTGCTCGCTGTAATTCTGGTACTCTGGAAGCTGAGGCTGAAGGATTGTCACAATTTTGAGGGTAGCCTGGCCTACACAGTGAATTGCAGGCCCATGTGTTTACATAATAAGACCCTGTCTTAAAAAATATTTCTGAGATGTGTATCTTAAATTTTGTCCTGTGAATGGAGACTGCACTTTAGTTTTTCAGTTGCCCAGACCTGAACTCATTTGTTGTTGTTAGTCAAAAGAGGATATACCTTCTGGTGGCCTGGCACACAGTAGGCAACCAATGACTCGTGTGACTGGCTTGGCTACTTAGAGCTCTTCTTGGTCATGGAGCCTGCGCAACACTGGGTATCAAATTCAATCAGTATTCACTGGGTACACAAGGGGCATCCATTATCTTTCAGGTTCCCACAGAGTATTTACTTTTCTGATACTGAGTCTGTTTTTCTTGGGCTTTAGTTATCTACTAATTCAGTGCAGGGTTACTTTGAATACGGGCTGGGTCAAAGTGAAGTTTATCATCATATCAGAGGGTCAACAAAAATTAGAGTTGCTTTTAGAACCACTGTCTCCATTTTGCTAATGGGATTTTCCTTCTCCCACGCCCTCTTTTGTTTTTCAGAATCTAGCTATCAAAATGAAATAAGGTAAGTTGGAAACCTCTTCAGCTTTTGGCCAAAACAAAGCCAAGTAACCATGGCAACACTCATGCACGGGACTATAGGGTTTGGGGGATTATGCTACTCAGTATGTACTGCAATCAGACACTCTGAAAAACATATCCAATCACAGACTCATAAACCAACCGTGGGCCATCTATAGAGGACTCGCTTAGGCTTTCTAAAAGATGGAGGTTGACTGAGCAGCTGGCATTTGCAGCTCTCTCCACAAGAGGGCGCGGTGCCCTGTGACTGTTGGTGGCTGTTGTCCTGCCTGCTTTGAGCCATGCACTGCACAGATTGCACCATGACTTGACGCATGTTGTAGGACAGAAAGCCGTGTCAGACAGATGCCTATAAGGCATGTGGCATTGCTCTGGTAGACAAATTAGACACTGTCTGCAGCTCGACCCAGCACTAAGAAGACAGAGTGAAAAATTCCTCTGTTTCATACAACATCCAGAGTATCCGCAGATTGATTGATTGATTGATTTTTGTTTATTGTTTTTCGAGACAGGGCTTCTCTGTAACAGCCCTAGCTGTCCTGGAACTAGCTCTGTATACCAGGTTGGCCGCAAACCCACAGAGATCCACCTGCCTTTGCCTCCTGAGTGCTGGAATTAAAGGTGTGCCAACACTGCTCTACTGCAAACACTTTTGAGGAAGATAATTCCAGATTCACAGGAATACAAGCTAGCTGGTATTTTCACAAGAATACACAGTAGACAGTGTATTCTTAGGAATACATAGTATCTGGTGTGTTCACAGAATGCGTGATAGCCAGTGCGTTCACAGGAATACATGGTAGTCAGTATGTTCACAGGAATACACAGTAGCCAGGATGTTCGTAAGAGTACTTGATAGCCAGCATGTTCACAGAAATACATGGTGGTCAGTGTGTTCATAGTAATACATGGTAGCTGGTATGTTCACAGGAATACATGGTAGCCAGTGTATTCACAGGACTACATGGTAGCCAGTGTGTTCACAGGAATACATGGTAGCTGGTATGTTCACAGGAATACATGGTAGCCAGTGTATTCACAGGAATACATGGTAGCCAGTGTGTTCACAGGAATACATGGTATCTAGTATGTTCACAGGAATACGTGGTAGCCAGTGTGTTCACAGGAATACATGGTATCTGGTATGTTCACAGGAATACATGGTAGCCAGTGTGTTCACAGGTATACATGGTATCTGATATGTTCACAGGAATAAGTGGTAGTCAGTATGTTCACAGGAATGCATGGTATCTGGTATGTTCACAGAAATACATGATAACCAGTGTGTTCACAGGAATAAACGGTATCTGGTATGTTCACAGGAATACACAGTAGTTGGTATGTTCACAGAGATACATGGTAGCCAGTATGTTCACAGAAATAGCCAGCGTGAATATCTCTACTTTCAGAGTCACAGAGTCACCCAGAGTGTTTCAGATACAGCAGTTTTGTTGAAGATGTCTGCAGCCACATCCAGCAGTCAGTGTTTATTAGATAATATAGTTTCTAGGCTCTGAAATTTGAAAACCTCTTTGGCTATGTGCAGTACCATGAATGAATGTGTAATGGTTACCAAGCAACAGGTTCTTTCCATTCATCTTCCAGCCCTGATAAAAAACAGGTTCTGAGAGAGGCAGCTCCATTCTGAGGCACCATGCAGCAATAGTCTTGAAACTGTTCTTTGGGGCCTGTTGTGAGATGAGAGAGAGCAAGGAAACAGATCCTGGTGCATATTTTAGCATTTCTCTTGACCATGGTTACCAGGGAGTCATAGCCTGGATTCCCCCTTGGCTGAGCAGGGTGATGGTTGCCATGACCTTTGGTTCTGTTCTCAGGATGTTAGAGGATTTCAAGGCTCAGTAAAGGAATCCATAGTTACTCAGCAAAATGCTGGAGAATAACAATAGACATATACAACCACATGGGTAGCCATGACAACAGCTAAGACCCCCTTCCTCTGTTACACTCATACCCTTAACAGTTGGGTGCTGCTCTGAGCTCTGCACAGGTTTCAATCTTGCTGGTTTCTTACCATGGTTGTATAGATCTTTTCCATTTTGTGGCTGAGGGTACTGAGGCAGAAAAATATTTCTAACATCCTGCCTGTAGAAGAGTCAGGGTTGTAAAGAGGGCAGCAGCTCCCAGAGCCAGGTCCCTCACCTATGTGCAGGGCCTGGTACAGAAGGGATTGCCTCGTCCTGGGGGCATGATGATGACTTACTGCTTGTCCACATCTCCCTGCTTTTCCTTTCCATTTGTCCACACTGCTGTTTCCAGACACTTACATTTTTTATGTTAAAATGACCACATATATTTTTCTTAAAGATTCAGTAAATATTAAGTGTAGAAAAGAAATTAAACATGAATAGTTCTGAGAAACAATGTTAATACTACCTGTAGATCCATTGTCTAAAGGTAATCAGTGTTACATATGTTAGTGTATGCATGTGTGTGTGTGACCATGTATACAAGCAGAGATATGGATGCAGGCATTTTGTACAATCTGGGCCCTTACAACTGTTATCTAATAGCATGTTCTTTTTATCTGACACTATTTTGAAGGGTTTTTTTCTGCTAACAAATAGTACTTTGGTCTGGAAGGTTTCTTTTTTTCCAGATGGTTTTAATTTCCTTGTTTCATGAAAGGCATGTATGTAGTTTTAGTATCTGCCTTTTCTGCTTGGGAAGCACAAGCAACTGTCTATGTCAGCAAACACTATAGATATTTTTATAAATAAAGCAATTTTATTAGAGGGACTGGAGAGATGGCTCAGAGGTTAAGAGCATTTTCTGCTCTTGTGCAGGACCTGAATTCAGTGCCCATACCAGGCAGCTCATGCCCACCTCTAATTCCAGATCCGGGGTATTGGACACCCCCCCCCCTTAACTCCTATGGGCATCTGCAGTCACATGTTCATACCACACACAGACACATACATATATGTTTAATTTAAAACATCTTTAAACATTTTTATCGGTATAGATTTGTTTTACAAGGTGATGGTTCATGACATTTTTGTTCACAAATGTAAGTGGAGGAAGGTGTACACAGCATGAAGTTCTTAGATACCTGTGCTATGGCCTTGGCCAAAATTCACTAGTGAGTCGGTAGCCCCACCATGCTCCTCTCAGACCTCCCTTAGATAATTGTCTCCTTGGCCCCAACGGTAACATACTTCTGACATCTTTCCCCACATCTTAAGCTTAGATCTACGTAAATGAATCGTCACAAATCTTCATTCAAACATGTCTGCTCTCCAGGGCTTTCTACAGTGAGGCCCATGCACACTGTGCCATGTAGGTGGAAATATTTTCTAATGAAAAAATGCTGTGCTCTTAGCTGTATGTGGGATTTATTCTTCTCGGCTTTATGTGGGACTTTGACAGTTTTCCAGTAGGAAGCGAATATCATTCTCCGAGTGTTCTCTTGTGTCCCTGTGGAGAACTTGAGTGACAACCTTGTTCAGAGTTCTGTGTCATCCCCATGGCAGTGAGGGCCTGGACACACAGTAGGTGACTGTTGCCACTGTTGTCCAAGAGCATCCCGTGTCCACTGTCCCCGGCAGCACGGACGTCTATCGCTCACTTATGTTAGCCCCTTGGGTCCTCTGTAGCTCATGTGTGAGCCATCTTCAGGCATATATCACAATTGTTTCCTTAGCAGATGCTCTTGGGAGTTGAGTATAAACGTTTTTCATTCTCTGGCTATCCATCATCCAACTTTGCTCCCTGGGGAGCTGCACTTATCTCTGCCCTGTTTCGGGGGATCAAACCCACTGTTTTGTACAAAGGGATACACAGTAATACTTTTGGTTTTCCACAACCCCTAACTCTGCTGTGACATGAAAGCAGCCCCGGAAACCGTGATGACAAGCGGATGTGCCCGGATTTCAGCAACAGAGGGTGGAATAGTTGGGCTCAGGTTCATAGGTTACTGACCCTGTGTTTACTTAGGGGCATTTGTGGAGTTGAGTACACAGACCTTCCATGACGAGCCCCATCCCTCCCTCTCGCTGGTATGCAGGAATACACAGACTGTCTACCTTTGCTGAGCAGAAGCTGTAACCGAAATGCTCTAATTTCAGGAAAACAGCAAGCGTGAAGACAATCAAAGCAGAGCCTGAGACAAGGTTAAAAAGCGGAAAGGAGAACTATGGGTACAGTTCTGAAGAAGCAAGGAGGGCACGTGAGTACCAGGCAGGCACAGGAAGACCTCCAGAGGGAGATGTGTGGGTTGCCTGGACACCAGCTTCTCCAGTAGAAAAATCTATGCACAGAACAATCCGTGTTTGGATAACTTTATGGGAGAACTTTTAGAGTTAGGAGTAGATTTAACAATCAATCTCTCCTTCTGCTGAAAGCATAAATAACGTTAATAACTTTCAAGGATCTTATTCCCCTTTAAAGCTATGTGATGACCCTTTAATGTCCTGCATGCAGGCAGTTTCTTCCAAATGTAACTCGATTCAAGTTCAACTGACACACAGAACTCTGCTCCTGATCAGTCAGACAGGACAGTTGTTAGAAGGCTAAACTACTGTGAGAAGTCGTCCACAGAGTCTCATCTTCTGTTGTCACACAGGGTAGGGACTTTCTGTAGGCAAGGCTGCAGCAGTAGGATTTGAAAGAATGAGGTCCAAGGGAAGGCGGCACATAAACCAATCCTTAGCACTAGAAAGGGTTGTCAGCCACATGGGTTGGCAAAAAATAAAAAATAAAAAAAATTCCCTAGATCCCCAGCCAGTTGACCCTTGCTAAGATTGGGGTTCTAGCCTTCAGTATCCCAATCCTTTGACTTCACCTAGGCCTCCCTGGTGTATCACAAATTCTATGCATCACATTAAAAAGTTCCACAAAGCATGGGCTGCTGTATTGGAGAAGCCTCCAGCCTCTTGCTGGGTTTCTTGCTGTTATGTATTACCCATTAGTATTTTGAGCATTTTACAAGTAGCTTGACCGAAATCGTGGCTTAGACCCAACCCCTCTGTCCTACCCTCAATGCGTCCTATGTTTATTTCCCACGGTCAGCTACTGAAGCCGTGGGTCATCTTGTGTCTAGATGAGACCACGGTGTGAAGAAAGGAATTGATTTTTACATAGACCATGAAGTTTAAGCTTATGTGATGAAAAGAGACAAACAGCTGTGCGCTGTTTGGCCTTTCTTTATGACCCAACTTTCTCCCACTGGGCTCCACCCCTTAAAGGACCCATCATTTCCAATAGTCCCAAGTCGTTAGTACATGCACTTCGAGGAACATCCCAGATCTGAACTGCAGAGATTATTTTAAGCCAGAACTACATAGGAGCAAATATGCTTACATATAAATTATAATTAATTATTGGAATATGCAACCTGGTTTCTTAAAAAAAATCATATATTGCACTGAAAAAAAAATTCTTCTATTGCAGAGATTGCTTCTCTTCCTCCTAAATCTGGTGAAGTCAGCCTTCCAAAACAACACAACTACAGCTCTCCTTATCAGGTAATGTAGAACATTTTGAAAATTTTTAAAATAATTTCAAAAGGCATACCTTGTGATAGGTACACACTGAATATTCATGACGGAAGAAGGGCTCTCATCCCCATCTCTATTTCAAGCAGACAGCCGTTCTGGAGTGGAGCGGAGAGAGGAAGTATCTCTTGCTTTCCTATAGCAGTGGCTGTAGGTCCAGCAGATGGTTTGGAAGGATGTACTCTGACTAGGGAAATAGTCACCTGAACCAACAAAGTCATGAACAACATGCAACTTGTTTTTTCTCTTTGATGAAGGTCTCCAGGACGTTTACTGTTCTGTCTTCCTGGGATCTGTAGAATTCACATTTACACTAGTACTTTGGGCTCCTTGTCTCATGGAAGGATGCTCGGTGCTGGGTTTGAAAAGCCAGAGAATAAATGTGGTTTGCCCTGCATGTGAGTTCTATGGCCGTGAGGTTGACAGTGAGGAAGATCCTTTTGGGACTGGAGTTTGTGTGGAGATGGGAAGAGTCCTTGGTCAGGAATATGGCCAGAACCATTTGGAGGTTGGAGCTGCCATTGACAGAGATTGCTGAGGGACGAGAGGGTTTGGTTACAAAGATCAATATTTATGATGAGCATTTCTGAGGTCTCCATTAGATGTCATCAGAGGCTCAGTGTGCAATTGAATGCGTAAGTCTGCAGTGTTTGATGGACAAGACAGTTAAAACTGTCAACTGTGAACACATCATGTTCATTTTCTAACACACAGTCAACACTGGTTATCATACATGTGGGAGTTGGGGTTAATGTTGCAGAAAACAGGTTGTATCTGAAATCGTAGGCAAAGCATTGAAAGCAACCTTCTCTGACCTGTACAAGTAAAACGCCTAGAGAGACCCACTCCAGGGGATCCCACCATGGGGGTCCCAATTAAGGGTGGACAACCTTCTCATCCCTTTTGGAGAAGCTGCCTCTAGATTTCCAATCACTTACTGGGTGGTTTGATCTGAGCAATGATTGCTCTTGGCTTATGGTGATGGCACCTAGCAGATGCACCGTTGTGGTCCCTGATTTGCTCTTTTTGAACACATGGATTGATTTAGATTTCCAGGGAGCTCTGCTCTGTGGTTTCCTCCCTCCCTCTGGGATTCAGTTGCCTGCATGCGTTCTGCCAGTGACACGGAGCTTTTAAGCTTTATGTGGGCCGGAGACTGCCTGATGCTAGGTTAGGCAGTTTGGAGACTTAAGTGGTGTTAGGGGAACACAAGGAGCCAGCTGAGGAGATACATGGGGGAACTGTGGCAAGCATGAAGGTTACTAGCTCTTAGTATACATTGTACACATTGTAGTCACCCCCTCAAGCAAAGTGGCAGGGGAACAGAGAGGCCAGTGCTTCTCGGTAAAGCAGATCCTTAGCTTGTGTGCCTTGGGATGGACCTGGAACTTTTGAAGCAGGGGAAAGGAGACAGGCTTTCTTTAGAAGCACTGGTGTGGTGACCAAGAAGTAGAAATTAAAGGGAGCAATGGGTAGACTATATGCGTATGTATTGTATATCCAGTTTTGGTAGCTCTATCTGGGTGGAATCACAGGTTGATAAAGACACAGGTGGCCGAGGAGTTGACTCCCACCCAGCTATGAGCATTGTGACTAAGTCACACTTCTTGTTGCAGTGACAAAATGCCTGGCAAAGGCAACATAAAGAAGGAATGGTTTCTTTTGGCTCACGGATTGGAGATATAGTCCATTAAGGTCCCACAAAGTACAGAGAGATGGGTGCTGCTGTACCACCTCCTTTCAGTTCAGTATGGGACCCCAGCCCATGGGGTGGTGCTCTTACGTTCAGGGTGGGTCTTCCCTTCTCTTAGACCTCTTTGGAAACACCCTCATAGATAAGCTCAGAAGTGTGTCTTTTAGGTGATTTCAGGTTTAGCTGTGTTGACAGTGAAGGGAAGCTATCCCATTTGGATACCCCAAGAACACACTTCAGAAGCCACCATCTCCCCAACACCTTTCTGGCTGCCTTTTTCTGTCAAGAGTTTCCTGAAGACAAACCTACGTGTTTGCCTAGGAAGAGATCCAAACAGGGTTCACTAGATAATTTCACCTGGAATGTGTCTGGTGTGAGTGAGGAATGGGAATGCTGGTGCTTGAACAAAAGAATGGAAGATGACATTTCAGAGCTTCAAGAGAATGCTTCTCAAAGCTGTTCTGAAAATATTCAGGGAGAGAAATTTGACAGTTTCAAGCCATGCATAGCCAGTTAAGTGATCAGTTGGTGGGGAAAAATAAGATAGTAGCCTGGTGCTGAATGTACTGGTAATGGTGTATTCTGTGTTTCCTGGGGGGTTTGCAAAGCTTCAAGGCGACCTTAGCATCGGCAGTGAGTGTTGAGGTCCGTGCAACACCAATCAGACCCCAGAGAGAACTGTCTTTGCCTAGCTAGAAACTTAGTGGAGATATTGAATGGCTGGTTCTTTCCATTCCCAGCGGGGGATTTTAGGGAAAGCATTCCCTAAACTTGACAGGGTGGTCACATCCAGCCAAAGGGTGGCTGTGCAGGTGTGGGTCCCAACACTGTCTCTAGGTAGCCCATTTGGAGTGTGAATTGCCATAGGCTATGCTTTCTGGGAGTCACATTGAGTAGCCAATGAACTGGAGGGGTGGTGGAGGGAAGGGCTGTAGCCAGGTGCACAGCTATCTGCTGTGTTTGGCTTGAAGAGGACATAGGATTTTGTGAGGTCACCTGGACACATGAAAATTTCCAGTGTGGCCACAACAATCCATTTCTTACAGTGATGGCCAAGGTGACTTTTAAGCCCAGGGGTTCCTTTGAAGGCCAGATCCCACATGCCAGTCTAGTCTGGGAGTCTTAAAGGTGTGATGGGCACTGTTCTCAGAACTCTTGACTCCTGTAAGGATGTTATCGTCTGTGTGCCCTCCATCCTCCAGTTCTCTTCCACCCCGCTCTGATCCCGGCTCCTGGAACGCTAAGACAGGTGTCTGATAGCTCTGATAGCGTGTCCTCTGTCTTTTTATCCTCCCTTTTTGCTGCTTCAGTGTGGCTCCAATTTGTCAAAGCCCACCTTACATTGACATGGGGGCATTTCTGTACACACACGCCCCTTAGGGTCAGTGCTGGCTCCCAGCTCTTCTCCAGCTCGAGATGCTGGCCAGTTAGAGTTCAGGGCTGTTGACTACATCTGTGCTGCTTTGCAGAACCCCCCCCCCCCCCACTGCCTCCCACCCTGCAGTCTAAACTGAGCTTTCTAGCTGTGAGCCAACCTGCAGCCAGTACCGTTCCTAGTCTGGGCTGCTGGGGAGCTCAATGGGCCAGATAAATGGCCTATCCATAGAGACACAGGGTGCCACAGCCACAAAGGCTCCTGCTTGGCACTAATAGGCCTTGGAACGGGCAAAGTT
The DNA here is from genome assembly GCA_963919715.1 of Microtus obscurus. NCBI lineage: Eukaryota > Metazoa > Chordata > Mammalia > Rodentia > Cricetidae > Microtus > Microtus obscurus. Next base: position 1,834,794 of record CAWTZC010002255.1, on the reverse strand, counting down.
TAATTCTGTAAATAGCGCAGCAGCTGCCAACTAGGAGCTCAGGGCTATGTGCAGCTCAAGAAAACAGTAGTGTATAGGACTATTCAGAGGTTTCCTGTCTTTGCCACAGCTTCTAGTACCTCTGAGATCTACACACGAGTATGCATCTCCAGGCTGGTGAAAGCTGCTGCCTATGCATCTTCATCCTGGGCCATGTGGCATGATTCTAGTTACGACCTAGATCAGGAAAGCTCAGTTTTGGAAGGCTAGGAAACCCCCCCCCCATCTCCTATAACTCTTTCTGTTCCATGTCTTTCCAGGGTGCTGGTGTCCATGCTGCCGTAGTGATGTCTTGTGAGGGTGGGGGTGATGCTCTTGGGTCAGACCCTTCTTCACCTTCTGATAGTTTCAGTACGGACTTGTAAAACTTCAGAAGGGTGAGGGATTGTCAGAGGGACAGAGTCTTAGGGGACCGGTGGTTCTAGGTGTGCACAGAAAAGACCCGGCATTGTGACTAGAAGCTGTGGGAGGATAGGGGCTGCTGTGGGTCAGTCACCACGGAAGATGGTGAGTTCTATCCATGGGGTAAGATGCAGGCTTTCAGAACCACTTAACCCTCCAATGCCTGGAGCTTTTTTGCTCAATCACATTTGAGCCTTTCCCCTCTTGGGGTCTTCCCTGAGCACTGGAGTATCAAAGCTTCACTTATTTCATGTGTATGAGTGATTTGCCCACATGTATAGATATGTTCTTGTATGTTCAGTGCCATGAGAGACCAGAGAAGGAGTCAGGCACTCTGGAAGTGAAGCTATAGATGAATGGTTCTGAGCCGCTGTGTGGTTGCTTGGAATGGGGCTTGGGAGATCAGCTGTGAGAGCAGCACAGGCCTCAGGGGGCTTTTGACTCAGGAATGTATAGCCTGATTCATGCCTTACCCTGATAGACACCTGAGGTACGCTTCCAGATGCTGGATTCCTGGATCCCTAAAGAATACATGCTGAATATGCGTGGAGCCTATAGAAACCTGTCTGGTACCCTGGGATCTCAGTGCAGCACACTCCAGAAGTACTTGGTGTACTTGTGCAAGCTTTTGGGACTCTTCCAGACCATCTAGACAAAATCAGGTCTAAGAACCAGTCTTTTCAAATGTCCCTAAGTGGTATGCCTGGGGACAATGTTTTTGTAAACTCAGGCCTGTTTCTAAGGCAGTGCCCACTCTGAGTTCCAGGAGGCTTCCTAAACTGTGCCTGGTGTGCCCACTGTGGTGAGCTTCTTACATCATAGGAGGAGCTTGAGATGGTTCTGGGGTGCTGTGATCAGCACCAAGTGTAAGGTTACGAGGCTCACACACCCTGCCATCTGTGGCAGCATTTTTTTTTAGTCTTCGGTGTTTTAGATGCATCCTAAGACAGACCATATTCAATATAGGTGGAAGACAAAGATTTTAGGCTGCAGACCTCAGCTCAGGCATTAAATGTCTAGGAAAGTTAGCAGGAAAAAAGATAGATTGTCAAAATGGGCACATGCCAAGTGTGACCGCTCTTCATTGCTGGCTTCTGTCTCAATAGGGTGTGCGATTAGGGTATAGAACAGGCCATTGATTATTAGAAAAGAGCATGCTGGGTAATAGAGAGAGCTCAGGTATAACATGGTAGACACATCTTAGGACAGAACTCACAAGGATTTAATTTTTTTTTTTTTTTGCTATGAATCACAACCAGCTCATTGGACAAGTGAACTCTTTCCATTTTGGTCTAAAACTATGGACTTTAAGAATGTTTTATACTTAGATGAATATTTAACACAAATGGCCATCCTTCCTTTCTTCTGGGGCCTTCACTTGCTGTCAGTCAAGTTTTCTGGTTGTTTTTTAGCAATTCCATCTCTTTACCATTCAGTTTTCGAGGGCATATGAATGTTTCATAACCTGGCTTGTGCCTTGCCCGCTAATCCATTCCTCCTGTTGAGATAAACAGAAATAAACTGTGATAAATTTAGAAAGCGGCAGTACATTTGTGCAACCCAGCAGCGCAAACAGAAGCAAAGAATTGCAAAAACCCAAGCACTCGCAGCAGAAGGCGCCCTCCAGAGAGACCCTGGAGTAGACAGCTCCATCCGCCAAGCGGGCTTCCTTCCCTGCCGCAAGACTTTTCCCACAGACCCACAACGTTCCACTGCAGCTGAATAATTCATCCTGCCCCCCTGCATTATTTAAGATATTCGATATGCTTGCCGTGCCCTGCAGTCTGAACTGCGGCTCTCGGGGCTGGCAGGGAAAATGGGTTGCGCGCACCTTCTTTGCTTTTTAGACAGGGTCTCTCCGTGTGGCTCAGGCTAATTTGAACTCGTGTCTCAGTCTCCCTGGGGCTAGTCTTACCAGCACACGATAAGCTTGTGTCACTGGCCTTGTGGAGGAGCCCAGGTAAATTTGAAAAGTTTCTGAATGAGAAACCAGCACCACACAATGCTGCAGGAGACATGGAGTGGCAAATTTCCAGTCAGGGCTCCTGTTTTGCTTTCGCTCTTTTAGAAGGAATGTGTGTTATTTGAAGATCTCCACAAATATCTTATGTTTTAAAAGGAGAGAGAGGGAAAAAAAAAACCTACTAGATAAAGCAAGAATTTTCATGGGAAAATTAGCAAACAAAACAAAACAGCGAATCTTTTCATCTGTAATATCGTTTGTTAAAAGTGGGTCTTGGATTATAGGAATGAGCTTGCTCTTGGGCTTGGAAAGCACCAGAGCGTGTGTTGCTGGAGGAAAAGGAGGAGAGGGTGTGTCTTTATACAGTTGTTCATCTCTGCTCCCTCATGCTGCTCAGGTGAGCACTGAGCTGCAGGCCCAGCCAGTGAGCACACTGACCTTTCTGCCTTTGTTATCAGGAACCCAAAACACGCCAGCCCAGCCCAGCAAGTCATCCACGGGTTTCCTTTGAAGTTGCCAGTCCTCGGAAGGTCAGAAATGCAACGCTGGTGTAGTAAAGACTTCTCATGGCTGTACTTTGTGTACACCCACCAAGTTGATACCGTCTTCCTCTCCATCCTGAGACTGGGCCTCAACTTTGCCAAAGAGGCCACCTTGGAGTCACAGAAGCTGATGCTTTATCGTGACAGGAGGAGTCTGTTTTCCTCATACCATGAAGAATTTGATTTTGAAATGTCTCATGGTTTTGGTGAATTCCTTAAAGTGACTGAGCAAAACCTGAGGGTCTGTCATGGAGATATTCCTCGTGGATTGACACTCCTGCTTGGTAACCCAACAAAAGGCAGACAGGACTGGATTCCGCCATGACTTTCAAAATGTTTTTGTTGTCCTATATCATGGCAATATGCTATTTATGTGTGTTTTATAGCTAGGGGCATTGCTGTATATTGTCACTGAACTGAGAGCATAACAATTAGAATCAACTGGATCTTTCTAGGTGGACTGGCACTTCAGAGCTCAGCTGGTTAAATAAAAGGAGAAGCAATGCCAGGTGCATGTGCAGACGACAGTCAATTCTGGCTGCCCTCTTATCCTTGTCCCCATGTCTGTGGACAGGGCACAACGCTTGCATGATCCAAGCATCATGGGAGAACTGGAAAGAGATATCTATTTAATAAACAAATATAAAACAAAACACCTTATACTATCTTTTCCTATTGTTGTGTTTTTAATTTATTCTTTGAGAATTTCATAGAAGCAAACAATGCATTTTGATCCATTCTGTGATCTCAACACCTCCTCCAACTTCTCCCAGACCCCATCACCTACCACCCCCCAGCTTCATGTCCTCTTCTTTTCCAATCAGTGCTACCACATGTGAATGGGTATGAGCAACCTACCAGGGGCCACAGCACATAAGAAAATAAAAAGATTGTCTTCCTCCCCTGTAAATGGAGATTGCTAGTTTGTTCCCAGCTGCCCAGACCTGAATCACACAGAAACTATTTTAATTACAACACTGCTTGGCCAATAGCTTAAGTGTATTTCTATCTAGTTCTTACATCTAAAATTAACCCATTTCTATTAATCTGTGTATCACCACGAGGCTGTGGCTTACTGGAAAGTTTCTGGCAGTGTCTTTCTCCTTCAGCAGCTACATGGCTTCTCTCTGACTCTGCCTACTCTCTCTCTATATCTCTGTTCGGATTTCCCACCTGGCTTTACTCTGCTCAGCCATTGGCTGAAACAACTTTTTTATTAATAAATGGTAATAAAACATATTCACAGCATACAGAGGGATTCCACATCACTCCACCAGCAGCTATCCACTGCTCCTCAGTTTATGGGTGGGAACTTGTGAGCCTCTCCTGCTCTGTCCTAGTTACGGTTACTACTGCTGTGATGAAACACCTTGACCAAAGCAACTTGGGGAGGAAAGGGTTTATTTTGCTTACACTTTCATATCACAGTTCATCATCAAAGGAGTCTAGATAAAAACTCAACAGGGCAGGAACCTGGAGGCAGGAGCTGATGCAGGAGCTGATACAGAGTCATGAAAGGGTGTTGCTTATTGGCTTGATTTTGCTCATCCTGCTTTCTTACGGAACCCAGGACCACCAGCCCAAGGATGGCACCACCTGCAATGTGCTGGGCCCTCCCACACCAATCCTCAACTAAGAAAATGCCCTACAGGCTTGTCTACGGTCTGATCTTATGGAGACACTTTCTTAGCTGAGATTTCTTTCTCTAGGAAATGACTTATGGTTTGTGTTAAGTTGACATGAAACTATCCAGCACATGCCCTGCTGGGATGTTGACTGACTTGGTCTTGCACAGGCAGGCATGGGTGCTATGACTTCTTGAGTGCAGTGGTCCTGTGGTGTCCAGAAGTCACTGCTTTTTACAGTCCTCCCTGACCTCTGGCTCCTACAGTCTCTGCCCCCTTTTCTGTAATGGTTCCTGAGCCTTGGTCTGTGAGGGGCTGATACAAGTGTCCATTTAGGGCTGAGGCCTCCACAGTCACTTATGCCCTGCACTTTGACCCATTGTCCACTGTGTCCACTGCAAGAGGAAATGTCTCTCGTGGGCTGAGCATTGGTGCTGCTATTATTATTATTATTATTATTATTATTATTATTATTATTATATGTGCGTATGTGTGTATTTTGCCTGCATTAATGTATTGCACCAGTGTTCACACTGCCCATATATGCCAGAAGAGGACATTGGATCCTCTGGAACTGGAATTAAAGATGGCTGTTAGCTACCCTGTGGATGCTGGGAATTGAACGTGGGTCCTTTGAAACAACAGTCAGTGCTTTTAACCATTGGCCATCTCTGCATCCCTGGTGCTGTCTTTATTCATGCTAAGATTTGTGTGGCAATCCAAAAAAATTGTAGTACTTAAAAATGAAGTTGTTTCCAAGAAGGAGTTCGGGAGACTTTGCCCGTGAGTGGCTCAACTTTTCCTGGGCCTTCTCATCCTGTGTAAAACCAACGTGGCTGTTAGGATCCAGGATGAAACTTCTGCCCTTTCCAAATCCCTTCTACACCTAGGTTTGCTCAGTGAATTTCACTTCCTGCACCTGGTGCACTCACATTTAACCTAGAAGCATGGCCGTTATTATCTCAAGCTCTAGACTGGTTAGTTCAGGTTTCTCTGTGGTTAGCAGTTAATTAATCTCATGTTTAACTATGCTACTGCTAGGGTAGAGTTTGGCTTTTTTTATATGTCAAGGCTATTTCTGTGAAGCTCAAACAAATGCTTATTCACCCCAGATAGCAAGCCTATGAGCCCAAGGTACGGACACCATTAAAGTCCAACTTGTTGAACCGTAAGTTTTACTGGGGATACTTACAGTAGCAGAAACCACTCAAAGACAGCTACATCACAAAAGCCCACCTCAGTGTAGGTGACAGACCACACATCTGGAAACCTGGGGCATACTGTACAACCTGCAGACAGCTCAACAGGTTGTAAAGTGTCCCTTCCAGGTCTCTCAGTTGGTCTTGCCTGGGAAGGACTGGTGGAAGTCTTTACTGCGTATATACTCATGGGAAGGAAGGACCTAGTGAGTTTGGTTGATTTCAGGGACTCCTTGGAACTGTTTTTGGTTATTTACTTCCTGTCTTAAAAGCTTCCCTGCAGGATGGAATGTTTCACCCTTAACTGCTACCCAACCTTAGGTTCCAGCCAATTCTGTGGAATTGTTAAACGAAAGATCAAGATGCATTCCTTGTCACTCAGAACTCCTACAGACTCACATAGCACTACTTAAAACTTAAGTTATTTAAACTAAATAGAATTCAAGATTTTTCCCTTCGAGTATACCAACACATTCCAAATGCCCAGTAGTCACTCATGGCCAGGGGCTACTGTGTGTAGACAGTCAGATGACAGGTTTTCACTGTTGAGGAGAACTCTGTTGGACAGTACTCATCTACAGAGAGCGACTTGGGGATGACCTTGACATGTCATGGGCTCTTTCACACAAACACAATCTGTGTTTTCCTCGGTGTGAAAGCCTGCAGTCGACTGGTTTCTATTTATGGATTCCGCAAACCCCAAGGCAGCTTTCAGCTCAACATGGTGTTTTGCTGATGTGGTAAAAGTGTCTTTCACTTTGCAGTGCAGACAGCTGAGGCAGGCTCAGGAGGCTGGGGTGTGAGAAGGCGATCAGCAAATGACAAGGACAAGGCTGTTTATCCAGAATACAGATGAGGGTCTCTGGTGAGGAATGCCTGATGAGGTTGCAAATATAGATAAACACGTACCCCTCAAAACCTTGAGCCATCAAATCCTGGCCATAGAAATGCCCCCGTTTGACTTCCTGACTGATTTTGAACTTGACTGCTCATGCCTGATCTTTTTAGGGCCTTCTCTTGTTGACTTAGAGCAGGACTGAACTGGTGATGACAATACCCTGAGGATAACTGGAAGCATTTTCTCTGCTCCATGTGGCTCAGCAAATCATTAGGGAGGTGAAGGTTGCCTTGCATGTTCCTAGCAATCAGAGGGCATCAAAAGTGAATGGGGGCCATGACCAATAAGAGTCACATCATCAATATCTTGCCCTCGGCACTGAAGTGTTTAGGACACCTTGGAGAGGAACCGTCTATCCTGTTTGGAGATGGAAAGTCCCATCTGTGAAACAGTTGGAAGCTGAAGAATTTAGAAAGAAAAGAAAGGGGAAGATGGCAAGCGAAGGCTCAGGAAGATGGAGCAAGCCAAAGGCCTTCCTTGGGAAGGGACTCCAGTGGCCTTGGAGCACGCACACAGACTGAGAAGGCCTGAGAGGACTAGCGGTGGTAGAGTTGGCTGGCTAGACCCGTATAGAGCAGATCCCATAGTTTTTGTGGCCTTAAGTGGAGGAACACAGCCAAGCCTAGGAACCCGCCCTGGACTAGCCTTGGCCAGAAGCCAGGTGCCCTGTGAGCTCATTGATAAGTTAGACTCTGGGAAGGACTGAGCTGGGTAAGGTAGTGTATAAAGGGTGTGGATGGACAGGGGGAATGTTCAGGAAGCAGAAATCAAAGAGTAGTGAGTGCATTTGTGAAGTCAGAAGGAAATACAGTCTTCCCAGCAGCTCCATGGCTCACTCCCCCTCCCCCACCTAGACTAGGACACTTACCAGAAGTGTACATGACCCGGATGTTCCAGGCATGCACCTTCCTCGACTGAGTAGTTCAGGCCCTTTGGTACCCATGTCCACATCAACAGGACAAGGAGACAGAGTGATGAGCCTCTGAGGTTCCTCCTCACTGTCACAGGATGCAGGAATTTTGTCATTGGTCCCTTAGTCAATTGTCAGGAGCACCTTGGCCCATAGGGCAGAATTCTCATTAACGTGTGTGTGACCCAAATACCCAAATGAAAGGTCAGGGAGGGCGGAGGATGCTTTCTTGGGTGTATGCGAGTTGGCGCGGAAGCATACACGGCTGGCAGCTTGGTTCTAATCTACTTTTGGAACAAAGTGGCGTTGGCAGCCCTGTGTGGAAGCTTCGTTCTGTCCGGTGAGTGCAGTACTTTGATTCCTGATTGGCCCCATTTGGCTTCCTTCATTAGTCACAGAGATGTTCATGCAGACAGGCCAGCAAGCCAGTGCAGGCACCTATCCTATGCTTACCCAGCGTGGCCCGGTGGTTGGAACTGAAGCGCCTAGCACCCTCAGCCTCAAGCACGGGGTCGGGGTGGCAGGCCGCACATGTTTGATTCCTCCCAGCACAGCCTGGAATCCTTGGGCAGGGACTGACAACCGTGTTTGTGGTGTCTGGTGGCAGACTGAGTCCTAAGCAGCCCCCATTGTCTGTCTTGTGACGCTGGGAGCATAGACCACTTCTAAAACTGCGGTGGGATTGTTGCCCATTAGGGCCCGAGGCAGATCCTGAGAAAACGATCACCGAGCCAGTGACCTCAGACCAACAGATTAGAGGTTGGCGTCCCACCTCCTGATAATGCTGGGTAAGGCACCAGCCAGTAAATCTGAGGGGAAAGTAGCCCAGAAGGCGTTGATTCTATGTCTCTCTGGGAACCTAAAGAATGCACGTGTTTTATAGGATAACTTCATTTGCAGCTGGGTAACGCTTTTCAGTTTCATGGATAATAAAGTCTGAGGTAGTTCAACTAATAGAAAAAAATCTAAATAAAAAACTAATTTTTTTTATTAGTGATGGAGGTTTTTCCCCCTAACTTTTAAAAAATTAATTCTTTGGAAATTTCACATCATGACCCCAATACTGTTCATCATCCAGTCCTTTCGTATCCATCTACCTCTCTCTTTAACATCTTCCCCAAAAGATAATAAAAGATAAAAATTAAAAAATAAAAATAACCCCACAAAACTCCAATAAAAACAAACTATCCTGATGACCCCTCTGGGCAATGGCCTCTATCATTTTCAGCCTTCTCTCACACCAACCACAACTGTTATGTCTCTAGTTCCACCACATTTGTGCTACTCTGTTCCTCTGTCCTTCCACCTTTCCTCCTCCAATCCTCCTCCTCCCCTCCTCCACTCTTCTTCCACTTCTCCTCCACCCCTCCTCTTTCTCTCCTCCTCCCCTCCTCCACCTCTCCTCCTCCACCTCTCCTCCTCCACCCCTCCTCCACACCTCCTCCTCCACGCCTCCTCCTCCACCCCTTCTCCTCCACCCCTCCTCCTCCACACCTCCTCCTCCACCCCTCTTCCTCCCCTCCTCCTTCCTGCCTCTCCAGCACACCTTGGAATGTAGTGGCATCAGAAGCCGTGGTGTGACCTACAGTTTATTCTTTTGCCCAAACAAATGAACATTGCAAATGTTCATTGCAATGAGTCCTTGAAGGCTTCTGGCTTTTGCTATCCACAATACCGGACTCTCTCTGAGACTCCTCTTGGATGGTCTGCTGCTGTCCCGAGTCATGGAGATCCTGCAGGTATGGTTCTGCAGGACAGCCCCTTTATCTATGTCAGCAGTTCATAGGAGGAGTAGTTATCGGGGTGGGTCAATTTCAGTTCCTGGATCTGGGCCTGGGCTTCCTCTGTGCCCCACACCCCAGACATGAGAGGTAAAGGGTAGAGCCAGCTTGCCCATGAGCACATCACTACTGGCACTGCAGGTCAGAGAGAAGTAGAGGCCAGCTCTCCCTAGTGCACTGGCCAGAGAGGGGCAGGGTGCTACTCAGCGTGGTCCTCAGACTTCAACATGGTTTCAGGCCACTACCCAGACTGTGGACATCAGCACAACCTTTGGTGGTATCACAAGCCATGAACATCAACACAGACCCTGGCTGCAATACGACGCAGCTATGGCCCTCAGCAGCAGCCATGGCCCAGATGATGAAGATTTTCATTCCCTTCAAAAAGTACAAGTTAAACAGGAGCAGCATAGCCACTAAACGCTCCTTGCACAGGAGTAGCAAGGATGGAAAGTTTTGTTTCCTTCCTGCATCCTCCCAGCTTCATGGTATGTTTGCATGCATGCAGCTCTGTATGCTGCATGCATGTGTGCATATGTGAGTGTCTATACAAGAGTACATATTTGATAGATGTGTTAATTGTATGTATTTGTGTCTACATACATGTGTGTACTTGTATGAATATAAGACCATACACATATATGGTATGTGTGTACTTTCGTGTGTTAGTGTATGTGTTATATAATTTTGTGTACATGTGGACTCAGGTTTAACACCCCAGCTTCAAGTCTAAATTCTCTTTCTGTCCACCATTGATAAGAGGTCCCTCTCTACATACAGGGATGGCAGCTGGCCAGGGACTTCTCTTTTCTTCCATTGTAGTTCTTGGTCAATGACATTTTCCTGTTCCTCTGACATACTTCTTGCACAGTTACTCATGAGTACACCATCCACCCAGTGGCCTTTAATTCCTCTGCTGATTAAAAAATTACTTTTACTTTTTGTGTATGAATGTTTTGTCTGAATGTATGTATATGCACCACATGCAAACCTGGTGCCCTTGTAAGCCTGAGGAGGGTGTTGGATTCCCTGCCACTGAGGTTTAGAAGGTTGAGAGCCACCATGTGGCTGCAGGAAACTGAGCCTAGATCCTCTGGAAGAGCAGTAAATTCTCTCAATGCTGAATGTTCTTTCCAGCCCCCTCCTATAGACTTCACTCCAATCGCTCAAGCCATTCTGCCTGCCTGACAAGACGCTCACCTTCCCTGTGCACTCCTAACTCCTGGCTTAAGCATCTCCTCCCTAGAGATGGGTTGCTCAATGTGGCATAAATACAATGTTGGACAATTATGTGTTCAGTGTCTGTTTTCTGAATCAGTTCCCTGCAGGTAAATAGACTTGACTCCTCACCTGCCTATCCTCACCTGTTCTGATGCTGCTTGCATTTCTGAGAGTTAATGCAAAAGCTAGGAGGCAGGCAAGCACGTGTTTTTTCTTTCTAGGCTGTTTTAAAAATCCCTGTGCGTGCTCAGAAGTGGCCACCCACACTCACTGGCTTCTTAGCCACCAAAGCCTCTCAAACCAGGGGGCAGACAGGGCTAAGTGTGATCATTGTGATTGTTATTGCAGGGTTGGAGCGCCCCTTTTTGGAGTCAGGAGGCCCACAGAAGTATATTGCAGAGGAAGCTGGGAGAGAAGTGGCTGAGCCTGGGGGTATCTTACTGTGTGACCTGTGGGGTGGTGTTTGAACATCTAAGACACATACTCATGTGAGCAGAGGTCTGGCTCATCTCCACATGCATACAAGATTACTTACTTGGTTTATTTCCTTCCTTCTCCCCTCCTTCCCTCCCTTCCATTCTTGTCTGGAACTATGACACTGAAAACACTCAATGTACTAGGCAAGACTGGACCTCTGAGATAAGTCACCTATCTCTTTTGTACTTTCCATTATTTACTTTTCTTTAAAGATTTATTTTATTATTTATTTGTCCATATGTATGCATGTCTGTGTGTGGTATCCATACATGTGCAATGGATACCTATAGAAGCCAGAAAAGGATATCAGATCCTTTGGAACTGGAGTCATAGGTGACTGTCAGCTGCCCAATAAAGTAGCTGGGGTCCAAACTCAGGTCCTCTGCAAGAACAGCAAGTGCATTAATCTCTAAGTCATCTCTCCAGTCCCTTTGACCTTTAGTTTGATATGTAGTCTCACTAAGTCGCTCAGTGGCCTTGACTCACACAATAACCCAGATAAGGCTTCAACTAGCAATCTTCCTGCCCTAGCCTCCAAGTGGCCAGGGCCGCAAGCTTGTACTGCTAGACTTGACAGATTTCTCAATGATTATCATGTGCTAGGATTCCGTGTTGCTTGGAAGGAAGCTTCTGATGCCCCACAATGCCTAGAAATACTGCAAACTCTTCCTATGTCCCCCAAACATTACAAAGGCAATAAGCCTATTTATAACCATAAATACCTCACTGTGTATACAAGTGTAGAATGTCACAGTGTAAGAGACGTTGAATTGCCTATGAATGCAATTACATTAAAAAAAAAACTTGGGGGTTGGGAATTGAGTTTGGCTTTGTTAGGAGCCTCAGCAAGAGCTGTTGAGCCCTTTTGGTAAACTGCAGCTAACGGAAGTCAAGCTGAGTATCTCTGAAATCTCCTTGGGATATCTGCCGACTCTCTTCTATTCCCTGCCTTTGACTAGATGACAGCTTTTTTTCATAAATAATTATACAAACTTTGCTGTGTCTTTTCTTTATAAATTTGCTTCTCTGTCATCTGTGGAATTGGGGGATTTGTCTCTCCTCTGTCATTGAAATACTTGTGAAGCTATCTGCAACAGCTCAACACTAGCATCCATCCGATGACTCAGAATCATGAATTTGTATCTGTAAACCTATCAGGGATTCTGAGTACTCGCCCTTGCTCCTGTCATGCTTCAGGAAACACAGAGGTGATTAAAGAAAAACAAATGAAACCCTAGTCAAACCAGAAATACTTTCAAAATTTACAGAAATTCACACTCAAGTCCTATAAATATTTTCCAAGTATTAAGTATGTATCTCACGATCCAAGACACATGACTTAAGTGTCTGCTGGTGAGATGATCCGCACTATTTCAGAAAGCAGTGGAAATCGTCAATAAAATATGTTTCCATCTTGCAAGTCCACGAATACAGCAAGTGAAGGTTATATAAAAATTAAAAATTAATAGCAGAGGAGAGAGGAATAGCATGCTCTACAAAATGCTCCTTAAGCCACCCTGCCTGTGACATTGTGTACAGCATCCTGAAGGCACTGTGTTCAAAAAAGCCAACCATAGGTATCCACAATCAGGTGATCGGCTCTTTGACATAGACTCTTGGCTTGCATAACTCTTGACTCTTGGGGTACAGTCTCTCTGGCACCTCAGAAGCATCACCCTGATCAAAACTGACATGTTTCAGTACCATTGTTCAGTGAGCTTCCATGAAAGCTTCAAGGTTGCCAAAAGCCCTCTTTTGTCAGAGCTTCCTTTGGGACATAAAACATATTCCCGTCTGTGTAGAATTTCCAAGTTGTTGGTTTTGTTGGTGTTTTAAGCTTGGCTGTAGTTTATAGTCACATCTCATTGAACTTACATTTGTAATGGTCTGCCCTGTCTCTTTAAGAGACAAGCCATGCCCACTCTCTCCCCAGCCTGAGACAAGCTGATTTTCAGCTTTTTCATCTCCCTCTCCAAGAGGCAGCTTCTGCCTCTCTCCACTTCTCTCCTCCCCCCCCCTCTGCTCTTCTCTCCTCCTCCCAATTCCCTTTTATAACCCACTAAATAAATATCCAACCTCACTCTGTACGGCATGCCTATCCATGTCTCTTTCTCTTGCCCACCACCGTATGTCTCCCTGCCCAGGACCACGTTGGGAGACCTGTGGTGTGATCTTGTGGCATTCCCATCTTTCTGTCTCTCCTTGTGGTCTCATACACTGTCCCTACCTGGGACTGGCTGCTTTCGGGACCCCCTGCCCACTGCCTGCTGCCACATGGCCTGCTGCCTGCCACTGTTCGGGGACCTGCAGCGTTTCTGCTCCTGCAGCCACAAGGGATCCTGCAGTATTTTTTAATTTTTCCATTTCAGCATTTAGGGGCCAGATTGACCTGTAGCTTCTTTGGTCTGTGGACTATAGACTTTTCAAATACCCTCTATAGTTAGCCTGTGTGTAGCTGGGACTTTTAAAGATATTAGTGAAATTTATTAGAGATTGAGAATTGTTACTTGAAGTTAGTTACCTCATGACCCAATGTCCTGATTATGTGACCCAGTGGTAGCAAAACTGATGGGGTAACGGTGTGAGTTTCTTCTCCTTCACAGAAGGTTAATCCAGGAAGTAAGAGCTCAGGGTAGGGAAAGTGAGGAGGAAAGGTGACATGAGGGTGTGTGAGTTATTAAGAGCTGTTGCTGTAGATGGCCTGAGCTCAAGTCCAATGGTACTTAAAATAAAAATGTGGGGTGTTTTTCATTTACCTCCCTCGGGACACATATGAGCAAGCACAGTGGGGACCTGAAAAATGCAAAATCTCATTCTCTGCCCTGGAAAATATACAACTCCTAACTTGAAGGTCCCAAGCACATGATGGTAAGAGCATGAGCTAGAGTTGGCCATGGTGCAGACTCCCAAGTTTTCATTTTATCACTAAAATAAACCCAATGGCAGTTTTCTGGGTAGGATCTTGAAATAAATCAGGAATTTATGTCATATAAAAGTCTAAAATGCAGAACAGATTAGCGCCAGGACCCTGTATGATGGAGAGCACACATCCAGTAGCTCTTTTAAGAAGAAGGCCAAGTAGCAACGTTGTGGGCAGGGCAATGAGACTGACTGCTCTGGGGAGGGGTGGTGATTTGAATTTGAATGGCCCCATAGGTTCATGTATTTGAATGCTTAGTCATCAGGAACTGACACTACTTAGAAGGATTAGGAGGTGTGACCCTGTTGGAGAAAGTGTGTCATTATGGGTGGGCTTTGTGGTTTCCAGGGCCCAAGCCAGGTCTGGTGGTTCTCTCTTCCTGCTTCCTGTGGGTCTGAATGTAGAACTCTCAGCTACTGCTCCAGCCAATGACTGCCAGCACATACCATGTGTTCCTGCCATAGCAATAATGGACTTGAATATTAAATATTGTAAGCAAGCTCCAATTAAATATTTTCCTTTATAGGAGTTGTTGTGTGGTCATGGTGTTTCTTCACAGTATAGAGCACTGACTAAGACAGAGGGATGGGGGGGATTTTATCATTATTTCTATAGGGTACTAAGTCCTTTGGAAAATTGTCTCTTTCAGGATTGCTTAAATCTAGGACAAAATTATGGTAAGACAGGAATTTGGAGACAGGTATTCTGGGATGCCAAGGCTGACTCAGAGAGGAAGCTGTGGGCAAGAGTAGACTAAGGATATTTAACAGGAAGAACACATTTTGCTGGTAGTCTAGAAGGACTTGCCATTGGGTTCTCTATAGTGCCTAATTCATGAGTGGAGATTGATGATGTGTACAATAAAAAATATCCAGAGAATATTGGAGAAATACTTTCTGGGTGCTGGCTCTACCCTGGTTCACTATGTAAGGGAAGGGTTCTGGAGATCATCAAGAAGAATGACATGAAAAGAAGAGAAAAGGAAAACCCTACACTGGGCAAAGGGTGGTCCCTAGAAAGGCCAAACGGTGGACAAGTGATCTAGCAAGGAGCAGGTGAAGCAGAATGGACGTATAAGGAAATATCACGAGAATGCCTACCCTGGCATCAAGTCTTCCTAAGCTCATGGATGATGGTCCTAAAAACCAGCCGAGGTTTTTTTCTTTTTTTTTTTGTTTGTTTGTTTTTTGTGGAAATGGGTGTGCAGATGTGGTTTGAAGCTGGTTTGTTTCCCAAAACTCCTGCAGGGGCTTAATACTTCCAAACTACATGTTAATGGTAGTAAGAGGATAGAAGATTAATTTCAGTGTGGTGGCTAACACCAGAGCTTTTGGAAAATTATTAGATTAGGCAAAGTCATCAGATTGAAGCCTCCACAATCCTTGTGCTCACTTTATAAGAAGAGGGAGAGAACCCACAGAGAAAAGAAAAGGAAAGAAAGAAGGAAGAAGAAAAGAAGAAGGAAGGAAGGAAGGAAGGAAGGAAGGAAGGAAGGAAGGAAGGAAGGAAGGAAGGAAGGGAGGGGAAGTCAACTCCTGGAATGATGGATGCTGAGAAAGCCCAAGGTCCACAGTCATCTGTTGACAACATGGCTATAACCTGTGGTGGTTAATCTTGATTGCCAACTTGACTAGATTTGGAATCACCTAGGAGACACTCTGAAGGAAGGGCATTTCCAAGCAGGTGTAACTGAGGTAGGAAGATTCACCCCAGACATGGGCAGCACCATCCTATAGGTGAGCGAGGGTCCAGGACCAAATAAAAAGAGAGAAAGTATGAATGCCAGCATTCATCTCTCTCTGATCCCTGACTGCAGATGCAAAGGGACCAGCTTCCTCATGTTCTGGTTATCATGGCCTTCCTGCCCATGGTGACCTGTATTCCCAGAAACAATATAAACGCTGGGCTAGTTCTGGGAAGGGGAAACCCTAGAACTCACTGGCTAGCCAGTCTATCCAACTGGTGAGCTTCAGGATCAAGGAAAGACCTTGTCTCAAAAAATAATGTAGAGAGTAATGGAAGAAGGCGCCTAATGTCACCTCCTGACATGTATGTACACAGGAAAACAAACCCAAAAGAGATGTTTAACATGTAAATTAGCCCTACATTTAATTGAACTGGTTTCTTACTTTTCACATAGAAAGCATGCGTCTGGCCTCCTAAGACTTAGGAAGTTTTTTTCCTCAAAGTTTTATGAATGATTGAAGAGGGGGCTGTCCTTGGAAAGAAGTCCACTGAAGATCTAGCATCTTGGTCGCTATGGAAACAAATAAAGCCAGCTTTTGTGTTGGAGATTTTGGGGAGTATAAGCCATTTGCTGGTTGGTTATAGTGTGGAGGTGTGGTTGGTGGGTTCCTTCTGGTTGGTCCTGATGCCTTATCTTCATCAGGTCTCCCGTCTCTCCTGTTGCCACCATGGTAATTCCTTATGGTGCTGTTCTTGAAGATGAGGCTCTTCTGGGGAGAAACCAAACATGACTTTGTTTGTGTGGGGAGGACTTCTGGGGCTCTCTTGGAGGCTACCAGATCAGTTTAAAGATGTCACTTTGAGGACCAAGGCAGAAATGGAGGGTCTTCCCATGAATTAAGTCTTTGCAGCAAAGCTTTTATAGTATGTGCTCAGCTGAGCTGCTGAGGCAGGGTGTTTGCTGACCTCCAGAAACAGCCACGACTTACAGTGTGAGAAGTTACAGAGCATAACAGGGTGCAGGATCATATAGTCTAGTCACTTACGCTGGTCCAGCGTGCGCTGAACCCCACCCATTCTGGAAAGCTTGACCTTCTGGGTTTCCTTGAGGTGGATTATCCACAAGACAAATAGGAGGACAGCAAGCAGCAGGACACCCACTGCAATGCCCAGCACAATGGTGGTGGCACTGGGACACTCTAAGGAAAAAGCACAAGCCATGAATTATGTGAGTCTCTACCCACAAGTCCACAGCCTCTGCATGTCACCCACTCTCCCAGAGGGTCCCGCCCGCTCCAGAGACTTGCTCTCTGCCACACAACATGGGTAGACAAGAGAACACAGCCTCAGTCAGCATCAGAAAGGAAGGCCAGTCTCTGTGGTCCCAAATGATACTTAAAGGCCACTAGGCCTGGCATTTTATTCACAGAGAAAGTTATGGACATTTCTGAGGGACCCTAAGCCATCTTACTGCACAGTGGGAATGGGGACCCCAGGAAAAGTCCATGATTATGGCTTGAGGACAGGTCCTCACCCAGCGTCTGTGCCCCTCCTACTCTCATGGGTTTCAACTTGAGAAGGGCTGGAGAACAGTAGGCTCAGGTTCCTGTCCTATAGGAGTTCCAGTGTGCTGCTGGCCAACATTTCTTGTGGTTGCTCAAGCAATCTCTCTGCCTTTGTTCTTTCAGCTAAGTAAGAATGGGATGAGAAACTAGAATTCTGGAGCTGCATGCCTAAGATCTGTAAGGACATCTTAACTTCTACCCAAATCTGCCATCTTCCACATCTTTAGCCATTGTCACTCCTCACTTCTCCAAACTGCTCTAACAGCCTGTGTCTCATCCATCTGTTGGAGAACCCTGGACCTTCAAACTATCACTTAGTCCTCTATCTCTTCTGCCATCTCCATCCAAGGGTAGTATCTGTCCATACTACTTCTGGACTCAACCCAGCTCAACCTGTCCACCTCCAGTCTTATTCCTGACCAGGACAGCAATATTTGGCAGGACCATGCCTATCTCAGTTCAAGACAGGACATGTCCACTTGGTCCCAGGCAGTATAAACACACCTTGTACTGATGATTGGACAGTGTCCACCTGACAAGGGAGCAACCACTTTATACACCGAGATGATTATTTCCTCATGCCTGAAAGGACCATACCACTACTATATCTACCTGGTCCCTGATAGGTGTGTGTTAACCCAACTGTCGCTAGAATTGTATCAATATGGTTCCTGACTATGTGCACCTTGATTTCTGATAGTGCTGGGTCTGTATGGTCACTGAGAAGACCATGTTCACCGTGTCCTCTTACAGTACTGTGTCCAATAGGACACTCAACAGTTCTGTGTGGTCACCAGGAGGACACTGTCCTCCTGGTTGCCAGATGAGATTTAAAAAAGAAAAAAGACAACGTGAACTTCTCATAGCTTTTTGGCATGCTCAGGAACAAACTTTTCCCCTAGAGGATGTGTGGTGCCCAAGGGCTGATGACTGTCATGACCACCAACCTACTGGGTCTCCTTGTCTCAATGATCTCATTTTTCCTTCCAGGAGAATGGGCTGCTCACCACATGGTCTTTGTTTCATTTTAACTGTAGTGGTGGCAGGACCATGTCATGGACCCCACAAAGACTAGGTCAGAATCTTCCATTCACAGATATTATTGTCCAGGACTTGAGCTGCGTGGGGCCAAGAGTGCTTGAGAGGCATTCACTTCATTCCTTTGAGACTCATGATAGGTGTCCTGAAACAGCTAACGGGTACCAGTCCTTGGGGTGCTCCCATCAAACGGAAGATGCTCCAACTGTAAGGTGTGGTGCTTCCATGGTGCCATGCTCAACACAGACTGGAGCTACCACCAGAGATACCTGTCTGCCAACCATCATCTTGGTGCAGGGCCAGGTGAGGGTACTGCTTACCTGCCCAAGTATCCTGGATAGTTCTCCTTCTCCTACTGGGTATCCTTGCCCACTGGAGAGAGACCCTCCCCTTTGCAGCCCTCTTGCTATCTGCAGAGGCTCTTGGGCTAGAGTTCTTGTCAGCATGTCCTACCTCACCAGATCTGGGCACTGTCCAGCCTTACCTCGGCTCTCCTCAACATAGATGGAAGAGATGCTTCTCCGGTCTCGCTGGCGCACAGTGTAGGTCGTCCAGCAGCCCTCTGCATCCTGTTCACTGCAGTTCTTGCGATGAAATTCTGAACTCAACAGATCCATACACTCCCAGAAGCAAGGTGCTCCATTGCTGAGTTTTAAGCACTTGGCACAGGAGCTGAGGAGAAGTTGGAAATGAGTTTGATGAAATAGGATGGCGAGAGGGTGTCCAAGGGCACAAGGATGGGCAAGGTGCACACTGTGTGAGGGTACACAGGTGTGTTGGGTGCAGCACTATGCAAAGATGCATGAGTGTGTCAGGATTTACACATGTACGAGACTTTATGGGTGTCAGGCTGCATGGGTGTGTCGGGGTGAATGGTGAGTGAGTGCATACTGGTGTGTGAGCATGTCCCAGCCAATAAGGGTGTACTGGTGTGTAAGGCTGTGTGTGTGTCAGGGTGCATGAAGTGTCACTCTGTACTTGTATGTTTGAGAGCACTGGTGAATGAGAGAGTACTGTGTGCAAGACTGTGTGAGTTTGTCAAGATGCGTGTTATGTGAGTACAAATCAGTTTGTCTAGCTGTGCGAGACTTCACAGGGATGCCAAGGTGTATTACTGTGTGAGCGTAGATTGCCATGTAAGGGTGCCCTGATAATTAGGGTGTACAGATACGCAAGGATGAGCAGGTGTCTCAGGGGACGTGGGAGTGTCAAGGTTCACGGAGTGTAATATGTGGAGGTATTCCCCATACAAGCTGGTCTTATAGTGAGAATCCCAGGCACTCTTAGAGGTCAGCACAGTGGTGTAAGTGAGGGTAGAGGAGACCAAAGGGCAGAGCCAGTGGAAATTGGATCCAAGGGAGGTACAGACCCCCTCAAAATGACACCTCCTGCTGGGTCTGCTGGATCTTGCTGAAAACTATGGTGTAGTGGCACCCCTGGGGACTCCCAGATAGCCTAGCTGTGAGGGCAGTGTGGGTGGTTGGGGACACTCACATGTACTTGTGGCAGCGCGAGAAAGCAGCAGGAGAAACAGCGGAGTACTCCTCACACAGTGGTGGATGGTAGCCGGGGTCACACTCACAACTGTTGCAGCGGCAGCGGCCATGGCCATTGCACAGCACCAGGTTTTTGCTCAGACAGCCTTCAGTGGACCTCCAACACTGGCAGGCTGAGCCCTCAAAGACTTCCTTGCAAAAGCACTGGCCACAGGAGCAGGTGCCCCTCTCTGGAAAACAACCGAGGTAACACAACTCACCTTCCTGGAGGTGGGTGGGAACTAGGAACCACTCTCCCAAACCCTGGGCCCTTGCGTGATAGTGCCTGCCAGGGAGGACTGTACTTACAGCCTCCTTGCTGCCTGCTTCTACCGGTACCTTCTCACCCAGCCCTACAACACCAGTGAAGGACAGCTGGGCAAAGACACAGGGACCAGAGAGATCCCCCACCCCTCCGGCAACACATCCGCCTTTCAGCCAGACTGGGCCTCCACATCGTGTTTGAATAGCTCATGAGTCAGGACTGTTACTTCTGTTGTCCTCCAGGGACAATGGCTGACCCTCACAGACATGGAAGGCCTGGCCAGCCTTGCTGCTGCTGTGTAGCTCGGCAAGACTAAAAATCATCTGTCCATCGGTCCCAGTGTCCCTCTCAACATCTTCTGGTGCAAACTGACAAGAAAGTCCATCCCCCAGTTGCAGTGGCCCTTGTCACTCACGTGGACCACCGCAGACTTGGCCATCGTATCTTTCACAGTTTACATTGTCACACTCGCAGTACTGCCCAAAAATCACTTTGTTGGGGTCGTCACTGGTATGGCACTCACACCGCCCACAGATGCAGTCTCCCAATCCTGAGCACACAAGGGAGCTGTTGTCTTTCTGGCAGCTTCTCTGCAGCTCCTGGCTGCTCTGGCCCTGTGTCTGGCACTCACAATTTTTCCCTGTGTAGCCAGAGTTGCACCTGTGGCCATATAGGAAGGGCAGTGATCAGGTTCTTCCCTGAAGTGGTTACACCTTCAGCCCTTGGGCCCAGTGCACACATCCAAACACCTGTAAAGTATGGCACACCACGGCCACTCCTTTCTCAGTGGTGTTCTGAGTGCGCACCTGAGGTAGACCCAAGGCCGCCTTGGGTGGAGTGGCCAAGCATAAGCTTGTCCTTGGCCCATGAACAGTCCCTCTGACAGGCTACTATGGCATCGCGCAGACAATGGGGCAAATGGTACACTACTTGAGGCTTCTGAATGTCCCTAAATCTCTGGTGGCTGATAAACCAGACCTAAGCTTTGACTTGGTCTCAGTCCTTGCCTGCTACGAGATCTGTCTTCTGGTGAGAGGAGTTTCCTGTGAGCCAATTCTCTGCCTGGGACCCTTTGTGGCCAGAGAGTGGAGAGTGAAGTCGGAATTGCCGAGGAATACCATGGCTTGGGGAGTGATAGTAGGGACTTTGGGAGTGTAAACCCCAGGCTCCCCATCATCCATAGATATCCTCCCCATGGGTTGGACTGCCAAGGACAGCATGTACCTGCCTCACCTGCAGATGCCACACTCAATGACACCCTTTCCTCCACAGAGGCCGTGCTCCTGACTCGGGTCCCGACACTGGCACTCACACTGGGGAAGGACGCGCACGGTCACAGTATCAGTGAAGCTTAGGGCCTGGATGACAAAGGCCTGCTTCTGAATGCACTCTGAAGCCATGACAGTGACCTGGAAGGTGACCTGAAGGAGGGTAATGGGGCTTAGACAGGGGCCATGGGTGACCAGGGTCATGGTCCTACTCCTTCCCCTCAGGGGTGCTGGGAGGGATCAGAGTGATGTCTGGGGAGGGGTGGCATGGGTTCTTTCTGAAGCAGAGGATCTTGGGACAGACTATGAATCAAGCTATAGGGAGTTCAGACCCCCCACTCCACCCCACCCAGTCCTTACTAACCAGCATCCAAGCCCTGCTGTGAGTCAGACTAGGGAGGTAGCGTTTTTCATTATCCATACAGTAGGAGATTTTTAACAGTGAACGTGTGGGGCACAGTTTTCCCTTGTGCCCAGAGTGTTAAGATAATAGAATGCCACAGGGAGTGTGGTGTTCTTTATCCAACTCAGAATAGAGGTGAGGGTCCCAGGCTATGACAGCACACACAGGTGGCACAAAGATGGCAGGGCTGATGACAGAAAGTGCTGGTTTGCAAAATCAGGCTACATCTGAAATCAGTTTAAGCCAATGGTACTTAAAGATAGAGAAGAAATGTCAGTAAAAATAAGTAACGCACCATCTAAAATTTAGAATAAAATTTGTCAGTTTCTCATATGAATCACCCAGCATGAAGGGATGGTATTCTGTTTGGAGTGTGTGTAGGGTGTGTGTGTGTGTGTGTGTGTGTGTGTGTGTGTGTGTGTGGTGATGTTAGTTCATGAGCTAAAAGAAAGATTAAAACTTGGGTAACAAATTTATATTTGCTAGGGAAAGAAGTCAGTTTGTTTTTCTGCTCACCGGTGTGGCTTGAGACTTGATATTTCCATCAAAAGGTAAAATGAAACAAAAGTCAGAAAAGCTGACCCAATCCATACCTTATTTTTTAATCTCTCTTCATGTCTAGCAATTGCCCCCTAGGGGGTGCTGGTATTGCATGACTGGTTAGTGTGTCTGGGTTATTCCAGGAGGGGTGTGGGGTTTCCTGGTCTGCGCATTTGGTGCCTTCCTGCTCCTTAACATTACCGTATAGACAGCACCAGTCTGCCAAGCGATGTTTAAAGGGAGAAGCATCTGGCTGCTTGCCACCAATTGCTTTCCCGTTTGCTTGCTCCAGGTGAGCCTCTGTTTCCTCCTGAATGTCCCTGAGATTGCGTTATTGAAATACCTGGTGGGCCCTCTAGCATGCTGGGTTGGGAACCCCAGGCTCACCTGGTCGTTGATCTGTACACCGTCACACTCTCCTCTGGATTTGCCTGTACTTGATGCCCCGTTACTGCAGAAGGAGTCGTAGGTGACTTTCAGGGTGTTGGGGATGGTGGTGTGGTCCAGGAAGACTCTGGAGGTGAGTCTCTGTGGGCAGAGAAAAGCCATGCTCAGGGGTGACAGGTTCAGCTGTCCCTGCCCCCCAGTACTGTGGCACCGTTACACTTTTCATGCCCCTCCTCCCCTGCACACCAGTTGATGACACAAACACCTAGTGGTAGCTCAGTGAGCATGTCAGGGCAGGCCAGCAGGTCAACGCCATGGCTTGCTCTGAGACAGGCCATTGGTAGGAGACCAGCATAGACACAGCTGTGAGCCCTTTGAGGACAGTCCCCTCACTGCTGAATGCCAGGACCAGCTGAGGAGGAGCCACAGACTGTTGAAGATGTGAGAGACGGAGCACAGATGGGAGGAGAAAGGGAACAGGTGGCATCTGGTGAGCGGGCAAGGATGGCGTCACTTGAGTCATCCCTAGAAAGGCAGAGCTAGACTGGGCAGCGGCCTGGCACAGAGTCTTTTGGGGGGCATCTGGGGTTCACAAGGCTAGAGAAGAAGATGAAACCTCTCCATGGTCAGTGACTGCAGTGTCACAGGGGCCCCCACACACTGTGCTGGCGGATCCCAGGATGTTTGGTCACAGAAGGCTTGTTCAGAATTTAAGGATACCCGTCACTTGTAGATTTCTGTATCTGTAAGCCCCGAGCAATGCCCCCGAGCAATGCAGTATGTCATGCATGCTGGTGTCTACCGGAACCCTGGGACCCCGAGGGTGTGGATTTGGATGCAGCTGGATAGACAACACACCAGGGGGGAGGATGAAGAATGAGGGTCTGCAGCGTTTGCCTGAGGCAGGAGTGGGACCGACTTTCAGGAGGTGCTGCGCTGGTTGGTTTCTGTCAGCTTAATACAAACCAGAGTCCCTTTGGAAGAGGCAACCTCGGTTGAGGAATTGGCTTATCAGACTGGACTGTGGGCACGTCTATGGGCATTTTCTTAATTGCTACGTGATGCAGGAGGGCCTAGTTCACCGTGGGTGCTGTCTCTTTAACACAGTAACAGAAAGGGAACTAGGACAGGCCCTTCTTCCCAAGACTGTCTACACAGCATCTGAATTTACTAAGGCGATGTCTGTGGTCTCCCCAGCCTGTGAGACAGCATGTGCTCTTCCATGGCCACCTGCCCTCTTTTATCTCCATGGCGGTAGGCAGGGGAGAGCCCCATCTGGGTAGGACTTGGAACTCATGTTTTAGGGAGAGCCAGAGGAGATCTGTGAGCCACACACTCATTCACGAGTAAGAGGAACTGCCCTGTCCTCTGTGTCTGTCCAGATGACTGTAGGGTGCTGGTCGGGGCTGCCAGAGGCTACAGCAGGGTTCCATAAGCCAGCTCTGCTAACTGGGAGGTTCAGACTATCTCACGCAGCTACTCCAGGAGACTCACCCTGTAGGTATCCTTAATGAACTGTGCCACATTGCTGGAGTCACCCGAAAGCTCCCTGATGGCCAACGTGGAGATGAACATGGTGAGTCTCTGTTGGGAGAGAAGATCAAGCTGGCACCTGGGACCACCAACTCCTCCGTGCTCGTGAGGGCTTGTGACACCCAGGGGGTCCCTGCAGCTCTCCAAGTGGCTAGGATGATGCTCAACTGAGTCTCCACTTCACAGAGTCGCAGAAGGAGCATCGGTGACATGCTGCCAAGTGCCGACACCTGGCTCTTAGTACTCTCATGCCTGTTGTGTAGGTGCCCCTGGCAGGCAGTTCCATTTTCAAGCTGTTGATGTCACTGACTGGGGAACACACACCTGTCTTATCACGGGACAATATCTTCACCATATCATCACGGTGGGCAGAAATCATACCCATGACACATAGGGGCACGGATGGCAATAGAAAGTGATAAAACTACAGGAAGAGGAGGAAGAGGTTAGCCTTACTGAGTATCACTGGGTTTGAGCAATCTGATTTTAATGGGGACCATGTTACACAACCCTGTGACAATCAGCCCTGGCAGAACCTATCTGCTTCCCAGAGTGTCCCTGGAGGTGGCTCAGCCTGAATCCCTGACAGACTATCATCCTCCTCACAACTGCCTAGTGTCACTCAAGGACTGTGTCACATGTCATGAAAAAGGGAATGCTGGTACCCTGTCCAGACAAATCCTACCGACAGTCAGGATAGACACTTCTCTATCCTGCATTGTCCCTAGAATGGAGTCTGCCCTCTCTGTGAGCACAATAGGCTTTTTACATCCAGACCACCAAACCTCTCTGAGCTCATAAACTCACTGTCATTTGTCTTGGCTGTGGGACCTGCCGTTCCTTGGGAAACTACAGCTCCCAGAATCCTCCATTATTACCTGCCCACAGGTGCTCACGGATGTGAGGTCACCTTCCCAAAATACCCCGCGGCCTCCGTTAAAAGGCCGCCACGAAACCCACTCGCCCCTTCTGCTTCGCCCCCCCTCCCCCCGTGTGTTTCACATATCTGCCCCTTCCTTGTGTGTCATTCCCCTCTCCATTAAAGTTGTCTTTGTCTCCGTTGTACGTGTCCGTTCGTCCCGCGTGTTCACCCACACACCCTGCTGGCATCCCGCCAGCACCCCTCCGTTCCTTTCTTTTGGAACAACATTTGGTGCCGTTAAGACTCGGTGACTTCCGTCCCGGGCCCCCTCTATCTGAGGCCTGGCCTCCGGGCTTCCATCGTCTCCCGGAGTCTTGGGCCTCCGCCCGGACGAAGCCGCAACCGGGGCCTACAGCCACCTCCGCGTTCTCCCGCCGCAGCCATCTCCGACTGCCGTTCCTTGGGAAACTACAGCTCCCAGAATCCTCCAGTACCCGTCTACAACATCCGATTAGTGAGTTAAAGCCTCGGGCTCCTCTTCCCTTCTACCAACCCCTGGTTAACGCTGATTTCGCCTTATTCTTATTTTCTTTTTCCTTCTTTTCTTCCTTCCCTCTCTCCTGCGGGCTTGTAACTAACTACAAGCGCCTATACCGGTCCCGCGGCGGCGCGGGCACCCATACTATACCGGTCCCGCGGCGGCGCGGGTACCCATACCGGCCCCGCGGCTGCGCGGGGGCCTATAAACCGGCTTAATCTGCTCTCCGCCCAGCTGGGTCTTTTTCCCATCGCTAGGCTAGAGTGGATTCTTGCCCACAGCGGCCTCTCGAATCTTGGGGACGCCCTCATTCTGGGATTGCCGTGTTCCCGGGCACTCGCCTGTGCCAGAGTGCGTGCCCTATCCAGGCGAAATCTACCGTTTAACCAGGGGACCCAAACCCCTAAACCCATCTCCAAATTCTCCGCTCGGTCAACTCTCACGTTTTTCCACTATCAGGCGGCGGGAAGCAATTAACAGTTAAAATGACGTCGGACTTCTCTCTGTCTCCCCCCGCCCAAACCCGCTTCCCTCGGTTTTCCAGAGCACCCCCGCGATGCCTCTCAGATTCCAACCCCCCCCTCCTGCAATCTCTAAGTTTCTCTTCCTTCCGCAGGTTCCAGACGCCAAAAGGAATCATTTAAGTCTCTTCCCCCGGGGAAGCCTCTAACCGGTCCATTGTTGCTCCCCACAGCGCAAACAGCTAGCGGTTTCCTTTTGGAAGCGTTGGATACCTGCCCCTGCTCTTGGACTCGGCAAATCCCAACTCCCCCCGCAGGGACTGCCCCTTCCCGCAAGAGCCCCTCATGAATATTCATTCAACAGGTCTCACAGCAAAAGCAGCCAGATTAAAGCACCTCCCCCCTGGATATCCCAAAGCCTCTTTAGGCTCCAGCCATCACTCACTAACCACCACTCTTCGCTTGTTTAGCCTCCTGCCAGCAGAATTCAATTCCCCAGGATTTTCACACACCTTATTACCCTCAGACCCCAGTCTCCAGGTAAGGTAAAACGGACTAAGGGCACCTTAAAAAGCCCCCATCAAGATGTCACAGGAACTCCATCTGGATTGGGTAAGACTTCTGCTCCTTGCCCTTCTCAGGCTTCGGGCTCTCCCAAAGGGCCCTTTCCCAAATGGCAGGGTCCTTTCAGAGTAATTCTTCTAACCCTCACAGCTGCCAAGTTTAAAGAAATCCCTCACTGGATTCACTTGTTGCACCTTACATCTATTTCCACAGCCCAACTTAATCTTTCTGTGCTAATATACTCTCCTTCAGAATCCCTCATTGGATCCACTTGCTGCACCTTAAATCCATTTCCACGGCTCAACTTAACCTTCCTATGCTAATATACCCCCCTTCAAATCCCTAACAGTTGTCGTTACAGATCATCAAACGGAAAGCCAAGGTCTTGGGCGGTAAGCAGACTATTACCTGACATAACATAAAAATCAGGTCAGTCATTGATTTTTCCTAAGACACTCTTTTAAGCTCCTGGAAGCGGACAAAAACAAGCGGATCATTAATGGAAATAAGTATCATCTCTTTGTCTTCTGCTCTGAATGTCACCTCTTCTGCTCGCAGGCTGGGGCTCTCCCCTTTCCGCCTCCCCATGCTCAGTCACTATTCACCTGCCCTCCCCCACCCACAGAGTACTCTCTATTCTCTTGTCCTGTCCCCAGCTCTGTTCTGTATTTTCCCTCTGTACTTCCTTTTCCCTATTGGCCTGGATCACTCCCTCTTTCGTGCTTGTCATGAAAGTATGCCCGGTGCGTTCTCTTGACACAGGCCATCACCTTTTCTTCCACTTCTCGTCATCTTCCCTCTACCGATAACCCCTACCCCCCCAATTTTTTCTTTACTAATGCAGCTTTTGCCTTCTAGCGTTTGCCACTGAAGCCAACAAGATCACCACACAGGACACCGGACGATTGACCATCCCAAGATGCCAGCGGACCACCGGATACTCCCTGGACCCCTCAACGCTTAAAAAAACGCCAGCGGATCACCGGACACCCCCTAAACCCCACAACGCCCCAAAGCCAGCAGGAAGCAGTTACAAGAGACCGGGCGACGCCCCTATTCCCTACCCCCCTCAATTTTTCTTTTTAATTAACCAAAGATGGTGAAATGCCGTTCCTTGGGAAACTACAGCTCCCAGAATCCTCCAGTACCTGTCCACAGGTGCTCACGGATGTGAGGTCACCTTCCCAAAATACCCCCGCGGCCTCCGTTAAAAAGACCGCGACGAGACCCACTCGCCCCTTCCTCTTCGCTCCCCTTCTTCCCTCCTCCCCCCCCCATCCTTCTGTGTCTCACACACCTGGTTCCTTATTGTGTGACCCTCCTCCCCTATTAAAGTACCCGCGTGGGAACTACGTGTCTGTGTTTGTCTCCGCCGTACGTGTCCGTTCGTCCCGCGTGTTCACCCACCCACCCCTCCGTACTCCCCTCCTTTCTTTTTTTGGAACAACAGGACCAGCCCACCAGAAAATTCGGGCTCTGCCTTGTCCCGTTTATGAAAGTTGCTTTCCCCTCAGTCCAGAAGCATCCACAGGAAGGGTCTTGTGTGTAACATTCTCATGTGCTCCCTGTGGCATTGACCAGTCTCCTGAGAACAGAGCCTTATGGAGGTCTATGACCTCTCAGGGCAAAGGAAGTGGTGGGCCTCAAGTCTCCCATCTGTGGCTTCCTCCCTTGTCACCATGCTTTCTGTGGGAGTATGACTCCTGACCCACTACAACTCCGTGAGGAGGGGATTGTCATAGCCCAGTCACAGATCGACACAGGGGCTGTGACATCCTGACAATGGAGTGGCCTCCTCTTTGTTCCGCTAGCAGGCAACCTGTGCAGAGCCAAGCCACTGTTCCCCGTAGCTGCTGTAATGGCGGTATTCCAGGCTGCCACCTCTCCTCTTACTGTCTCTGTAGGGTAGCGTCCCTTCTCTGGAGCCTGGGAACCTAACAGCAAGAAGTGTGGTTTTCCTGTTGTCCTGGCAACCAAGGCTTGCCTGAGACCTGTGATGTGACCCAATCCTGCGTCCTTATTCAGCAATGCACATCCAGCCACAGTCAACTCCCTAGCCATTGTAGGGCTTCCTCCCCCACGATTCATGTTCATACTCAACCCAGCCCTGCACCCGGCTGTTGTGCAAGGCCACACAGCTTCAGAGAGTCCAGGCACAAGGGGAGTCAACCTGAATACTCATGTGACACACGAGTGTGCCTATGAGGATGGATGAGGTCAGGGGACACTGATGTCACTGTCAGATAGGGAGAATTTGTTACTGGGGGCAGCTGCTTTCTGAATTAACTGGATGGATCAGCTCAGAAGTCCCTAGAGCAGTCCTTATAGAGGAGGAGGTCCCAAATGGTCCCACTGCAGACTGTAGTTCTGAGGTTCTACTGTAGGGATCCTGCTGACCCATAAGAACTGGTCATCAGACAAATAGATCATGGCCATCTTCCTTGTCTCAGACTGCTGTACTTGTGTCTCATTCTGGTCTCAGGCCCTTACTCCGGCAAGTGGAAGCAGGACTCCACTCCGGTGATCCCGCAAGAATGCTGGGCTTCCTCACCCTGCAACTGAAATGCCTGCCGCTCTTGGTCAAGACCCACCTCTCTTACCTCATGTGTTTTCACCATCCTCGGGGGAACCATGACAATGGGCTGGATGTTGTTTTCAGCCAGTTTCCTTGCCAGCTGGAGCA
This sequence comes from Microtus obscurus, assembly GCA_963919715.1. NCBI lineage: Eukaryota > Metazoa > Chordata > Mammalia > Rodentia > Cricetidae > Microtus > Microtus obscurus. The sequence continues at coordinate 1,805,489 of CAWTZC010002255.1, read as the reverse complement.
CTGAATGGTCGTCCTGGGGAGAAGGGGCATCCCGTCAGGCCACCCAATGGACTATGGCTCTGAGGACTATGATATCACCCTTGTCCTGTGGCAGTACCTTATCTGAACAAGGTGTACAAATATGTGAACAGAATTCAGCAGAAATGAATGATGTTGAAAGACAGTTAAGAAAATACCAAAGGTTGCAGTGTGCTTGGTCTCTTGGTGCAGACCCAGGATCCCACTAATCCTGGCAACCTCTCAGGCTTCCTTATAACCCACATCCAGTCATTGTGGCTCTGTTAGACCCCACTCTAACAGGGACCCATGGCTGCCATGCTAGGTTGGGACTCAGGAAAGGGGGGGAGGGTCTTCATTGTCCTCTCTTCTAGACTCTTCAAAGTTACCCTGCTGCAGCTTGCCTGCAGGGCCCTTCCTCGTAGCCCACTCCATCCCCTAGGGACTGTTCTTCTCAGTGGCTCCTTTTAGCCCTCCAGCCCATCTCCATTTCTTTGTGACTCCCCCACTGACTTGCAGAATAGGGAAGACTCTCTTTGGTATGTCTTTGTATCCTGCCGCTGTGCTCTGGCCTGAGGCTGATACCTGAGACCCAATAGGACTAGTCACAGCTTTTGAGTTTTTCTTGAATTTGTTTCTTAGGTTGGAAAGAGGTATTTAAGGCTCTGGAGAGGTGACCCTGTGTGATCCTGACCTGGCTGTTATGAGGGGGCAAGTTTATAAGAGTCCTGTTTTGTCCCCCATTTGGGTTCCTGTCTTGTGTCATGCAGGGCTAAGCCTCAGATGACACCAGGGAAGGAAGGGGCTCACAGGTTCTCTTCTGCTCTTGAACACGCCATCTTCCAAGTGACAGTGACTATCACTGGGATTCAGTCTGGTACCCGGACTCTTATCTTCAGCCAAGTGGAGATCGTTGTCCGTGATGAGCACCAGAAACCGTGTCCCATTGCGCCAACCGATTTCTCCCTGAGAAACGAATGGCCTGGGGTTACCCGCTGTACTTTTTCCGCTGGCCACCTCAGGAGCCAGGTGTGGCAGCCTGCCCCCCCCCCCCCCCCCGGCTCTGGGGTTTCACAGCAGCCAGACAACAGAAAGAGAGTCGAGATTGAGTCTGGGGTGTGTCTAATAAGATGCCCGAAGTGTGAGGTGAGGGGACATGAAATGCGTATCTACTTCCCAATAGGCAAAACTTCTACAGCCCATCCCTCCAGACCCAGGACTGGCTCCCAAAAACATCCCCCCAAAATCTGTGGTGTCCATCATGACAGGCAAATCCCAAGTGTGAATACAGGGCCCACAGCGGAACTGCATCTTCCTGGAGAATCCCCAGAAAGGGGTGTGTGCTTGCAGTACGCTGTAGTCTGACACCCAGGGAGGCCGGAGAGCTGAGAGAAAAGAGCTGAGCCGCAGAGCTTGCTGCAACAGTGACATAAAGAAGGCAGCCAGGGACAAATGTGGGACGGTGTGTGGGTGAGAGAAGAGAAGAGAAGCAAACTCTGGCCAGGGATTGTTATCTTGCCTTGGAGGTGAAAGTGGGCCCCTGACTCAGGACATGTAGGATGAGGCCCAGGTTACTATGGTCACTTGACAGGTTCTTCAGGAGGCATCACAGATAATAGTGAATCTGCAGGTAATTTTGCAGGTTCTTTTGTCCTCTTCCTCCTCTCACCCCCCCCCCCACCAGCCACCTCCTGCGGCTTTCCAGAAGTCTAGTGAGGGTTATTCCTCTCAGGCTGACAGCCAGCAAAGGGGTATTGACTTGACCCTTTGAGAGAACATGGCTGGTCCAATAGCTTGCAGCACCACGGAAGTCTTCAGACCTCAGAAGGGCTTGGTAGGCTCACCAGGCACGTGGCAACTTGCATCATAGCATCCAATTGTCCCCTGGGAGTATCCAGGTTTCCAGAAACCAGTTGCTTCGCCAGTTCCTTCTGAAACTGACCGGAGTCATCAGTCAGCTTCAGGATGTGCTGGAAGGTCATGTTCCTGATGAATCCGAAGCCTGAGGAGGACAGGTAAGGCTGGGAGGCTGGGTCTAAGATAGGGAGGTGAGCCTGGGAGATACCTGGACACAGCCTCAGTTTCCCTGCCTTATAGTAAAACAAGGGAGAAAACAGGATGGTAGATGTGTGCGTTTGAGTATGTATATTGTGGAAGTTCCTGTGCATACATGTGAGCATTCAAAATCATGTATACACCTGGACACAGTTTACATATGTGTGTTCCTATATGAATGTGAGCATGTACAGGTGTGAAAATAAATTATTCATCTGTGTCACTGTATGTATTTGAGAATGTGTGTGCACATGTGGTTTAATACATGTGTGAGCCTGCGTGTGGGTGTGCATGTGGCTATGCACACACATATGAGTGCATGAATGTGAACACAGATGTCCAGGTGTGAGGGAGGACATGGCTCTTCAGGGAAGAGAGTGCTGTTTGGGGGAAGCCAGGCCAGATGGAGCTGTGCACACATCATACATGCAAGCACCCAAGCCTTATTCTCTGAACCTGTTGGTGTTTGTGGAGCTCTAACCCTTTGATCTCCGGCTCATTGTGATCACTGCCTTTATGCTACAATTGCTACTTTGTCAATCTAATCTGATGTTTACTCGTTTTTAGAAATTAGCACTTCTGTCTTTTGAGCTTACCAAGAGATGAGTGAGAGAGGAAAGAAGAACCAGTGGAGGGCTGAATCTTGTGGTCAGTGACTGGACATGGTCCGCTCCACTCACAGTGATGTTCTGAGAACTCCCTAGTGGCAGCGCTCAGGTCACTGCCTCTGGTGTGTGGGGAAGGGGTTGCCCAGGATACGGGAAATGCTGAGTCTGGTCCCTGTAGTGGCTGTGGACCTCACCAATATGGCCTGATCTGGTGATCTCATTGAGGGCTTGGAGCAGGTCACTGCCCAGTGTCTGGACATTGGAAAGATGGTCTTGCGTGGAGTCAGAGATGGCCATCAAGACGTACAGGTCAACAGAGTTGTCCTGGGTCCGCTGGACGCTCACGTTGAATGCTGCCGCTTGCCCTGTGAAGGAGAAGGGTGTTGCTGTTGGGCTGTGTTGTCTTAGGACACTGGTACTGAGCACGGGTTGCACATGGACTGTTCTTTCCAATAGCACCTCAGTTCTCTCAGTTTCTTCCATCATTGCTGCCTGGGATAGCATCCTTAAAAAGGGACAGATAGCTATGCCTGGTGGTGCACACCTTTAACCTCAGCACTACGGAGGCAGAGCAGAAAAATCTGTGAATTGGAAGTCAGTGTGGGCTACATACTGAGGCCCTGCTTAAAAGGGAGAGGGCACCAAAAGCTTTCCTGCTTCTTCCTGCCATGTGGGGACACCCAACAGATGTCTGAAGTGGCTTCTGAGGAACCCATTTCCGTTCTCCAGATCCATGAGCAGGATGTCTTGTGGGTGAGTTAATCAGCCTGTGGAGCCAGCCCACACAAGCCCTTTGCTTCTGCCCATGGCTCGATTTACCACTCTGGCTCCCTGGGGCCAGGCCTCGTATCAACACTGCTGTGGCCACGGTCACATCATCTGTTGGGCAGACTGGTTTAAAGAGTTTCTCAGTTGCAGGGCTCATCAGTGCCCTTCTTCTCTCAAGAACACTTGGCCTTCTGAGATTGAACGCAACAGTATTTTCCAAATGGTTTGTTCTCCCTTCTCAACACCAAAGCAAAGCAGAACAAAAACATAGCACAGGGTTAAAAGGGAGACCAGGCATCCAGTGTAGACAGTAGACAATGGAGACTGGAAGAGATTTGCTTGCTTAGGGTTAGCGAGAGGGAGAGCTATGTATGGAGAACCTCAGCCTTTTAAATTAAAAATTCAAATATGATGCACATGGTGTGTGGTGTGTGTGTGTGTGTGTGTCTACCCTTGAATCAACTCCTGAATTCAAGTGTCTCAGTCCCCTGTGGGTATTTGGGAGCTCAGGTATCTGGAGAGTGGACATCAGTCATGAGGATCCCAGCAACCTTCAGGTCAACCTTGGCACATACCCTGCAATGGCAAGTGTTAGCTGTCCACCTTACACAATCTAGAATCACCTGGGAGAAAGGCCTCAGGGCCAGCCTGTGCGCGACTGTCCTGAGTCTGTCAGTTGAGGCAGGAAGACCTGCCCACTGTGGGCGGCACCACTCCCTGGCTGGGATCCTGTGCTCCATGACTTGCACTTGCAGCGGCATGCATCCATCACCCTCTGCTTCCTGACTGTGGATGTCCTATGCTCAGCTGCTTCAAGCTCCTGCTGCTGTGGCGCCCCCACCTCAATGGGCTGTACCCCTGAACTGTGAGTCAAACCCTCTCCCATTTGAGCTGCCTCTGTCAGGAATCTCAACACTGTTAGGAGAAGAAACTGAACCACAGTCTATTGTCCACAGTGACAGCGGGGATGCTGGCCGAGCTCCTGTAAACACTATGTGCCTCGTCCGCCCCAGGCAAGTTCAGACTTACCTGGTCTCAAGTAAAGCATCACATTTTGTGGGGACAGGTGCTTCTGGTCCCTGTCCTTGTCCTCCTGGGGTTCAGCAAGGCTCTTAGGGTCCACGAGGTACTCAGATGTGCAGCCCCTTAACAACAGTTGCTCTGAGGTGTCACAGCGAAGAGACTCTGGCTGCCCTTGGCCTGTGAAGTTCTGGGGAAAGGGCCAGGTTAGTGTCACAAGGAAGATGACGGATCATAGGGACTAAAGAAACCAGCCTATCTCCTCTTCACTTGCCATTACAATTTGGCATAGAAATCTCTGTGGATGGGGACAGCCTACCAAGGAATAACTGGCCTTGAGACAACCTTGGTCTCCTTGAGGGCTCCAAATCAGGCAGCTGGAGGCCCCTTTCTGCCCTTGAACTACTCCCTCTCCACTGAGGACTTGAGTTCAAATCACGGCATCTACACACAAATAAATGCCACGTGTGCCTGTAACCTAGCATAAGCACTCTGGCCACCAGCTCGGCTCTAGGAATTGAAAAGGAATAGGCGGAGACTGATGTCCTCTTCTGTACTCTACTTGTGTGCGTGAGTACATATACCTATATCACGCACACATACACAGGCACGTAGACACACATACAGAGACACAGAAATACACACACACACATAGACACAAACGTACAGAAAGAGACACGCAGACAGACACACACACACACCCCACCCTCAATGTATTTTTAAAAAATGGGGAGAGTCATTCTGGGGGAATCCAGAACATCCAGAGGGGCCCCTGGGCAGGCTTGAGACACTAAAGCATCATTGAGCCAATGGTAGTCACAGAATATTGAGCAAGATAGAGATGCATGTATGCATTGGGGGGAAGAAAGGAAGGAGAGAGAGACAGATGAGGCAGACAGTCATGGGGGAGGGTGGAGACCAGAGAGACACACACACACATACACAGAGAGAAATGGAGAGAAACAGAGAGAATGGATGTTATACTCCACCCGTCAACCCATGGGTTTCTTACCAGCTTCTGGCACCAGGCACAGCCAGGCC